>WKFP01013348.1:58977-118563 GCA_011057875.1 Pterocles orientalis | reverse complement strand
CCCAGAGCAGAGCCCCCCAGAGCAAAGTTCCCCAGAGCAGAGTTCCCCGGAGCAGAACCCCCCCAGAGCAGATGTCCCCAGAGCAGATGTCCCTGGAGCAGAGGCCCCCAGAGCAGAGCCCCCCAGAGCAGAGGCCCCCAGAGCAGAGTTCCCCGGAGCAGAGTTCCCCGGAGCAGAGCCCCCCGGAGCAGAGCTGCACTAGCTGGACCCATCAGTCCCACTGCTCTCAGGGGTGTGCACTGCACCCCGCACACTGACATTGCTCCTGGAAGAGCTGACCAGCTCTTTGTGTCCACGAGACGCCGCCCATTTTAGGTAGTTCTTGAAGAACCAAGTTAAAAATATTAAAACTACGTCAATTGCTGTGACTTGGGCCCATTTATGAACTTCCTCTGGAAGGCTGTTGTTTCAAGGGGAGAGCCAATCCAAACTGGTTCAGGAAGTCTCAAGGTCAAGGCGTGAACAATTTTTCAGTCTGCTGCTTGTTGTGCATGCAGTTTTGCTGTTGGGGGAGAAATGACGGCTAGGCCTGGACAACCCCTTTATCAAGATAACCGGGGTGGAAGGGAGGAGCATCAGGCGGACAGCAACACGCGTACATTACTGCTGAGATAGCTGTTGCTGCTGTGTTTGTCAGGATGTTTTGGACAAAGACCTGCCTGAAAAGCTTTGATGAAATGTAAGCGGCTAATACATATCAAGTGGCACAATATACTTGGAGAAACAGTGCATAGTCTAATCGTAAAGCAAAGCAGATCGTACAAGTACAGGAACCTATTTACACAAACGTACGTGGTGTATGGAAATGGATAGATGGATGGATGGATGTTTTATTTCCTGCTAAAGCAGTCCTGCCTAAAATACCTCTCAATGGATTTAAGCTTTCTACTATGAACACCTATCAAACACAGCTCTACCACAGCCACACAGGGATAAAAATTACTCTGAACTGCAGCCTGCTCATACCCTGAGGCTTACTTCAACCGTGTGAGGGTACAAGTGTGTTGGATTAAACCCTTGCAATGCCTGAGGCTTGAGCCCATGAACCTCCCTTTGGTGCGTTCACCTGCAGAGCGCTGGTATTTAGCATCTACTGATGGAACTGATACATTTTTGATGAATGGCCAAGTACAACTCTTTCATTACATTTCAGACAACAGAATGAGAGTGCTAGAAAAGATTATAATTAATCCGGGAACCTCCACTACTGTGTGTGATTGGGGAAAAGCGGGGCGGGAGGGGGGCTTACAGAAATTGACAGATGAGAAGATTCACTGTTTAATTTTCTTGCTTAAAAGGAAAGACCATGTGGAGTAGATTTAAACCAATAATTTCTAATTAGAAGCAATCATGTTTATAGAAAAAGTCCAATAACGAAAGTGTTCTAGAAATATATCTTAACTTAGAATTGCAATTGCCAGAATAGAACTGGGAATATTGCCCCCTGAAGGGCAGTTACTGTGTATCCCCAAAATTTAGCTATTTGGTATTAATAATTAAAATCTGATTCGGGTGTATGACAATATAGATCATAATTATCCTTCTGTACAGTGTAGAAATAATGGGACAGAAGTGGAATTGGACAAAATTCCCCTGATCTTTCTCCAGTCCACATAGCCTGGATCAGACTCAGTTTTCGTTTGCTCCATCTTTGACTCTTAAGTGAATCCTTGGGGATTCTAGTGCTCTGTGCAATTACACCAAGGCTCGTGGTAATTCCTGTGTCTCTAGAACTGCAGTCTCATGCCTGTAAATTACTCACAAGGGTCTGACTTCCCATTGCTTTTCAAGACATACGGCACCTATCTGATGTTTCTCAGCTTTAGTACAACCAAGAAGGCTGATCACCTCTTCAGTATCCTATTCCTTTGTAAATGTGTTTTATTCCCAAGGGATGTGCTTCTTCAAGAAGATGGAGAAAAAATTGACTTTAGTAGAAAGTCAGGAAAAAAACGTGGTTTATGTGTGTCAAGCAAGTGATACCTTTCCTTAATTAGGCCAGACTGAAGCAGGAACGCACAAGTGCTTTAGGTACTGATACCACAGTGCCAGCATCTGCAGTGCGAGCATTGGAGAGGATGCTTCATGGGTAAGCAGCTACCTTAAAAGCTTTGTAAGCAATCCTCTTTGCATAGCCACCGTCAGTCTGGGCTTCTGCCAGGCCTACGCGCAAGATCACAAGGACTGCGTCAGTGCAGACCGATTCCAAAATGTATAGCAACATCAGATTACAGTTAGACAGCAACAGAACCACTGCCTACGGCTGATGAGGCATAGGGAATGCAAATCCCCCCCCTTTAAAAGGAGGACAGTTGCTTCCCCCTCCAGTGAGTATTTAGCTGTCCCCTTGCCTCACCACTGGATTCATCAACCTATGTTCTATTAAATTACGCCACTTAAGTGATTAGATCCTCTTTGCTCCCTGCAGGTCATCAGTCACTGAGTAGCTCCAAGACCACAGCCAGGGACAGTCCGTATGACCACGAATACCCTTCTGTAATATACACAAGAAAAGGCCTAACGAAAGCTGAGCATAATAAACATCTTAAAACACGAGTTCTCTGCCTAAAGATGGTCTGAACAACACGCTACTCAAAGCTTCATATGCCTTTAAGCTCAAGGTGAATTTCCTCCAACATAGCACATGTTTTAACCAGTAAAATCAAGATGTCCTATTTCTGGGTCTCTGTGCTCCTTCAAATGAGAAGCACATACATAAATTAAATCATTAACTCTGAGAGAGGCACAGTGTGGTATCTAAGCACAGCATATAAAGGATAAGGTGAAAGTCTAGAGATAATTATGTAATGGAAGCTTCAGTATAAATAGTTCATACACCAAAGAGCAATGACCAAGAAAGGACAATCAGTGTTGTCGTATTTAAAATAGTAAAAGAAATATACAGGAATATTGCATACCTTTTGTTATAACTGTGAATCAGTGTCATTTATATAACCTCAAGGAAATTCACAGTGCTTTAATTTCATAAAAGACCAGTAAGCTTACAAATAAAAAGGCAGCTCTTAGAAAACCTGACACAGCGATACTGCTGCGTCTGTCAAAGTGACAGCATGTCAGAGGTGCTGAGATACTGCGGTGAAGGACAGGCGGGCAAGCAGGCAAGGAGATGCTTCTTTGGGGAGAAACACTCATGAAGTTAATAAATGTACATGATGTGATTTGCAAGTAACTACTGAAAGAATCCATCGGCTCTTTATCAAAGGCTGATGCAGACTTCAGCTCCACGCTTGATCTGCATCTCTAACATGTTTAAAAATTAGACAAGTACTTGCTGAACTGCGGCTCAGTAAGGGTGTCGACTAACCTCCAAGGCTGTTATTTAATGCTCAGAGCAGAGAGGCACAACTTGAAAGTCTGATGCATACAAAGGCAGAAGCAAATGGTCAGGACTGTTCTTCTGTGAAGCCCAGCAGAGTGCGCTGAACTAAACCTGCATGCAACCGCACCCGTTCAAGAAGGGGGAGGCTGAAGATGCCACCTCTTCATTTCTTTAAATTAGGTGAATAAATCAGATCTTCTTCATCCATGTCTTCTCCCCACTCACCTCCATTTTCTTTTTATTTCAATTAGTGAAGACATTTGAAACAATTTCATTTAACTTCTAAAGTAAGTCAAATAATACCCACACCACAGAGTTAATCCCCAAGCAAGGTACGACTGAAGCCTGTAAGACTGTCTGCCTTCAAATGCCGGCCGTAGGTCATAGCCTATGTATGCTTTCTTCATTGCCAAACAGTTCTGGCGATAACTATTTTGGAAGGTTGTGGCTCACATGTTCAATCTGTCATTCAAGAAAATGTAGTTCATAAACCACCTCTGTTGTCCCATTAGAGAAGAAACCAGAACTGTTTCTGAAAGGGTGGTCTGTTCTACTGCTACTTCAAATTGACACCCTTACACTCATTCCAAGAGTGTGAGAGAGCTGGAAAGCTTTCTGTAAAGGATATTAGAAGAGAGATCCCTTTCATTCAAATATTAATCAGACAATTAACAAAGACTTCAAAGGATTTTACAGGAGATGGCTGAGATTAGAGTCTGGCCCTGTGGATCTCAATTGCTTGTAAGCAGAAAGCACTTTTTTTTTTTTTAATAGTAAATGCCATTACCATTCTTTTCCTTTAAAGACTATTACCCTTTAATAAGAGGGTAAGTAGGCAAAACCTTTCTGCCCTCTAGTGATCACTGGCCCCACGTGCTGTAGTCACAGACAGATGTGTTCGTAAAAGCCTACATAGGAAAATGGGTAGAGAAAGAAAAAGTACACAGAGTAGAAGAGCAGTTAGTCTGCAGAGCTCATGCCATCCATTGTGTACGGCTGAACTATGTAGCACTCAAAAGTCCTTAAATACAAACCAGTCTGTTTGGAAGGCTATTGTCGTTAACACATGAAGATGGAGATGCTAATTCCCTGCTACCTTGAATGCAGTTATGCGTAGCTGCGCTTGGCCCTCTAGTTGGTCATTCTTCCACAGACGCTTCAGGTTTGGACAGTTAGCGGAGCTGGTGCTGGGGGGAGATTTTGCCCGTGGTTCTGCGAGGAACATGGTGTGCAACTCTGGAGCACAGAATCAAGCTTTTCGACAGGTTTCTGTGAGTGCATCTTGCCAAATGCAAAAACATCTCCCTACTCTATTTCTTGGGGTTTATATTGCATTTGGAAATCCCGACTTGTGACCTGATTTAAGTAAGGCAAAGGGCAAAAGGCAAAACAGCCAGATACAGTGATTTGACCAAAGGTCATTGATCCAGGAAGGGCTTCCAGTGTCTTCAGCAAGAAAGCACTCTCCCTGCCCATATCAGCGCCGTTCCAATCCCAAGGAGCAGCCTGGTTACCATAGTTTCTTGTTTAGGGTAAAACTCATGGAGAATTTTGTCATGAAGACAAAAGCAACTCGTGGTTTGTTTTTTCTGCTTGTCTCAGCTAGAGCTGCTCAGTACAGACACGGCTGTCAGAGGATATCCAAGAAAGATCCCTATTTTCAACACCACGCAAACTGTCTTTTGGCTTATAGCTGTATGCAATATTAGCAATACTGCTGACATTAGTTCATGCTATTTTACCCCACGTTTGGAATAGAAGCAAGTTAGTTAGTTTGGAGACAAACCTAGGCAAAGCAGGCTCTCAAGGCACCAGGACTTGTCAGGAAAGTTAAGCCCTGAGCTACAGATTCAGCCTAGACTTCAGGTAGTTATTTTGGGAAAGATGTTCCCATCCTTTCCTCTGTTTGTTTTCTCAGAGAAGCAAACCCTAGCTGCTGATTCCACTCAGTTCCTAGTTCTCTGCGCTGGGTCCCACTAAGCTAGCATGCACCCATAGTACTGATGAGAAGCTTTACAAGAGAGAGAATTTCCTTTTGATGATCAAGCACTTCCCAGGGCTGGTGACAATGTTAGTTATGGAGGTGGCACAGAAGTGGTCTACTGATGGGGCTCGGGTCCCTTACAGACCTGGATGGGTCTATTGGATGGAATTCTGCTGGCAGTTGTTAAGCCAAGGGGAAACATGGCGATCATGAGCATTGTGAAAGGTTTTTCAAAGAAACATAAATTATTTTAAAAATCTTACACATACATAAATCCGTACATAGCTCTTCTTTATCTCAATGTGGAACACATGCTGCACCCTGGATCTTGTGTTATTACAAATGGCAAGATGTTTTTCAGTCCACATTCTTACAAAACACAGCCAGGGAAGCTAGTGAAGAGCGTGCAAAGATCCTGTAAACATCCCTAAAGCATGCAAACATGGAGATGGGAGAAAGTCCCATCAAAATGCTGTAACAGAGGGAAGGAGGACCAGGGATTGAACCTAGAGACAAGGGAAAACGACAATTTCACTTGTGATCTGGTGAACATGATTGAAAATAAAATTTCAGCAGCTTTCAGCAGTTGTTGCACTTTGCAGCATAAATCTTAAAGAAACTTTTGTAGATTCCTTGCAGAGCAAGGGATTCCAGTACTATGCCCTGACTTCAGGCCGTGCACAGCCTATTGAAAGTCTGGACAATAGCCGCAGCCAGCTCTGACATGACTCGTTTTTATTTCTGTTTACTGTAGTATTGTCTGAATTGGCACAGGGAGTTAGAAGGTGGTAGCGGTTAATCCAGGATTTCCAGCTGCTCAGAGAAAGGGAGCAGCCTGCGGGAGATAACCCCTTGCTGCTCACATCTGGGCACAAGGCACGCTTCACCTTGTATTGTCAGACATTAGAGGGGTGGGGAATTGTCCTTCCAAGAGAGCAAGGACAGAAAGACAGCTATTAAATGCTCTTTGACAACAGAGCTTTTCAAACAAGCACCTCTGAGAAGTGTCTCTGGACAGTGTCGATAATGTCATGTTGATACCGAGGAAGGAGAGATTTTAATGCATTGTCCAGATTTAGACATCAATCTTACAGCAGCCCTGTGACCACTCTCGAGCTGTTTGTCCTGGTTCACGCAAGGGATGCAGGTATGGGGGGACAGCACAGGTACCCAGGAAGGCGGTGTGCTCCCCCAGCACAGCTTTGCCTTGCACCTTACCATCCTGCACACACAGCAGATGTGCCCCAGCATAGCCTCAGAGGCTGCCACTGCTCAGCCACAGCGTGCTGGATCCATCCCTAGCTTTGCTTATGAGGAATCACAGTCCCATTTGGCTCCCAGGAAATTGTCACAAGTCCTCAGTAGATGTTGGTTTTATTAGCAGCTGGACTGCGTTCTGCTGGCTGTTCTTCTGATCAAATTACAGTGCTGACAAGGAAGAATGTGTACACGTGGCCATCTTCATGTCCTGAGGGCTTGTAAGCCTGGGTAGACTTCTTTGTCTTCTCTGTTTCCATTATATGAACCAGAAATATATTTCAGTGGGGTTACACAAGAGGAGGGACTCTACTGTGCATGGTAGATGTACAGATGATGTTTGTGAGTGATGCTGGTGTGATTTAAGCATTCCTAGCACCACACAGAAAAAAGCATGTACTGGGGTGATGAGACAGAGTGATGAGAATGCAGACTGGTAAGACTTTGAACTGGTCAGGTCCGTGGGTGTTCTACGCACACCTTTCTCCTCTCCCACCCCCACCCCAAGCCTTACTGAGAAGGTTTATTGAACGGGAGATTGCACATTTCAGTTCTGCAGCCTTTCCAGAATCCACCCCTCGGGGATGTGGGGTATTATCTCTAGATTAGATTTGTAACAAAAACAACAGAATGCTATTGCATTTTAAATGCAAACCTAATCTGGTAGTTTATGGTTTGTTGTGCCACCCAACAAAGTTATTTATAACGTGCAGTGCTTTTTTTATTATCCTACAAGAATTCTTCTTTTACAGGACCCAGGGGGGGTTAGTGTAAAAACTGCCTTAAAGACCTGCTGTTCAGTGGCATACAACAATTAATTTTATCTTAATCGACCAATTAGAGTTAGCGGATGGAAGAACGTATTTAGAGGCACTGTCTGTTTTGCCGAGACCCCTCTTAAAGAGCTTATGAAAGGACCCTCTCACTTGAGTAACTGGCTGGATTAGTCAGAAGCTATCCTTCAAAGCCTACAGCAAGCAGGTTTGGACCTTTCATCAGTGAACACCTTCTGGTGCTCTGTCTGACACTGAGCTGAGCCCAGGGATAGCTGCTTGGATCTGTGTTCAGCAGTTCCCATCCCGCGGTTCTCAGCTGTCTCAAATTAAATAACTCTTCAGTCTGTTGGCAGTTTGTCCCTATGTCTTGAATACATTTAATAAATTTGGGCCCAAAACTCAGGTATTAACACACTACATGTCCCTGATGGTCCCTCTAGGCAGGTGGACCGATTCGAGAATAGCCAGTTCGGTGTTTCTGATCAGAGTTTTGCAGCGAGGCTTTCCGACCCTCTTACCTTCCAGGTGCGAGGCTGCTTTCTTAGTTCTGAGAGATGGCTAGAAGAGCTCGCAAAGATCTCTTCCTTAGCACACTTGCCTTTAAAAGTAACGTACAATGCATCTGTATAATACAACTGTACAATACATCTTTGAAAAACCATCTTCAGGTCCTTAAATAGATAAGGACAATATGTGATCCAAAACTGAGCACCTCAAAATCTTTCCTTTAAACTTAAAAAATCCAGACACTGTCAGTGAAATAAAAACACGTCGTGGCAAATACACCCAGGATAAGGAGCCACAGTGAGAGTGACATACAGTAAGATGACAAAAATGTAAAAATGTATTTTAAACTGTGCTGGACAAACTATTTATCTTGTCATTTGATTGCAAGTTGTAAGGAAACACATTACCTCAGCGGCTGCAAGAGAAATAAAATATGTGTGCCTAACTGAAAAGTCCAAGGAAAAAAAAAACAAACAAACAAAACCAAAATAAAGGAATTCTGTAGTTCCCAACATTTTTCTGATTGTTTAATTTGCAAGTAAAAAAAAATATATAGATACTGAAGTAAATTCTGAAGAAAAACATACTTTTGAATTGCAGAATTAACATGGTTTTGATTTTCCAGAATTGGGGGAGGAAGGGGCGAGAATTCATTATCAGATTAATCCCAGCCAAATCTACACAATTTTTAATCACGCCAAGCCTTGTTTTTCAACTAAAAAAGCCTCAGCCAAGCAAAACTTCAGCCAGCTCTAATTTTAATCTGGGAGCTGAAACTGACGTCCCAGGAGACAGAGGAGAGCCACTGAGCATTTTCATTCAGCCCTACATACTATCAGATAAACTCTGTTTCTCTCCTGAAAATATTCTGCTGTAACAACTGGTGAATCTCTGAAACGCAAGAAAATTCAGTTCACTTGATGTTTCCCCCAAACGTCAGGAAAGAAAAGCCAGATACAAAGCCTTGGTTAGTTTAGAATTCCAGGAGCTCCGTTTGTTTTCCTGGTAAGGCTGCAGGGCAGCTGGGTCTCAGATCTGTGCTTTCAAGTGCAAAGGGAATCCCTGCTGGAAGGACACCCACGAGATAAAGGCTTCCTTAGTAGTGTCAGTCCCTTTCATATGTCCTCAGATCTCTCTGAAGACTGATAGGAAAAGCTGCCAGACCTCCCTGCCCTTCTGATAGGGAGGTATTTATGCACACCCAGCTCACAGGAGCTCAGGAACTCAAACCCGAGAGACTGGGCACTGCTCTGTCCGGGACTGCTCTTTGTTCGGGGGAGAGAAGCCCTCTGGACAGTCTCCCTCACGCTGCCTGAGGTCAATGAACCTGGCAGCACCAGCACTGAGAAGCACGGTCACAATGATGCAGGAAAAAGATTATTGTATTTTTCAATGTTCTGGGTTTTTTAAATAGGGAATATTATTGCTGTCATCTAGACAGGTTTTCTTCTAATCTTAGCTTCACTGCGTTTCTCCCCTGGTTTGCTCTCAGACCTGGCTGTGTGCTGTTGATAAAGCAGCTGATCCTGCTAGTACAGGGAAATTAAAACTCCCCTTCCATCTTAAGAGTCCTGCAGGGTAGCATGGTGTTCATTATGTTGATTTTCCACGGCAAGTATGGAATAATGAACTGGCAATAAAACGAAAATAGAACATGAAGACTCTGGTTCCAAGTTTTAGTGACTAGGTTACACCGCCAAAAATAAATAAAGAATAATCAGGAGCATACGCCTGATCTCCAATCTATGATATGTGCCATGTCATCAGACAGTTTCTTTTTGTGAAATGTGTCATCTTTTTCTAACTGCATCCCAAACCCATAGTCAGAAAAACATTGGTAAATGTGTCATAGTCAGAAAAGTAACTACATGAGTGGAATCTGGATGAGAAAACGATACTGTGCCAGATGCTCATTTGGGGTACATTGGTATGCTCTGTTCATCCGCACCTCTAAGGATCTGAACAGCTACTTATGATTTGACTGCCCTGATAATTCAGGGTAGCACCTGAAAACAGAGTGAGCTGAAACATCTTCCAAAATTGTGCCAGTATTTAAAGGGTGGCTACAAAGAAGATGGAGACTCTTTTTAAAAGGCGTCCCATGGAAAAGATGAAGGGTAATGGGTACAACTTACTCCTGGAGAGATTCCGACTGAACACAAGAGGAAAATTTTTCAGAATGAGAACAATCAGCCATTGGAATAATCTCCCCAGCGAAGTGGTGGATTCCCCAACATTGGACACTTTCAAGATCCAGCTGGACAGGGTGCTGGGCCATCTTGTCTAGACCGTGCTTTTGCCAAGAAGGGTTGGACCAGATGGTCCTTGAGGTCCCTTCCAACCTGGTATTCTATGATACAAGAATGAAAAATTCACAAAAGCAGGCTATGTGAACAATATATCTGTCTTGACAAAGTTTAAGGGAAACTCCTCTATGCTGTAGCCTAAGATATAGAAAGCCCAGTCTCTGCTTCTCCCAGGTCTGGTTTTCATCCCAGATCACTTTGAATCAGTCAGCACCGGGAGTTAGATTCTGAGCTTCTCACAACCCAGTGCCTAAAACACCAGCCACAGGGAGAAAGAAATACCCATAAGTTTTGGTGTCAGGGCAACCAAAAATGGACACAGCTCTGCTTCATTTCTAGAACATCTGAAATTATTTATTTTCAGTTTTCTGAGGCTCAATAAATAAATTTCTAAGTTTCAGAAGTTGCAGCAAAGAAAAACAATAGTCTCCTGTTAAAGTCCTCTACAAACTGACCTAACAGTCCAGATTCTGCAGTAATCAGAGTTTTCCATTCTACACGTAGCAGATGAAATACCTTTTTCATCCCTGCTTTAAGCTGTGAAGGAGTGTTTGACTTTCAGAGTCTGTGTAAAAGCAAGTGTCTCAGATGAAAAGCTGGTTGAATGGAATGACAATTTAACCAAAAAGCTTCAAAGCATAAAGAGACGCAATGCTACAGCAGGAGCCTCTTTTAAAAGGTATCTGAGGACTTTTCACATAGATAAACATGGCATCACTTGAACCACGGAATCTGTGTGACAGACCAGGGACTTCAGAGAATGGGACCAGGATGGGAAGTTGGGAAGGTTTGTTGGAATGTCTTGGAGCATCCAAAGATACTGATTTTCATTTCAGTGGTAACTGAACAGATTGTTCAGGGAAGAGAACAGCGTACCTGCTGGAAAACGTCATGCTACACCATAGGGTACAGGGCCGGACAAGACCTGTTCAGAGTGGTTAGAGTTACCGCTTGACCTTTCACAACCTTTTTTGCCAGTGGCTTCAACACCACAGTTTGTAAAGCAATGCCCATCTGTTGAGCGTGTCAGTGATCTCCCCTTGTCAGCCAGCTATCTCCCCAGGCCAGGACGTAACCAGCCTGCCGGGAGCGTCTGAATCACTCCGGTTGCCGTACCTCCTGTTCTACCACGTTCCTTCCCAGAGTAAGGAGAGAACTGACAGCCGTGCTTTGATGCAGGCAGAGAATCACAACACAAATGGTAACAGGACATACCTGGTGTAGGCGGCTTCCCTCCATTTTCCATGGCTGACATGAACACAGCCTTTCCTTGCGCTGGTCTCCTTTCTGATCCGCTGTATGACACACCGGTCTTCCTGCCCACGGTGCTCTCTGAAAACTAAACAGAACAACGCGGCTGCAGAAGGCACTGCAGGGATAAGCAGGACTGTGCCCACAGCAGGACACACGTGTGTGTGTGTGTGTACACCCCCCTGGCCTGTGCAGCCCCAATGAAGCCCAGACTATGGCATTAAAACAATTTAAGCTGATCTATTCACCACTGCCCAGTCCCATCCTCCTGCTTGACCTTGGCCATGTCCTCCTCCTCCTCTACATTGTCCCAGGGGCTTGTCTGACCGCATTCAGACAGCTAAACGGGCAAAACCTCCTCGCTGTTCTGGCGCTGGGCTCGTTTCAGGTTGAGGATCCAGGCCATGCGCACGGGCTTTGCCGGTCAAACGGTAACAGAGGCACAGCCTGACCCTGCACCCTACAGCTGTGCTGCCAGACCTCTGACTGTCCTGCACACGTAGAGAAAGAGTTTTGTCCCCTGGAAACTGAACCAGTAAATCTGGAGCAAATCCTACATCTGCCTGCACGTAACACGCTTTGTTACAGAGAAGTGAGATGATGGGGGCTGGCTCTTCTCTTTCGTTCTGCCGCTTCAAGCTGTCGGAACTGGGCCGCAGCTTCTGGCCACATCGTTCCACAAGCTCCTGGGCTGACGCTGCCGGTGCCACACATGCTGCAGGCTTGGAGAACCACGGCAAGAACCAGTGCTGGGCCAGCCTGCGTGGGAGGTGTGAGCAGAGGGTCACCTGGTCTGGGGCGACAGAGGAACCAGGGACGCCGTATCTAAAACGCTTCTGCGGCTTGTCCTCTGCCCTTACTGTTTTATAACAGAGCTCATTGCTCATCTTTTCTTGTTCCGTCACGGTTTATAAGGCATATGTTACTCCTCTTACTCCTAGGTCACTCCTAGAAATTGTCTGTCTGTCTGTCTGTCTGGCATTTAGACTTGTTTGTTGCCTTAATGCATGAAGCAGAGGAACGTCCTAGCCCCCATTGCTACTTCTCCTAATTTAAGAAAATTAAAATCTGCTTTTTAAAATAGAAATAAGAGAAAAAATGAAAACTGTCATTACCTGCTTTGGAAGTATAATTTTCTCTGTTATCTAAAAGGCTTTAGGATCACTAATTGTAAGTATTCTCCTGACACAATTCCAAACAGCTTGAAATAACCCAGGAATGCTTCCCACCACAAAACCAAGCCCTCTCCGTTCCACCAGTTCTGCTGTCTTTTGGAATCCGGTGCCAAGAATTCAGATTTCTATTAATAAGCAGATCACTAAAAATTCTGGCTGCAGCAACTGACGATTGATTCAAGTTCATTTTCTGTTTGTGTTTCACTGGCACCATTTCCAAGCTGGCATCGCCTTTGAGTTTTCACCTCTATTATCACTTAAGAATTATTCCAAGCTGGATCTGCTAATGAGCTGGATCCATTCCCTGCTGTAATGATCACATTTGCCTAATTGACACCTCATCACACCTCAGGCCAGGCTAGACTCCAGAACCAATAGTGCCGTCCCAGCTGCACTCGGAGGTCTGGACGGTATGCGCAGTACAGAGCAGCGGCTGTACGGTACAACCTGGAGACAGTAAGGAACAGGACTTGCAAAGCTTTGCTTCCCAGGTAGTGCTCCCCACATGTACTTCTTCCCGTACTCAGAGATGACCACCAGGTGACTAGCCAAAGGTCACTTTTTACAAGAGAGATATTTTCCTCCTCATCATCAATACAGCTCTAGATGGCCGGCTTATTCTGCCACTGATTCATGAGAGGTATGTCTTACAGAGGGTTCAGAGTGAAACCCGAGGGTCTTATTCTGCTCAGAGATCACAAGATTGACTCCACTAAAGTCAGGGTGAATTCCTCCCAGTTTTACAGCACTGTATCCAGAGTCGGACTGTCACCAAGGTAAATCGTTTTACAGAGGAGAACAGGGCAAGAGAGCTGAGTGCTCTCACTGTCAGAAGCCGATTGTGCGGTGACTAGGGGTTGCTCAGCAAATCACTTCAAACCTATCCTGGTAATTGCTAGATGTTTTCCTTGTTATCTTCTGTCCCTTGACAGATGTGCTGTACGGAAAGTTTCAACACGATGCAGGTGTATGGCCTGCATGGTCTGGGAAGGAAGAAGAGTTTCACAGCACAAAACTGAGACTTTTGTCACTGCCAAGCACGCGGGTCTTCATTTTGTCCCTCTCAGCTCAGGCTTCCAGGCATTGCAAGGATTCAGCATAGCAAAAGGTCAGCAGAGATGGAGAACAAGAGGGATCTGGGGAAGAACAGGGCTGTGATTTAGCAAGGGAAAGGAGGAAAAGAGAAGCACAAGAAGAGCTTTGCTGATGCCTTAAGGGAAGCCTCTGCTGGTGCTGCTGGACAGAAAAGTTCTGGTTGCCCGTGGCACTAACGATTCACTGCAAGCAAAAGCTCTGTGGTGGCTGAGACGCAATGTCAATAATGTGCTCAGAGGAGTCTATAAAGGGCAGAGCTGCCTTTAATAACCTATTATGTATTATCGGCCACCCCATTGTGCCTTCTGGCACGGTGGGGCGTTGGGCGCGGTGCGGCTGAGCGTCAGCCCTTGCTAGTTCATTGCCAGGTCATCTCTGGGGAGGAAGCGCTCCCTGTTTACAGGAAATGCAGGACAAGGGCCGGGGGCCAGGCTGAGCGAAGCCCGGCCACCGCCACTCGCCGCCCCTCCAGCACGCCTGGGAGAGCAGGGAGGGGGTGTGCCGCCTGTCCCAGGCCCAAGGACGCCGTGTTTTGTTTTCAGGCATGTCCAGCTCTTTCTGGGACTTTGTTTTTCCTAGCGGTTTAAAGCTGCAGGGCCAGGGAGGGGAATGGTGCTCGCAGACAGCGGTGGGCCCGGGGCACGCGTGGCTGAGCCCCCAACGCGGGCAGGCTGCGCAGGCTTGTGCGGGTACCTGGGAGCAGGAGCAGCTCCTCCGTCCTAGCACATCCTGGACACGGCTACTGAAACCTTGCTGTCGGTCCCATCCCTCTTCCACTCACACTGCCCCAGGCTGGGCCAGAGAACGTTCCCTGAGGCGGACGGAGCCCAGACCTCGGTGTGCTCCCCGCTGACGCGCTCCCCCCAGAACCAGAGCGGCACCCGCACCACGCTGCTGGGGGCACCTCCGGCAGCAGCGCTGAAGGTGGGAGAGTTCCGTCCCTAAGATTGTTCAGAACAGAGCAAGAGCCTTATGCACCTGCCCAAAAACATTCCTCCCCTCTGCTACATCCTGCACCACACCAATGCAAGAAAAAGAAAATTCAAATTGAAATGTCTGAGGCATGAGGAAGAACTCGCTTCTGGCCCCAGCAGGCAAACAGCTTATGCCTGAGAGTGTGAAATGTGATTATCCCTGTGTTACCTTGCCTTGTCAGGCTACCTATGTTACTAGCAGACATCGTGTCTTTCCTGCCCTTTTCAGACTTCAGCTGCAATATTTGCTTTGATGATCTACCATAACAGGGAGCGGACTGGCTAAACACATGCTGCACTAACAGGCATTTCCTTTCATTGGCTTTAAATGCATTTGGAATTTCCTTCAGTAACGAGCCTTCCTTTTGCAGAATGATTTTTTAAAATAATTTACAAATGGATACAAGAAAATAAAGAATCAGTTTTGATAAAACAGGGTCACTCAGTGCCCCATTCCCTCCTCCAATTACCATCAGTGCATTGAGTTCACACGATTTTAGTTTTTTGCAATAAGGATGTCACTGTCTGAGACAGTTTGAACTAGTAACTGCTGGGCATGTGACTTGAAATAAAGCCAGGGATAGGGGTACTGCATGTAGAAAAAGTAGCATTCAATCTGTTTGGTCCAATAACAGCGTGGGGTTTGGTGGGGTTTTTTGGTGTTTGTTTTTTTTTTTTTTCTCTCCCCACTGGATGGAGGGGGTTTTATATGTGTGGGCTTTGCATAACCCAGCTGTGTCCAGGTGGGATTCTGGTCTCCCTCCTGCACCCAGTACGTTATATCCAGTTCTGTGATGGAGGAGTCAGAACGGGCACAGGCTGGGGTCTTGTGGATGGGAAGGTGACAGCGGCAGTTTACTAGTTGTTTGTAAACTGATCGTATCTGACTGCGTGGAGCTCATCACCACTCAGTTGGCTTCAGGGAGGTTATACTTGTAGAGGACGTACCCCGTCGACAGAATAACTGTTTATACCTCCCTAGGTAGTTCCTACAAACCTGCTTTGCTGACTCAGGGCAAATAATTGCCAGTGCAACCAACAATACACACAGAGCAATATTCCGGGTCATACCTGACATTCATTTCAGAGCTTTGGTGGATCCAAGCCTAACTGAACTCAGCACCACGGCCTCTCTTTAGCAAACAACTGAAAGAATTGTCTGCTAGCAAACCAGAACCCTGGTTTCACGAATGAATGGATGAAACATCTTAGACACAAAGACAGTATGTCCCCTAGAAAAGGCCGAGCAGAAGTCAGCATTTACCCCAGAAACCCAGAGGGTTCACCTACTCCATACTCCCTCTCTGTGGAGCCAGTAAACACAGTGAGCCATGTGCTGGTGATTACTGGCAAAACCAGCTTTTACCAGCAGTTGTTCCACTGTAGGAACGGGACCAAGGATGTGGTTTCTAGCCTCTTCTACTGCTTTCTTAATCTTGTGGTGACATGTTAGACCAAACGCTGCTTTGATCTTTACTTGCAGGCGCTTTTGAAACTGTAAGAAATTTTCAGGAAATAAATCAGGATGTTCTTTGTCCCTTCAAGTATGTTGGCAGCAATTATGTTGCAGCATCTAATTTGCAGTTTACAACAGATACAAAGAAAACAAACAGTAGGATCTCTAGAAAAACAGGTTCTGTCCTTTTTCACTTTTTCTTCTCTTTTTTCCCCAAATCCTCTTCAAGATAGTGTCAAATGTTCTCCTCTCTTTCTCTGTCCTGGCACTGACTATGAGTATAGAGTGAAAGACAACTGGGATGTGGCAGGGAGGTAATGCAGTTATCATTCACTGAATGCTGCCACAATGACATGATCTAGTGGAAGTAACAAGCTGTAGTTTAGATTTCCACCAACTCATCTTTTTTCTTTTTCTTCTTTTTTTTTTGAGGTAGTTGGTGACTCTAAAGGGGGAAACAACATCACTTGTGTGCGTGGCCAAGAGAGGAGCATTCAGCCAAGGGCATTTGTGTGATGCAAACAAAAATGCATGCTCTCCCTAGGCCTTTGTTATAAACTTGGCTAGGTATTTCTGCCCCTATTAAATCCCCCAGTTAAATCCTTAGATCTCACTGATGCCAACTGAATAACTTGTAAAAATCTAAAGAACTGATGAGATCGGTGCTGAGGAATGGGGTAGAATTTGCAAGGTCATCTGAAGGATAGGTGTAGATCTAAAAGCAGGACAAGTATCTCTTTGATAACTGGACATTCAAGCCAGACAAAATACAGCACCGTCAGTCTGTGAGTCGTGTTCTATGAGCTCTCACACCTGTTGTGTATCTCCACTTCCCATGCACACACCATCTGTGCTCAGACCTGTCCCAACCTGTGCAGTGGAGGGATCATGAGTAGTGGAGACCTGTGACTTTATTAACAAAGGAGCAGTGCTGTTACAGTGATCAGTTCCTCCAGCTTCCCTCGCCCTGATGGCTCCTTCCTCTGCTCAGCCCACAGTTCCTTTTCCTTTGAGGGCAAATGTAAACATCACCACAGGGGCGGGATAACCAGAGAGCCTGTGGACTCCAGAACACCTTTTTCCAGAGGTACCGATGGGTGTTCACAGGTGAGGGCACACAGATAACTAGCAGAGTGCATCTCCACAGCTTCTCCCTGCTCTTTACCTTCCAGCAGCTCTGCTAATCATCATGTAACTGGTACTAAATGAAAGACTTTGGTTGCACTGCCTCCTCCTGCATTTATTCAGCCAGTTTAAGGTTAGACTGTCCCAGAAGGCCCATTGCTCCCTTTGCTGTGCCGGGTAACTCTTGGAACGATTACAGACAGTTGCTGGAGGAGCAGCAGATAAAGTGTCTGCAGTCTGCTCTCATTCAGCCTTATCATTGCTAGAGGGAAGAGAATTAGTTGGGGATTGCGCTGTCTATTGAGATACTCCCAACTCTGGGACTATGTCTCCCCTTATTCTCCACACCCTCACTTTTATTAGCATCTTCCATTGCATTACAGTTTATTGCTTGCAGTGTCTATTTAGCAGTGCTTTTAATGAGCTAAAGACAAATATAATTTAGCAGAATAAAGAAACACAAGGTTTTGAGCATTTGTGACTAATTTATATTACTATATATAATTATAGAGTATATATACATAATTATCTAATTATAATTTATATTGCATATAATTATAATAGATAATTTTATAGAAAATTTTAGCCTTGTTGCAGGTGCAGTTTAAGGTAATGAATTTGGCATGGTGGCATCTCACATGCTCTTAGATATGTCCTATAAGTCACACAAAGTGTGAGGATCCATTTGAACTCTGAGGGAGAGAAAACTGCTGTATCTGATGAACAGCTGTGTTGCTTCAATAAACACTGATGTTATTATGGCAGGTCTTTAAGGACACTGGACTTTGAGGTGGAATAAGAGGGAAAACTGAGGTAAAATATCCTTTTGTAAGAGATCTATTTATTTATCTGCATTTTCAGACCCATTAGAGGTACATTTTCTTTGCAGGAGTCTGACAATGAACTTAGTGGAAGAACAGATAAAACTCTGCTGTGGGTTGTTGTGGGTTTTTTCCTTGCAATTCAGCACAACAACATAGTAGTTGCTTCCAAAAAAAATCTTGTTGATGTGTGTCCAGTCCATGCTGATTATCCACAATGATCAGGAAGCGTTTTTTATACACTGTGTGTATCTTTGCTGCCCTCAAAAGTAGTGAGGTGGGTGCTGGCCTCTTCTCTAAAGCAACAGGTGATAGGACAAGAGGAAACGGCCTCAAGTTGCACCAGGGGAGGTTTAGGCTGGATATTAGAAAAAAAATTCTTCACTGAAAGAGTGATGAGGCATTGGAACAGGCTGCCCAGGGCAGTGGTGGAGTCACCATCCCTGGGGGGGGTCAAGACACGTGTAGACGTGGTGCTTCGGGACATGGGGTAGTGGGTTGGGTGGTGTGGGTTGACGGTTGGACTTGATGATCCTTGAGGTCTTTTCCAACATTAACGATTCTATGATTCTATTCTATGATTCTATGAAAAGACTTAATACACAGTTATGGTAATTGTTTGGGCATTCCTGAAGGGCTTGCTCTGTGGGTAAGACCCTGCCCTGCGTTAAAATTACTCTCCGTGCCTCAGAAGTCATCTGCCGCCTATCCATGCATCATTGGTGTTTTCCTCCAGGCACCTGGACTCGGGATTAGTAAAGACCAAGCTGCCCCAGGGCAGCTTCACCTGGTGACAAGTTCCTGGGCACAGTTCAAGTCTTTAGGAGCTAGCTAGGAGACCACAAGAGCGTAGATGTATAAAATGGATGAAAGGATGTGAATTCACGGGAGTAAAACACATGCTGGGTTTCAGGAAAGGTGTACTGCCCGGGAGCTCTGTGACAATACAGAACAGTCTCAGAAGCAAAGACCTGAGTGCTGCTGAAGTGGCTGGAGAAGGGCAGGATGGAGGGGGTGGCACAAATATGCCTGTGCCCATCCCATGTGCCAAGGAGACCGTGACATTTTGGGACTCTTCCTTAAACACAAGCCAGTGCTACTGGACTGCAGGCCTGCTATAAATGAAGCCCATGCAACAGTTCATCAGTATTGCAAGTTTTGCTACCGTATGAGCCTTTAATCATGCCATTCGTAATGATTACCTAATACACCGAGGCATTGTTCCCAAATTATACTGTGTTCTTATATCAGCATAATGCCATCGTGTATCAGAGAGAGAGAGACAGGGAGAGAAAAGGAGGGAGGGAGAGAGGGAAGGACTTAATTTCACGTCTGATGGGGCAAACAATTACAAATTGCAGAAAGGCTACACAAGTAAGGAGGGAGACTGGCTAAACTGTTAATAAGCATCCTGAACTGTTCCTCTATCTGCCTTGCTCTTGCTTACACTTGTGCTGAGGCCCCTTTGTTGCTGTAGCTAGGCAGGGTTTCAGAACTGCCGACGCCGCCCATGCTGAAAAACTGCAGACACTAATAATAAACAAGAGAGGACAATGGCGAGGAACAGTGCTGCTGCCTGGCCCTTCGCCCAGCCATGGCAAACGCACCAGGCAGAGCTCCGCGGCTCCGCACATGAGGGAAAAGCTGGCGGCATAAAGGAAAGGCTGGCAGCCGCACCTGCGCTGGAGGCAGGGAGCAGCTTGGAAGCAAGGCAGATATGGAGGGAGTTTCCTTTCCGAAAGGAAGCGTGAGTCTGGCCAGTGGCCTTGGGAGTCTCTTCTTTCATTGCCCTCCCACTTAGGTTAACCCATCTTTGCCCAGCCCCCTGACACTCTAGCGCTGGCTTTGAAGCTTGGTATTTGTTCACACCTGGGATCCCCGAGTGGGAGATCAAAGGAAAATAAAGAGATGGGGCAGAGCTGCGAGAGCAAATTAATGATCTTTCAGAGGAAATGAGAACTAAAGAAATAACATACACTGAGTGAGCCAGGCCCACGTTAAAGGCCGACCTAGTTGGCCAAGATGCCCGCGGGAACACAGAATTTGTTTCTCAAGACAACAGACTTGCCCTGTTGGTTGAACGCTGGAACTTGCCCCTGGAAATGTAAAGGCTTGGGGTCGCTGTGGTCAATACGCTGTATATAAACTCCCAGAATTAGCCTGTGGCCAAAAATACTAAATCTGATCCTTGAATGTAAGAACACAGTACAGTCAGGTAGGGACAGATGGGTGTTACCTCTGCTGCACTGGGCACTTCTTTTGCCGCTGCTGGAATATTGAGTCTTGTGTTGCAGTACCAAGAACAGCATCAAAATGGCTGGTGCTAAAATGGTTAGTAAACTGGATAATGCTAACGGATAAAGGGATAAAGCTCAGAGATTTTAGAATTATTAAATGACAGGAGGCATGACATAGTAAGACACCAAGATCTTCACCCATTCCATAGAAAAGTCAAAACAAAGAGACAACAAGATAAGGAAGAGGGCAATCCAAGCAGTTTAGACAGCCCCAGACTGCTGTCTTTTTCTGTCTCCCATAAACCAATGGAGTTAACGCAGGCATCCTGTGGCTGGGCCCTTCTCCCTGTTTTCGGGCTGGCAGCAGCACTAACCCCCAGGCAAGGCTGGATCGCCCCCTTCCTCCCAATGGAGGCATTTAGCCTGGAGAAGAGGAGGTTCCAGGGACACCTTCCAGCACCTTCCAGTGCTGAGAGGGGGCTACAGGAGAGCTGGGGGGGCTCTGGATCAGGGGGTGTAGGGACAGGACGAGGGGGAACGGCTTTAAGCTGAAAGAGGGGAGGGGAGATGAGATGAGATGTGAGGAAGAAATGTTTTCCTGTGCAGGGGGTGAGGCAGTGGCCCAGGTTGCCCAGAGAAGCTGTGGATGCCCCATCCCTGGAGGGGTTCAAGGCCAGGCTGGATGAGGCTTTGGGCAACCTGGGCTGGTGGGAGGTGACCCTGCCCATGGCACCGGTGGGACTGGATGATCTCTAAGGTCCCTTCCCACCCAAACCATTCTGTGATTGTATGATTACATCCATTCTGAGGGGTTGACTAGGGAGGAACAAAGCAGTTCTGGCTGCAGGTAAGTATGAATTTTTTGCTCCAAACTGAGCCAGAACATTGATCCTTTGGGGAAGCTTGAACAACTTCAGTTAGCTTCCCACTGCTCCTTTCAGATCCTTTTACTTGCCTAAATGGTTGCTATTGAACCTGTCAGGAAAAAAAAAAAAAAAAAAAAAAGAGCTTGAAAAATCATGCTTTCCAAGCCTAGCAGGTCTGCAGGGAGTCCCTGACCCCTGGCTGGCTATCTCTGGGCAACGTGTGGATCTGTTATGTGTGAGCAATGGGGGTGTCTGGGAATAACACAAGTGAGTGAGTCTGTTCTTTCTCTCTGCAGTGCCTACACCGAGCCCTATAAGGTGTGCCCAGTCTCTGTCATACCAACAGAGGTGGTGACATCAGATGAGGAACAGAAGAGTTCAGAAGACGATGAGAGCAGCCCGGGTGATCCCAGCCTCAACAACAAGGTAAAAGATCTGAAAATGTGGGATGCGTGGAACTCGGAGAGGGAGAACCAATTTGCAGCCTGGATTCTCAACTCTCTCTGCTCTTTGGCTGGTGCTCCTTTAGAAAAGTCAGCGCCGTCAATCCTTTTCTCCCCCAGTGCACTAGCAACAATCTGCCCCTAGATTGTGGCAAAGCAAAGAATTGCAGTCCTAAGATGGACCGTGGAGGCAACACAGCCAGCAGGAAAGGCCTGACTTGAACATCAGGAAAAACGTCTCCCTCAGAAGAAGGATCTAGCTGCAATCTTGAGAATTTTAAAACTACACTGAATATAACAATGATGACAAAAACGTTATTTGGACCAGTTCTGCATTGGCTGGGAGATGGAGTAAACTGCCTAACAGGCCTTTGCCATCTCAAAATTCTCTCATCATGGGAAAATACACTTATGTTTGGGTTTATGTTAGAATCATAGAATCACAGCATGGTTTGGGTTGGAAGGGACCTTAGAGATCATCCAGTCCCACCCGTGCCATGGGCAGGGACACCTCCCACCAGCCCAGGTTGCTCAAAGCCTCACCCAGCCTGGCCTTGAACCCCTCCAGGGACGGGGCATCCACAGCTTCTCTGGGCAGCCCGGGCCACTGCCTCACCCCCCTGCACAGGAAAACATTTCTTCCTACTATCTAATCTAAATTTTACTGACTTCTGATGAATAAAACAGCTCTCAGATTATGGAGAAGACCATGGAAATGTGACCACAGCTTAAGACCATACAAGGCTGTTTTAACCTCCACTAATCTAACAGTGCAATTAAAGAAAAGGCATTGAGCAGTTTTAGTCACAAATTTATCTTTGTGTTTCACAGAATTCAAAACCTAATATGAGACTGGCAACCTAACGTGTCTCTGGGTGCAAGTACCCGCTGCATAGCCCATTTCGTATGCATGCAACAAATGGGTATGTTCTTCTGGAGTCTCACAATTTGAGCCCCAGGAACTAAGGCTGCACAGGAAAATAGAAAATCCTGATTTCCTGCGCCTGCCCCTGTCATTCCTTTTGGCTTGGTCTCTCAGTGTCAGCACAGCTATCTAGCTTCCTGGTTGTAAATGGCCTGTGTCTGGCCATGGCCATGTGTCAGAGCCTCCAAAACCAAACAATGGCTGAGTAAGGGTCAAGTCTGTCAAGGAGAAGCATAACTATTGATTCCAGGAAGACCTGATCTCTTCAGGCATTTCCAGAATGGGAAGCTTTGCTTAAAGGGCAGGTGCAGAGAGAGGGGAGCAGAATTTTCACCTTACCAGGACACGAGTTCTTGAGAAACAGAAAAAGGAACTGCAAATGGAATTATAATGAAGGGCAAATGAAACTGCTGTTGCTCTGATCTCTGAGGGAGAATAGCTTCTTTTGCTTTCCTTGTATGCTGTATCACTTTTAGGTCTATCCTGCAGGGTGCTGAGCTGCCTCTGGTACCAGTGGAAAGGACCGAGGTCTGATCTCCTTGCTGACGTGAAACAAATGAAACAGTTGCAAGCAACCTTGTCTTTTTTCCTCTGAGATTCCTGAAATTTTTTTGGTTATTTGTTTTCACACTGTTTTGGAAAGGGAAAAGCCTTTAAATTTCTGATATTCCCTGTTAAACAAAAAATATTTTCCCTTTGCTATTAGTTAGCTGACAAACCACTACCATCTATGGAGCATACACTAGGGTGTTATCTAAGCTGGTCAGGTTTCTCAGCATCTCTTAGCTGTGATGCCAGTGACAACAAAATTGTGACCTGAGTTCACAAGGGAAGTGCATGCAATCACTATGTACTTGGAAGCAAAGTCAAGGCTTCTAAAACCAATTTTATTGCAATTTTTGTAGGGTTTTACTCAAGACACTAGGAAATAACAAATGTCTCCCTTATTGCTTCTCCTGCCTCTTAACTGTTCCGTAGTGCTGGGGTAACCCACTGTGTAGCTGTCACAGACGGCAGCACTAACAGGCGTGTGCTTCGGAGCCCAGCTGGAGATGTCCTTCCCACGCCCCGGGTCAACACAGACCCAGTGTCTGCACGTGCCTGATGGAGAACATTAGAACAGGTCTGGTTGTCTGGCTGGCCTTTGCTTGCCACGCTGATTGTCAGCGAGGATCACAGTGCGCAGGACCAGACCCCCACAAGCTCCCGAGGAGCTGTCGTAAAACGGCTCCGACTGAGCTCGGGACATATTTCCAAGCTGGCTGATGAATTACTGCACGTGGCTATTTACCCTGCCAAGAAGCAGGCCAGGAAAGTAGACATAATCTGATCTGCCTGTTAAAATTCTGGCTGTAGGAAGATCAGCCACTCTGCAACCTACTGGGCCCTAGCTACAGACTCTGAAAAGAAGCTGGTGCAGCAGTAACTTCATCCCTGGATAAGCCATTTGCTTAGTAAGCAAAGTCAGGGGGCTGTGCTTGTATGTGGGATGAAGGAAAGATCTGGAGATGAGAAGTGGCACCAAGACACGGTTGAGCATCTTTGTTCCTGTCGCCTGACTAGGGCAGACATCACCTTGGACAGACTAAGGGGTCCTGGGAACCATCCTGTCAAACCCTGTGTGGCCCCGCTGTCCACAGGACCAACCTGCTGCAGGAGACACCCAACCTGGGCAGTCAGGGGCCACCTGGCATCGGGACTCTCTTGCCATTCTGCAACACCCCCAGCATCGCTGCTGTGCTGTGTGAAGCAATAATCAAAAGATGTCCAGGGAAGACCCAGAGTCCTAGGGAGAACAGTCCTGCAGGGTTCTGCCATGGAGGATGCAATATATTTAACTGTTGCCTTTCTCCCATGCCAGCCACAGAATAATAGCGATATGTGAATCTC
This sequence comes from Pterocles orientalis, assembly GCA_011057875.1. Taxonomy (NCBI): domain Eukaryota; kingdom Metazoa; phylum Chordata; class Aves; order Pterocliformes; family Pteroclidae; genus Pterocles; species Pterocles orientalis. The sequence goes on along the minus strand of WKFP01013348.1, from coordinate 94,135 downwards.
CCAAGGTCTCATGCAGCCCACACTGTGGATGGTCTGTCAGAGACAAGGGCTTCCAGTTCACTGTAATTAAGAGTGAATGGGATGAATTCCATCTGTCCACAGCTCTTGTCTCAGAAAGCACTGGTGTCCTTACAGAGGGCTGACAGAGGACCGCTCTTCCTACCCTCCTGCTCCTGCCTCCTTTTATGGTCTTCTCACGCAAATCTTCTGGGTGCCAAGGGAACATGAGCTGCCCTGTCAAAACCTGTCTCTGTAATGACAAAGTGCAAAGAACTTGTCCAGCTCCCTGATGAAATGATATATCCCTTGGAGCAGGACCCGAGTGGTGGTACAGCAGGGAGCACTGTCACCTGGGGAGAACTGGCAGAGACACGTTGGTCTGGATGCCAAAAACAGCACCATGGATTTAAAAATGAGCAAATCTTGCTGAAACACCTGTTTGGGGGTGGCCTACCTGAATTTGGATTTTAAAAAACACATATGCACAGACAAAAAAAGAACCTTCTGGGGTTCCTCAGGGAAACTTAGTTTAAGTAAAGGCGTGAATCAGCCTAGATGATAAAATCTTTTCCCTGTGTTCAGATATTTGATTTTCATTTGCATCGAGCTGGATTCTACCCACTGCCTTTCACTGTCATTAATTAATTCCCGTACCAAAATGCAAGCAGCATGCTTTGGTTTTTCTCACCTGCTTTCTCCTCGCCTGCTCATGAGAGAATCACAAGATTTTCAGTTTGCAGCAGATTTTTTTCCCCTGACTCTTTTTAAGGCCCATTTTTGTAAGTAAATGTAATTTTTAAAATGAGCTTTGTACACACATTTCCTGGTATCGTTTCAACAGCTTGTCTCTGCTGAATCTCTGCTCTCCTGGAGACCAGATTCACACAAGTGAGGAGAAATTTTTAGGGGCTGCTGGAACCCCTGTTCTGCATACAACGTGAATCACAGCCAATAATACATGTCAAGGTGTTTTCTACATTATCAGCTTTATTTTAAAGAGCAAACAAAGAGAGGCTTTAATCTCTATTGTGTTACCGCAATTTTTGTTACTAAAAACCCCTTTGGAAGGGGGCAGGTATAAAAATGTACAACAGAAGGTGTGTTTCCAATTTTTGCCTTTACTCCACTGGGAGCACCCCAGGCCCCGAGAAGCTGAGCATTTGTCATCAGGAGTCACCTGGTGGTTTTGATTCTTCTGTGTAAGACTAACAGTGAAAATTCATTCTTTCTCATTAAATAAGCACTTAGTTTCCTTCTCTTCAGTCTGCTGGCATATGATAACACCCTAGAGAACTTAGAGTCAGGGAAGGTTTCTTGGCCTTTGTGATTCTACTTGGTCATCTCACAAAAAGCGATGCCCTTCACTTACACTGCTGATGGAGATTCACTCTTTTTTTCCCTCCTTCTAAGTTAAAAGACCTCCTGGGCCATCTCTCACTGATGTGTCTTATACATGTTCATTTAATTAAATCCCTCCCAATTTATCAGAAGGTGATATATGGCTTTTCTGTACTGGGCTCTCAAGGTTATATGAAGGCATCTGAACTGCCCACAGGAAAAAAAAAATAATTGGAATTAGAGATTCCAGTTGGAACAAAAAACTTTTATCAAATAAAATAATGACTGTCTCTTTATCTCCTACCTCTGAACCCTCACTCACTAGACAAATGCTCAAAGTCCAGGATGTGGAACCTCAGATTTTCCCTCTCATCATTAGATCCCCAGTGCTGTACTTACGAGAAGCCAGCACTGGAGGTAAGATGTTCCACCCTTCTCCCATATCAACATAAAAGGCAGCAGACAAAAATGGGGCAGAAACTCAGAATGGCAACTGGAGAGGACCTGTGCCCCACACAAACAGGGAACACTGAGGTTGGCCACAAAGGTCTCACACCAAGCAGGGCAGCTACTGTCTCACGGCAGCAGGACACAGAACTGCCTTTGCTGCTCCTTATCCATTTCCCCTGGGTGGGCTTGGTTTCCAGACTTCATTAATCATTCTGTTTTGCAAACCTTTAACCTTCACATATTAAAACACACACGCGCACACACACAAAACTGAAACGTGCTGGAGTTGGGAGTGACAGATTTGTGTGCCTTGAGGAAGCACTTAATTCAGATGCCTTCCAAGGGACAGCTCGTGATTTATATAATTACACAGATCCCCCAGGAGAGCTGCAATCTGGCTTTTCAAGGAAGGGGCCTGGGAGACAGGAGATGTCGACTGCTTTTCCTTCTCTCTCACTGATTCACAGAGCCAGTCTGAAAAAGTCACTTGTTCTTGTAATGCCTTAGTTTACTGTTGGCACCACTGTGACATCACTGTGAACCGAAACACAGTTCATGATAATTACAAGAGGGGCTTTATGAAGTCACTCAGCTCAGAGGCTGAAGCTTGCAAACGGCTGTCAGCCTCAGACTGCGACAGCAGCGTTTTTGTGCTGGGTACCATCCAGCTACAATGCACCTCCCCTCAGCCTGTGAAAGCAGACACACACGGGAAACGCGTGATGAGATGCCGTTTGTCGATGTCCGCACGGCGAGCCAGTGGCGCACACACGAACAGAGCTGCTGCTTCTATGTCTTGACTAGCTGCCCTGCTTTTGAGATGCAAAGGGTTGCCTCCCGAGCCCTCGGAGGAGTGGCGTGCACAGTACTGACCTTCAGTTCTAGCAAAAGGTTCTGGGATCTGCACGTGCTGCCCTGAGGCAACGCAACCCCATTCCACCCCTAGCCCCACCATTTTTTAAGCTGGATCAGGAGATCAGTCTGGTTCTGATCAAGGTCCTGCAAACAGCTTGGTCAGCACGGTGGAGAGCTGGCACTGGACTCGGAGGGGAGTGACTGGCACAGTCACCAAGGTACCAGCTCATCAAAGCATGCTGTTAGGGCCCAACTCAGATGCCTTGGCGTTGCTCAGGACAAAGCCAGAGCATATAATCCACCCAGTGTGGAGACACCGTCCCTACACTAATGGGATCACTACCACACAGAGACGGGAATTTGAGTTAAGTGGCACATTAACACGCTCAGCATAGGCCATGAGCCACCTTTCTCCACTGTTCTCAGCCCAGATGTTTGTTCTATCAGAAGCACAAAAGGGACATGAAACCTGAAGTCTGAACTACCTAACACTGGGACTTAACTTCAGCTGTGCTCACACCTGGCTCTGTAAAGAGCTGCAGGCTTTTAGGTCTTTATTGCTCTAAACAAAAGCTTTCTGGTGGTGGTGTGCTGGAGAAGGAGAAACTGAGCAAGTCACGAGTCATCTCTAGGTCTTAGTTTTCCATCGGTAAACGGTATCCATTTGGAGGAGGGCTGTAGGGCTGAGTTTGTTAGCCAAAGGAGAGATGACTGCACGGTCTCACCTTTGCTTCGCAAGTTACACTTACCAGCTGAGCTGTAGCAACTGTACCAGCTCCTAACCTGGTTAAAGTGCCTTCTTTACTACTACTGGACTACTGTTTAGTTCCCCACTTCACCACTGCTAAATAAGTCAAACTTTCCCCAGTAGATTCATTTCAGCAAATATTTCTATGCTTTGGTCATTTCTTACCATAAGGATGAGTCATGAAATAGGAGCAAAATACCCTAGCTAGCCACTTGCACCCCAGAGCCGTACACTTTGCTTCTTTTGGAGTTTTCTGTCTTCCAAGATGCTTACCAGTTCAGTAGATGCCACTGAGATTTTGAATGATGTTGTCTGCTGGGGTACTGAGCTGTTTGCTCTTTGGAGATATTAATGGCCATTTAGCTTGGATGTTTTGTTTAGCATGCAATAGAGCCCTTTGCCCCGTTCGCTTCCACAGGTCTCACAGCAGCCAGAACAGTTTGGAATATGAACATTTTGATAAAGAACTGCCTTTTCTATGTAATTAAGAGTACTAAACACGTGGTATGAGCCTCAACAGCCATGAAGCTAGCCTATCCCAAACTAAGCACTTTCTGCTTCTCTGACAAACTTTGGACCTGTAAAAATCAACAGAAAATTTCTCTCCTTCTTCAACAAAAACACATTTTTCAAACCTGACACCTGCCTTAGCAGCTATTATATTGTACTTTATTACTAGCATTTGAATTGCAGAAAGACCCTGTCATGGAAAGGACTCCAGGATGCCAGACACTGAACAACAAAGAGTAAAAAGCCTGGTCACTCTTTTTACCAAAGGAACATGTCGGTCCAAAGTACTCTCTAACACTTCTTTACTTCTTGGGATGAATTAATTGTCTCTATTTTTTGTTGTTGACAGAAAGAAGGTCAGTCCAGAGCTTACCTCATTGCCCAGGAGCTGATGTCTTCAGAAAAAGTGTGAGTTCATTCTTACAACCTAACTCTCTGTTGCTCTCCTAAAACTGAAGATAAGCAATCCACCCTTCAGCATTGGTTTGATGGCAATTAATAAAGGTCTGTCTGTTTCCCCAGATATGTGGAGATGCTCCAGCTGTTACGTATGGTAAGTAAATAATTTTAATCACTGAAAAATAATTGCTCTTTTACTTAGCTGTAATTGAGAAGACATAAAAGCACTGAAGGGACTGAGGCGAGTTTGAGGAGCAATGGCTTACAGTGGTTTAATCTCAGCCACGGGTGGCTTTGTGTCCCTCTAACAGAGCTGCCCCAGCTTCCCTGGAGACTGGTAACACAGCTTAGGCAGCCTTGCCCTGAACATCCTCCTGGGCTGTTAGTTGCCAGGCAGTCGGGAATCATAGCCACCACACAAATACTGCCTGCTGCTGCTTGGGAAGAAATTCCCTGAGAGGGCAAAAAGTAGCCCCAGGTTGTCCTTGGAGGACAGCCCCAGCCCTAGCAGCGGAGAGGAGCTGTGATGGCGTGAAAGGCCGTGAGGGCAGCAAGGCACTGCTGCCCGCTCCTTGTGCCTCTCAAGCAAGCGGCCAAACCTTCAGAGCCTTCTCAGGCTTGGGCAGCAGAGGCAGGAGAGCAAACACCCTGCAGACAAATGCATTTCAACAACTCAGAAACTGCCGAGCTGATCATCTGGGAACCAAACACTTCCAGGGATTCAGCTGCTTGGCTGGAGTCTACCAATCCTTTGACAAATTGCTGATAACCTGGCTAGCCATTTGCCTCATCTGTTCTGGCTTTCCTCTGATTTCTGCCCAGCCAAACACATTATTTGACACTAGTGAGACACAGCTGTAGTCATCTTTTGTCCTCTGGGGAAGCCAGGGTCGTGTCTTCACTTGTGGACTACAGTGCTTCTGATCATTAAGAATACCTGCAGAACTCCTTACTGAAATTAAGATTTCCAAAAGGATCATCAAGAAAAAAAAGAGAAAAGCCTCTGCCAGCTCCTAAATCAAAATAAAAGACAAATGCACACACAGGAAATTGCCATGTACAGAGAGTATTAGCCATTCTGCATCTTCATTAGATGCATCCAGTTAAAATATTCTTAATATATTTAATTTTCCATTTGCAAGAACATCTGTACTTTGGTACATTATGGACAGCATGTAAATACAGGGCTGAAGTACAGTGCACTGTATTTAGTGCAGGTGTCTAGGAGAGGCCTCTCCTTTGCATTAGATCCCAGCATTTTCCATTTACCTCTAGGACATAAAAGTGCCTCACTAACACGGTCTGAAAAATCTCCAATGCATCGATCCAAATCTTGCAATGCACTTCAGTGCCTTTAGCCACAGCATGGATGGTCGCACACCCCCATGGCTGCTATAGCATCACCTTACTGTCAGGCTGCCTTGCCTCTGCTGTTGCTGGGCCAGGAAAGGGATGCTTCAGGACTTTCCCAGTCCCATCAGGATTTACTTTGTCCTTTTCTCCCTCCTGTGGTAAATCCCTGTGTGGTGAATTTGGCTCTGAGGCTACGTGTGTAAACGAGCAATTTAACCATTTTCACACTAATCCTATTTTCTGCCTGTAGAAATCATTTTGGAGGAACAGGAAATGTAATTTCTGCTCTTTTTTCCAAGTTGACAACTTTTTAACATGAGACAGGGATTCTGGTTTATATCTTTGCTAAAATTTTTTACTTTAGAAACACTTGGGGATGCAAGTGCATGCTGCTTGCCTCTAGCTGGATAGACTCTAAACTGTTGGTAATCCCTAAAAGAATCTTCATAAAAATTACAACTCATAGGTTAGTTAGGGCAAAACTCTGCTTGATCGCTAATTTTATCTGCTGCAGTGCTCCAGAGTTGACTCAAAGATATTAGGGAATGAAAACAGAGAGTATTCCTGGCTTGACTCAAAAATGTAACTATTCCCCACTCTCCTGTTGGGGAACTCGGACAGAAACCCAGAGAAACCGTTACCAGTTTTACAAAACCTAAGTCCCTTGGACTACAGGGGTATTATTACCTAACTGAGGCTTTTCAATACTGTCACAGTTCAAAAAGTTACAATGAACTAATTACTCCTTTTTGCATATTTGAATATCACTAGTAGTCACATCAGTAAAAGTTGAGCTTTGTTGTGCACTCACTGCGGACACAGGTCCCACTGGAAGATGTCACAAGCAACCACCAGTGACCACAGAGTCACCAAACTGCCCTCCAGGTACAACTGGTTCACAGCCAGTTAGGACCAAAGGCTTCCTCGACAGCATATCTCAGCTCCGGCAAACATTTCTCTCTGTTCCTCATCACCAGCTTTCTCCAGAAAACAGTTTCTAAATGCTCATCTTCAAGTCTCAAGTCTCATCTTCTTATATAAACCCACATGTTGGTAAGAAAGGCAGGGAAATAAACCACACCCTAGCTGCTTTCACAAAGGAAAAAAAGGCTTTTCTTAAGCCTGCAGCAGGAGCAGTTTCCCATCTCATTTCCAGGCTTGGCTGCTATTCATTCCGCATAACAGAATCTGTTTGGCCTTTCGGCGGAGACTTTAATAAATTGATTGATTGCCAAAATGATGACATTTCCATACACCCACTCTGCTATTGAACTGAAAGAGTGGAAACATTGTGTTAGCTCACAAACTCGGTATCGGCTGGTGTGGCAGCAGTGATAACAATCTGAAGGGTTAGCTGTTATTTGCCCTGCTCAAAGGTAATGCACTTCTCCAGAGCAGGGAGCTAAGAACTGGTTCTGGACTGAGCAGATGGGGCTGGCAGCGCCTTGCAGTCCAAGCCCCTGATCTCTTGGTACTCACAATTTAGTTTTACAAAGTTGATTAGTCTTTGCATTTCTTTCACAATCAGTTAATCCTCAAACTTTGTCATTCTTCTGTTTTTCTTACTCAGTAATGCAGGCTGCACTTGTCATCGCTTTCTTAGTGCTTGTTCCTGAACAAAAATGCTGCAGGTTGCTTTCACAGCCCAGTGTTTCACACATCACCTTCAGGACCAGGAGTCTGGTGTGTTTGCTTCCCTTCAGCCAGCTTGTTCCCAATGACTTTACTAGATGTACACCAAACAAACGTAGTGTGACTCAGACTGCCTCAGGATCCCAGTCTGTATGGGATGAAGCATTTGCCTGATTTATTTCACATCTATTTTGTCTTTGGCTTTCGTACATAAAATCACTTTTTTTGTGCATAAACCCCTTTGAAGTCATTACTACTTTCCTCCAAGGCATTTTCTGAATTAAGGTACCTAAAAGGACACCTCTGCACTGAAACAGCCCCAACACCTCCCTGTTCAAAGAAAGTTGATCCTGATTCCTGGTTTGCATTTTCCTCATAAAAATGGGTCACAATTCTTAAAACACCAAGACCCAGATTTATGCTTCCTCAGCATTTGAACGGACCCAACACGTGCTGGTTCTCCAGCCTTTGGAGCAGCCTGGGATCCAACCTGCAATGGGCATCCCAAGGCTTCTGACTGCAGAATGAATCTTGCGAAATAAAAGAGAACAAAATCTTAGTGCTCAAGTCACTAACTCAAAGGCACCTAAATGCAGATTATCATGAAGTCAGGCTCACTGGTTAAACTCTACTTTCAGAATTCCTGTGGGAGCATGTTCTCAAGAACAAAAAAATAAACATCTGATTTAGGAGCCACTATTACATGTTAGATAAAACAGAACTCCATCTTTCTAATTATTTACACTTCCAGTGAATGATTGGCTGAGCCTTTTTTACTACTGAGAATTTCTTGGATTATGTTCAAAGCTCTGCTGGACCAATCAAGCCATTACTTTCTTAATTAAATGCTTTAGTGAATGGAACATTCTGGTTAAATGAAGAGCTATCTGGCAGTTAGTCTCTCTGAAGCTCTTATAAAACCCTAAAGATGCACTGTCACAAAAGGGTCATCTACCCTCACTTACAGTCAGCTCATTTTTTTTCTCATTTATTTAATCATGTGGGAAAATAGCTACGTATCAGCCAGGGAGCTTCTGCAGTGGGAATGTTGAGCCAAAATAGCTTTCAGATAATCTGTATATCTCTTCAAAGGAGAGGGAAGTCACACCAGCGCATTTGGCATCAGGACAATTCTCTGGTAACAAGCCCCACCGCTATAGAACTTGCAATGCCCACTCTACAGCTTGCCTGTTCTGAAACTCATTTGCAGTGTTTTGGATGAATGTGTGCATTTGACTGTGAGTGTGTGTGCGGAGGTCAGGGTTCCTGACCTAGACTGTACCCTGCAATGGCAGGGTAAGAGACTAATTGTGTCTGCTGTGACAGTTTTTTCTGCTGTTCATCTGGCGTTGTTTCTGTCGAGCTCAGTAATGAGAAATTTGGGAAGATCACTGGTAAGTGCAGATCAGGGGTCAGTCACTCTGCTACAGGAGATGTGCCTCTCTTAATTCAGAGGTGCCACTTTAACTTTCATCATTAAGAGAGAGGCTGCTGGCCGTAATGAAGATGCCTCCAGGAACCACCCGTGAGTCAGACTTGGCTCGGCACACTGTAAAGCATCTCATGCCTGCATTCAGCTTTAACATGGAGACTCTCTTCTCCCCCTTTGAACTCTTCACCCCTAATGCCTAGATGTCCAAAAGAGCCTTGGACCCTGCAATATGCAGTGTCTGTTGACGTGAAGCGGTTGTAAAAGCCTGCACCATTTTATGCAATCAGTGTAGACTTCAGTTTTATAAAGTTTGGGCTGCAGGAAGATGTCCTGCTGTCCTCCCTGTCCCGCTCACAAAGGGTCACATGTGCTTACTTCCCAGCATCATCAGTTCATTAAAACATCAGCTTGATTAGGGAAGCAATAACGATTCTAGATACACATGTAAAATGGTTTTTGGATGCATGTGTGTTTCATTATTTATTGAAAAGTATAGAAGTCTGGATGCCAGGTGGGAGTTGTGGCGTAAGCAAGGTAAATACACTGTGTGCAGACATGATTTCTGCACCTGAAGTGCCAGTATCCCCACCTGGAGACGGAGGCAGAACCGATCTAACAGCCTATTTTGTTATACACAGAAAAAGCAAACAGATATTCTGGACTCAGACTGAATTATTGTATCCTGGATTATTTTCAAGTAGAAAATCACCCAGCACAGCAAATATATATATATATATATACACATACACACAGAGGCAGGCTTTTTCCTGGGGAAACTACTTGCCTGAAGCAGTGGTTTGTCTGACGAGAGATTAGTTTTCTTTCCTTTCACTACAGTCCTGCAGGCTTAAACGTTCTTAGGCTAATAAAGCCTAACTAGTAGCAGGGCTGAAATGCAGAAGGGACCACAGCATGTATGGGATGATCATCTTGCAAAATGGCTGTTGCCATGCATACAGGATTGCTACAAGTGATTTTTGCAGCGGAACTCTGAAGCATATGCGGCCCCATTATCAGTGAGGTATAGTCACAAGATTGGAGCGAGATCTGTAGGCTCACATGCCCCTGGATGAGACTGAGCTCTGTGGCCATGCCAGAGCCTTGAGCTGAATGACTTCAGTTCATGCTTCTGCTGCTAAGAAAGGCTTGACCCAGCAGGGAGTTCTGTGGACTCAGTGTTTGCTGCCTTCTGTGTTTAGACATCGGGCTTGGGTGACAGACTTGAAGACCTTCAGGTGCCCCAAGTGATTAGAGTCAGTGAGACTGCAAAAGCACTTTGCGTTTGATTAATGGCTTCCCAGGCACTCAGCATTTTCAATAGTGACATAATTATTTTATTAATGGATGTTTATAGCGATTACAGTTACGCTGTAGGGTTTTTATTAATCATTAGGAATTTGGCTATCCAGGCAACTGGAATTAAATAATTTGTCTAAGAATTCATTATAATCAAAGGGGCAGGCAACTAATGACTAATTAAATCCACTGTAGGAGATGCTGCAGGAAAGGAGTGTTAATCTTACTGCGCAGCTATGGTAGAAAGTGGACAGATACAGAGCTGTTCGATGGTAATTTGTAGAAGATGAGATTTCTATAACAGAATAGTTACTTAAGCACATCAGTAGTGAACTTACTGCAGCTATTCACCGCCCCAGGCACAATAAACTGAAAGAACCCTTTGGATTCTTTCCCTTTCCCCAGTCTGGATTAATTACAATGACTGAGGACTTTGAAAGCTTGCAGATTCCTGTGAGTTAGGAAAAGCATCCAGAAGATGGATTGACTGGCTTAGTTGGTTGGAAAGCCTCTGGAGTGTAAGCTGGCTGAAATATGTAGTTAGACAGGCTTGCTCACACACCAGAGAAAACAGGAGCTGGAATAGCACAACACTGGGATTATTTGTGGTACTGGGGCAGGACACATTGTGGAAATCAGACACAGACAATTAGAAAACACAGTAACACTCCTTCAGAAATTTTTATGATCTTGTTTTATCCAGGATAGTCAAGAAGAAAATTGTCATAATGATTTTTTTTTTACCTAGTTCTAGTGGCTTTTCAGAAAACAAATGCTTCATCTGTCATAATGTTTTTTTAGTAAAAAAACATAGTGTATGTGCAACTTTCCTTTTGGCTAGTATCTATTAGATATTCCAGTCATTCCAGTTCACAGTGAGCCACTGTCTACGCTGCAGTTGATGCTGTTACAACAGAAAAGCCAGAAATGAATCTGAGGAGACTAAAAACTGCTCTTGCCTGGAGCCACTTCCTACCGGTGAGGAGAGAGGAATTTTGAAGTTCTTTGCCCAGAGGCTCTCCTGCTCCTTATAGAACCTTCAGCAGGACCACAGTCATAGCAACCAGATCCCCAGCATGCCGAAATCAATACAGCTGCCTTGATCTAATCAACCTAAGGTGAACTACCTAATGTAAAATACGGATCCCCAGTGAAACACACCCAGTTGAGTTGCTCATACCTGGACATTAGCAAGTTTCATGAAAATCAGCTCTTTCAGACTCCTCCTTAATTACTCCGTATAGTTATAAAATTTAACTAGACAGAAGCCACAGTCATGAGAAATGCCACAGTAAGTCCCAGTACGTCCCAGGGAAGTTAATAAGATAGTCCCTAAAAGTTCAGGGAAAAGAATTTTACTTTTCGGCAATAGGTTTCATGATCACTAGATCCTGATGGAGGAAGATACTCAACCTATCCCATCCTGGTTCAGGGCTGGATAGAAACAGCTTGGCATCTTTCAATGAGCTGTGTGACCTTGGAGGTTTCTGTTTACCAAGCCCCTGCTTCCTTTCACAGCACATTTGTCCACATCACACACAGTGGGGTAGGAGGCCAGGAAACGGTCTTTGCGTGGAAAAATTCATACAGCAGAATCACCTTCTCAGCAATTGTTAAAGCAGATACATTTTGCTTTCTGATGAATTGGCTTCTATGGGCAGACAAAGAATGTTGTTAATATATCTTTGAAAAAACATTGGTTTTAATAATAACTCACTGTTTGCAGAGTAGCATGTGAAAAAATACATTCACAGCATGGATCTGGCCAGACTGGTCAAACACTAAAGCTTTCCTCCATGCTAGATTTTGGGCTGAAGCAGAGCCCAGTGCGAAGCTGCTGGAAGAGTAACCAACCCCTGGTGTGATGGCCTTAGTCTGGCAACCCAGGGCTTTAGCACCAGCTCTGCTGTGATGAGATGCTTGGGCTTTGTATGTGGTTATGAGCTACCTGACCCTTCATGAGATCACCAAATGCCCCTTTTGGGACGTGCTTTTCTTCTCAGGGTCCAGTGTTAGCCTATCCATAATGTGGTAGATTTTGTCTGAAATCGAAGTTGGTTGTTTTCCTCATAATGCTGTATTCTAGGAAGTCTGGTGGTCTGGACTACTGACCAGACCACACTAGATCATATCGTATCAGTAGGGTCCCTCCTGGCTTCAGAGGCAGTGAATCTAAGTATATTTGGATGCAAAGCCTCCATTCAACTATTTGTAATGCTGAGTTTAAAACCAATACCCAGTTTGAGGTAGTTACTGGAAAACAACAGCATGTGTAGGCTGGATAGCCAGAAAACAGAATGCTGCAATACCTTAGCCTTACCTTAACACACACACACACACCAAAAAAAAAGAATGGAAGGTCAGATAAGGACAGACAGTATTTTTACAAGGAAGGAAGCTTTGCAATCTCCTAGTCTGCAGCTGCTACACCAAAACGAGTCATCAGGAGCTTTCAAACCTCACAGTTAGTGTGGCCTCTGTACTGAGCTGTTGCTTTGATTATTTACTCTGGTTTTCACTCTCACCTCCTTTTTCCTCATATTGTGCAATAAAAACTCTGTGCACTTCATGGCTTATTGGGATGCAGAAAAAATTGGAAAAGGCACTCACAAAATTAGTTTCTAAGTAATTCTGTATGAATGCCCAGTTTCTGCTCTCATCAGGAACAAGGATGCACTCAGGTTTCTAATTGTTCGCTTATTTTCATAGAAAAACTGAGATTCAGATACTTTGCCCATGAAGACCTGACTAGCAGAAATGGGAAATTCAACAGTAAGAGCCCAACCTGTCCCTGGTGAGGGAACACGCAGAGTCACCTCCTTACAGGGAATACAGAGCAGAATTCATCCTGTAGCAGTTCTTCAGGACCATCCTCAGGCAGACACTGAACACTGTACTGATGCTTTTCAATTGCTTGTGCTCTGTAGCAATCCTGAAGATGCAGGTGCTGAAATCACACCCTTTTGATTTCAGTGAATGAATGCTGCTGCTTTTGAACGCCAGACCCTGCTATGAAAATAACCGTCTAGTTACAGTGCCCTAGCTCCCGGAAAGGCAGTGAAACCCCCGGGTTAGGACCCTGCCTCCCGCTGCTCGGCAGCACAGCGTCCGCTGTACCTCTGCACAGCACCAGCGCTCCCGCCCCGCTGCGCTGCGTGCGGCCCTGCACCCCAGTGCCACGCTTTGCCTTCGGACCCCCACAAAGCCCAGGCAGCTTTAGACGCCTGAGCTTCTCTAGCCATCGCCCGTGAAGAGGAGATGTGTTTGGCAGAAGCAGGCGAGGGAAAGGGCAGTGGCGGGCAGGACCCTGGAACGGGCCCGGGCACCCAGGGGCCAGTCCCTGCAGGTGCCCAGCTGCCAGCAGAGGCTCCTGTGCGAACCCGAAGCAGAGGAGACGGTTCTGCAGGAACTGGGCTTGGACCTGAAAACACTTCCGCAGATAGAGTTCTGGATAAAGGAGACTTTAAGCATGTTTCGCACACAGAATATGTGCTGGCGGCTGTCGGGATGATTTTCTAGTGCCAGGGATGTAGTACAGACTGTCACTGTGGTTGCAGACGGAGGCCTTATTCCTCACTTCCAAGCCAAAGCTGGGGAAACATTTTGCTGTGCACTCTTAAACAGGTGCCCTGTTATGTACACGTTAATACAGAGGAAATTACTACTGTGCCCACATCATTTATAAACCAAAACCATTTCTAAGATGAGGAAAAAAGGTCTCAGTTAGGATTCATAGGGAAAATTATTTGTTCCATAGCTTAAATTTATAGCTTCTTCCTCTCTTTAAGTTCAGATTTGGGGACAGGTCTCGTAAATTTCATCACAAGACATGGAGATGTTGATGTTTTTCATGTCAAGCTGTTGGGCTCAATGAAGTGACAGGAGAATCTCATCCGTCATTTTTAAAAACTATGTTTCTGGCTAAGAAACGCTATAAAAATGAGACCAACTGCACCCAGAAAAGCAGGGGGTAAAAAGCAAGGTAAATAAAAAGGGTCTGATGGCTTGGTCAGGTGAAATGTTCAGTTTTGGGCTGACAGCATTGTGGAATTCATCTGAAAATGTGTATGGACTAACGGGCGGAAGAAAACAGCTGCTACGATCTCCTTGCTGTACGGAGCACACTCTAGCACTATTGATGGCACAGCTCACAATTCCTAGAAAGCACAGTTTAGGAGTCAAGAAATTGTCATGATAATTTCAGAAAGAGACTTAAGTCTGTTTGCCTAATTTCTGTATTGTCGTTCACAGGATTTCTATGAAGGTATCTTGAAAGTGCTTGGAGAAGAAGATGAAAATGAACAGGAAGAAGTTAAACTCAAGCAGGCCTTAAGTGAGCTCCCTGAAATCCATGAACTACACCAAGACATCCTGGAAGAACTGGAAGAAAGAGTCGTTAAATGGTGAGTACGGAATGGCGTGGCTCGGTGGCCTTAACGGACCCTCCACAGCGGGTGGGTGAACCCATCAAGGAGGCTGGGATTGCGCAGAGGTGACAGGAGCAGTACCTCAACTGCTTTGGCAGATTTTGTGTACAGGCGGGAAGGAAGTAAATGTAGAGGCTGTCAGACAAGACACTGAAACATCTGCGGAGTGCAGAGCCCGTGACTCCGAAATGGCCCCGTCAGTCAGCGTGGCGACAGCTCGCTCCTCAGGCATTATCTCCGATGCTGGCCCATCATCATCACCAAGCGGCTTCACGCTCACAGCCTGAAGGTCACAGACTCGTGCCGCGGGAGGCAGGAACAGCAGACATCAGAACTGATCCTGAAGAAGATCATCTGCTGACAGAAATCTCCACAGCAACGAGACACCCCCTTGCTCCCCGCGCCACAGCAGGGCTCTGCGCAGGCCAGGCCTCCAAGCCAGAGACCGCCAGCCCTCTGAGGGCCTCCGCCTCCGCCAAACATCCTCACAGGGCAAAGCCTTTCCGTGAGAGAACAAGACCATGCCTAGGACAGACAAAGCCCCAAAGTTCATCCAGTTAAGGAGACCTCTGACTCAAACCAGGCTGCCAGGCCCTGGGCTACCAAACTGCTGGAATAAGAACGCCTAGGAGACGCTGCCTCTGCAGAACCGAGCTGGCTAAACCCACAGCAGCCAGCGCAGCCCCTGGCCGGGACCGGACCCCTCCAGCTGGGACCAAGCAGCCCACACCTCCACCCTGCTGGGCACCAGGAGGCCGTGGCCACTCCAGGGGCCAATCCTATCCCAGCACTGGCGCAGAACCGTCAGGGAAGTCAATTAGATCAGGAGAATTGTTCGGTAACAATCCTAAATGCAGGGCGCAGCTCTCCTCATCAGCCCTGCACTTTCCAGTCAAAGCACACAACAAGGAAAGAAAAGGCTAAAGGGAACTGTATATTGATTCACGTCCACAAGGGACTGTTACAAATGACAAAAAGACTTAAAAAATTTCATCAGTGATTTATGATGTACACACTCAAAACACAAACAGAAGTGGTGTTTCCAGGGGGATCTCAAATGGCTTGTTGTGTTCTAAAGTCGTCACGGCCCTCCCCATGCTGCCTGTTCCCTAACACCAAAGGGACGCACCTGGAGATGCCCTAACACTCTGTCCAGAACCACTCTGTGGCACTGGGGAAAAAGGAGGGCTGTCCTGCAAATGCTGCCAACACAAGAGAGTGACACACGGCTTAGGGCTGTGCTCGTACAGGTTCCCCGGTCACCACCACCCTTGAACCTTCCAGTAAGTCCTTCCCTGTGTCTGCGCTCCCCCGGCACGCTGTTGCTCTGATATTCCCAGGAGCTCGTGTTCCTCTCTTAACTGTGACTGCTCTTGCAATCTCAGATTTTGTCCTGTTCTCTCCTTGTACATGCTTTATGTATGTTTCAATACCATGCAACTGGGTGCTGAGACAGATGATGGTGGGGCAGTGCTGGGAAGGGGGCAACGAAGGAGAGCTGACGATACGATATTACAACCGGAGACGTTATATTATCCCCCGCAACCAGTGCGCAACGCACTGCAGCAGCTGGAAGGTCTGTTTAGAGAAGCGGAAGCCGTGTCCAGAAAGGAGACGTTCCACCCCTAGGGACACCCAGTGCTGCCATGGCAAAGGCACAGCCGAAGGATAAGCCCCTCATGGTGTCCGTTGCACAGCAGCAATTTTGTTGTCCAGTATGTCAGTGAAGCACTCCTTCCTTGCGATGTAACCTAGGCTTTAGAATCGTAGAATCGTGAAAGTTGGAAAAGACCTTAGCTGCACAATGTCCTTAGCCATTGTAGCTCTAGTACAATGAGAAAGAAGTATGTCTCTTCTTTAATATTTATTTATGTATTTATTTATTTATTTGCTGCTTTTCTTTCTGCGGCCTTAGGGAGGAACACCAGAAAGTTGCTGATGTTTTCCTCTCCAGAAAATCAAGGCTGAATCACCATACAGCATACATTATGCAGTTTGATAGGAATTTGGCTTTGCTAGATGAGACCTGCCTTAAATATTCCCAACTGGCCACCGTAATTCAGGAGTTTGAGGTAAGGCTCCCACGGTTTTTTACCTGCACTAATGCGTGGTTGTGCTACAGGGCTTACTCAAAGATATTTTTTCTGCAACTCCACCAGTGTTCGCACAGGGCAGAATGAGAGAATAGTTCTCTTCACACATCCTTGTGCTGAGATGTTCACATGTGCACGATATGTTTCTGTTTCTGTGTCTGTTGCTCGCACACCCCTGTGAGTGCATAAAGAATGTATGTTTGTGAATCTACAGATCTGTGAGAGTATTTTCCTGAAATACATGCACACAGTAGAGCAGTTTCTCATTCACAAATTCACTTCTCAAGCTCTTTCAGGACGTGTTAGAGCTAATAACTGTTATTATTACCATCTCTGCATATCTTCTCTTCTTGCACTGCATTTTCCATCCTTTCTTCCGTATGGGGTCTGGCCAGGACGAAGTTAGGGTTGGCCTGTCTAGGTGTTTAACTGCTGGCAGCAATCAACCCACATCTTCACAACTGCATTTCTCAGCATTTTTAAATGCCTGTTAACAGCTTCCTCTGTTTATAGAGGATGTTGTGACAGACAACACTGAACGGCACCGTAAGAGACAAACTCCGCTGGCCAGACACAGGAGAGTTCTTTCCACCTAAACTCCCTGAATGGTCGGTAACCTCTAGGCCTGTAACTTCTGGCCCTGCGGCAAGAAATGTGTTTTCCAGTTGTGTTAACTCAGTCATCCGTGCTGAAAAACTGAAAAACCCCTTCAAGATACATGGGACAGGAATTCCACAATTCCCGATTACATTTTAATGTGGTCACTTCACATCATTTCAAAAGCATAAACCCATATGTGGGTGGGAAAGCTCAGTTTGGCTACACTGACAACTGAGCTAAAATGGTTAAAAGCTATGTTGCTTTATTGTGGGTCTAGAACACCTGTTTCTTATCATCTTTATATGGTAAGAGAAATAATAATGTTTACTTGGGTGGCTGAGGGGCTGTAAGGATAAATTAGTCACTGGACCTTAAAGGTTATTTAGAATGCCAGCTCTATGGAGCATGGATTGTGCTTTTCTCTGCAGCACATGTGAAATATTCAGGATAACAATTAATTTCAAAAGACATTTGGAAGTCAGCATTTACAAGCAGATACCTTGCAGGGAGACGGTTTGCTGTACTTTGCTCAAGTCCACGTCTTGAAATAAGAAACTAGAAAGTTGCAGACAGAAGAAAGTTTCAGTCCAAAAAAGGAACAACAATGACAAGCTTCACTGAAATCTGATATGTCTGTCTTCAGATGTCACCCTAAAATCTTTATCCAACCTTTGCTTGCTAAGCAGTATTCGCTTTCCTCCCTTTTCCCTGTGAGTCCAAACTACTTGTAAATGATGCCATAGGAAATAAACTGTGTACAGGATACAGGACTTCCTTATAGTCACAAAGACAATACCCCCTAGAAAGCTGGGTAAACTGGGAATGGTTAAATGGAATTTATGTGTGCAACTGGTCGCAGACTTTCATACCACAAACTGGATAGAGCCGAAAGTTTGCTGCTGAGCTCACACATCCCTGATCTTTGTGTTTCCTTTCCCTTCCATCGAGGACAGCAGAGCTCTGGTGGCAGCCCTCAGAGTGTGAAACATCAGCTTTTGAAAGTGGTGCAGCGTGTCTTCCAGTATCGTGTGCTGCTCACAGGTCAGTAAAATCACTCTCAAAGGTACTCAACAGGAACGCTCCCACGATGTTCTGTGCCTCCACTGTACCGCACATTGGTGCCAAGGGGCAAAAGTAGGGCTGAAGCAGTGTGGGATTTCCTGGGAATTTCAATATGCTTCGTACAGGATCCAGGAAATGTCAGGGAGCTAGGAACGAGCAGGCACTTCTTCAGCCCCACCAGTTAACGCAAAGAAGTGTAACATCCGGTGCTTTTAGCTATTCCTTCTTGGTTTTTTCCTTCTGTGAATTAGGAGAGGCAGAGTTCAGCCTCACTGCCAGCAAACAGGTTTGATTTTATTTATGCCAAGAGCAATTATCAGAGACAGTAGGGGACTGTAGTTCCAATAAGGGGACTCTGCATTGCATCCTGTATGACAGTGGCAAGCACCATCTCCTTCTACTCCATCAACAAAGCAGCTGTACCCAGTACTGCACCGTAAGCCCTACGTACAGTACGCCCAAGGCTAGTGATAAGTCAAAATCCCAGACCAATTTCTCTGCATTGCAGGAGGCAGAGTCCAAATTTACATTAACAGTGCATTTACAGATTTTACATGTACGGTAACACCTCCCCTTTACATTCAGGACCATGTATATCCCTCCCACCTGGAGTGTCTCCCGGGGGGTTATATTCCCTCTGGTGGGTCATTCTCTGCAAGCCACAGCAAACCTAGCAAGTCTGAGCCTGCGAGGGGAGCAAGCTTTCTGGAGCAGGATGTGGCCCCTAGGAAGAATAATGCAGCTTAGGTTTGTAACTAATGAACTGTTTGGGGAAGCAAATGGTGAAATGTAACAATGAATCTCAGTGTTGTCATGTAATTTAGTCAGATCGGAACACAAAGGAGTGGGGATCCATAGGCATATGATGGGGAAGTGCTTCAGGGGATGTATATGTGTGGGTGGAGAGGGAGGCAAGAGTAAAAAGAAAGCCTTAAACCCCACCCATAGTCAAAAGCTAACAAAGGGCACAGAATATTAGAAGGGACTCTTGTAAATGCAGCAGAACAAAGTGACCATATGAAATTTTTATTCACAGCACAGATTAGCAATAGTTTCATCTTGCTCCAGACACTTTGATCAAGGATGCAACTCATTTTTCACAGCTGGTTTTGCTTTTTCAGTACAAGCAACACAAATGAGTGGATGCCAACAGGAGGCCTTTTTTCTGCCTGACTTGCTTCCCTCTCTGGGTGTGTCTACATTAAGGGTGACTTTCCAGACTTACGGGCTGCAATACTTAGTGGTCTCACATGATCCTTACGGTGTTTTTAGTGTGTGCACACAAACACTACACCTACAGGGACCTGGCAAGTTCCTGTCAGAAATACCCCCACTAGGCTCTATTTTCTCTGCCCATTTCTGTGGTCCACAAGGTAAATTACAAACTTGAAGCATGGTATTTTGTGAGAGAGTTGGGAGGGTCTCAGTGCAGCTCCAGTGACTGGATTCCGTTTATGCTTGAAGCAACTTGAGCTCCTCCTAGTCCCACGTACGGGCACTAACTGGAAAAATGAAAGCTTTTGTGTGTAGTGACATAAGGTCTGCTGGGAAGTGGGCTTACTGCTTCAGTTCTTCACCTCAAGAAACCAAACCCCTCTTTGCCTGGTAGGACAGAGGGGGTCTGAAACAGCACAGTCCTTCAGGTTCTCTAGACAGTGTAAAAAAAAATTAAAATATGCAGGTGTACTTGTATGTTCATAACTGGCTGTTTCCACCAGATAAGGAAGGGTGTTTTATGAGGATATTGGTTGCCAATTACTGCACTACAGCCAAAAGCAGTTGCCCACTCAGTTAAATGTCCATAGCCAAGGACAGAGCTTCCAGCTGTGAAACAGAACACTGAATATTGCTTGATAACACGGCACCACCCGTTCCTGCCTGACTGAGTACAGGTAGATGCTTTCCCAAATGCACGTAAAAGCCAGGTAGATCTCGGGACACCAGGGAGGGCACACTAGAAAGATAAATATGTATGGATAAGACATTCAAAGGAATGGATATCCATTCACAGCACCATTCTCAGCACAGAGGCATAGACCTTTGATGCAGAATTTAAGAGCTTGGATTCATCACAAAGACAAGAATGAAGTATTTCAGGATTAGGCTTTTGAAACGGTGGCACCTGTATACTACAGTCACTAAACGCATAAAGACCCAGACAAGGAACAGACAGATGATCCAAGGCAAGTAGTCCAAATAAAACTGACAGGTTAAGGGTTTGTATATAATGCAAATGCAGATCCCCTAAATGTAAGTCCCATTGTGTGTATTTTACAGAACCTATTTTCAGAATGTGATTGAGCTCAGTAGTAATCACTGAACTCTGCATGTACAGAACCAGAGTCTCCTTCCTGTGTCTATAAAATGCATATAATTCATTTACTATAAAAATAGAAAATCAGTCATTACAGCCAACACCATTCATTCAGATGGGAAAATAGGATTCATTAGAAGAACAATTATTTGTTAAGTGGTAATAAAGTGTAACTGCTACTCAGCAACTCTCTTGGCTGAGAAGTGTGGAAATATTTTTGTCACTCTGTTTATTAATTTATACCTGCCAGCCTGGAATTGGATTAGATGATCTTTAATGTTCCTTCCAACCCAAACCATTCTATCATTAGGATTTTATGTTTTAGCTAATAACATTACAAATTATGTGGATCTGTATTCTGATTACTGGATATCTGTGTCTGTTTATTTTCTACAGATTACTTGAATAATCTTTGCCCTGATTCTACAGAGTATGAAGCCACACAAGGTAAAATGAAATGGGTAGAACAAAAATTCTGCTCTTCTAACTCTGCTTCTAAAGAGCCTATGCTCTTTGGAAGAGGATTACTTTCAAGATTCTGTGTTAATAGGTTAGATGTAAAATCTTTAAGAACTGATTACTAATTTAGACAAATTATTTCTGGCCAGCGATGGCTAGCGTGCTCCCAGATTACACCCAGAAACGGATAGGGTGCCCTGTTACACAGAGAAAGAGATTTGAGATAACAAACTGAGCCATGTTACGCCACTGCTCTCAGGGCTAGCAAACATGCTCTGGCCCACGTTATTTGCCAGTGAAGAATCTAGGTGTTAATTCATGACACCACTTCATACAGTTCTGTCAGAAAGGGATGACCTGTCCCCTCCCTTGGCAGTAAGGGAAAACAGATCACCCTAGATTGCCATGCTTTTGGATGGCCCAAGCTGGGTTACATTAATCTCTCCCTGCCACAAGCTCCAATTGCCAAAAATCTGCAACTAGAAAATATCACAAAAAGAGTTTGTGCCATGCTAGGTGCTTAAAAGGGACCTCATGACCTCTCTTGGTCAGCACAAGTACAATGCAGAGTTTTGCACGAGGGAATGATGAAGGGAAGGGCAATGGACAGCACCATGCCATGTCTTCAGTTTGCTGAGCGGTTGCATTCTGAAGGTGCCAAAGAAGTTAAAGGAGCTGCTGGGGATGTTGTTTGCCTTTTTTTTTTTTTTTAAGATGCCCTTGCAAACTGAAAAGATTGGAGTTATTTTCCAACTTTTTTGTGTGATTTATGATGTTTGTTTTGCTTCATCCCTCAGCTGCCTTATTCATTGTTTCTGAAATCACCGACCGAGCCAATGACAGCATGGTCCAAGCGGTGAGTCGTACCATGACACATGCTCTCCTGATTGATAGTGTCTATTCTGCACATCTGCTGACATGAATACATATCTCTGCTAAATTCTGAAGCCTCCTCCAGGGTGAGACTCAAGGGTTTATACAGGTCTGGTTTACAGTATTGCAGATGTGGAGTAGGTCTGTGCCCTTTAGTGCAGCTGTGCAAGATGCAAGGCACCACACCAAGCAGCACAAAGGTTTTCTCCCTCTTGGGGTTGCTGAAATGGTATGTGGAGCAATGAAGTGAGAGATGAGAATTTTCATGGTTCCATTGCTAGCCTGGGATGTTTTTCGATATGAAATGTTGAAGACATCAGAAATGAGCTGTCAAAGATACATTCTGAGCTCATTTACATATTTTTCCACAATTCTGGAATCCCATTTTACTTCAGAAGAATAGGTCATGGTTTATAACCTTGCAAATGATCGCTGGCCAAGACTTTTATAGGTCAGAGCTCATGTCTAAATTCAGATTTAGGTATCTAAACAAGCTATATAGTTTTCCAAAGTAATGAACAGTTTCTGTAAGGACAGTGTGATTTATTATTATCACTGACATGATATCAGAGTCCTAATTTACTGGCATAGATAGCCTGCATATAGCTGGTCTTACGATCATTCGTTTCCAAGGATCTAGGTCTAATGTTCCTCTTAAGATGATTGGAGTTTTCCACGGACATCAGTAAGAAGCAGTGTTGAGAGGCACAGGAGGTAGCAGAGAGACTGTCAGACGCAGGATCCAGCAGGTTCCAGAGGAATTCAACTGGGTGGACCTCTGGGGGATAACTAAAGGCAGTGCCTTTCTTTTTGTCATGCTAGCCACACACACCTGCAGCTCAATTCTCTCCGGAGGTCCATGTTTCCTTTAGCTGCACAGACCTAGCGTTCAGCTCAAGCAGTTAGAAGTACCTACAGCCTTCACAGTCTGATGAAATGTTGCTCAGTAAGTCCGTAGGTTCAGAGTCATTCTGTAGAGTGGCCAGACTACATTTTGTTTTATGATAAAACACTAAGCTTGTTAGACCTAGAAAATAGTCATAATACTGCCCAAAATTTTTTTAAAATGCCATTTTTAAGCACTTCTTTTCAAGGCATTTAGATTACCAAGGAGTAGGTGCAGTTGCTAAGGAAGAGGGTGACTACTATGTACTATGCATTCAACAGCACCCATGTTAGAGAACAAAGCACCTCATTCCAGGCATTCTGCATTTCATCCAGTCGTGAGTGGTTACCCTGAAGTGTTTCTTTCTCAAAAGGTGTCTCATCTTAAGTGTTTTATCATTGCATTGGGTCACAAGGATTACAAGTGATTGGGCATATATGATATTTTTTGGGAAGCTTTCACATTTTACTTCTCCTTTGAACATTGCTGAATTTAACATCCTGCATTGGGGTTTTGCTGTGCCTTTGCTAAATTAAAGATCTCTTTGGCATTGCAAACATCCTTCCCTATGGTTAATTACAACGACATTCAATTCACTTCTTTATTATTTCATTTACTGAGCCAGGAGAGGATTGTTAATAATCACTCAGGCATCAAAACATGAAATTCAAGAGACAAAACCACCTGGGTATCAATGCAGACAAAGGGGAGAAACAAAATATCAACCCTTCTTATTAGGAGCTTGTTTTCAGGTAGGATTTTAAGGCTGAAAGAATGAATGCACAGGAATTGTTAGGGATAGAGGCCACTACTGATGCACCAGCACTGCTGACTCAGCAGATTCCATTTAACACCTTTCCTCTCTGGCTGCAGGGGAAGGGAAGCACTGCGTGGGCAGTGAATTTAGACTGTGTGCTCTGGTGAAAACGCAGTAGGCCAACTAGATGAGGGATGGTTTTTGCAACAGCTTGGGAGGTAAAAAAAAGAGTCTCAAAAATGAAGGTACCCTTCATCTATTAAAACTGAAGCTTTCATGCTTCGTTCAGAGAAGTGGAAGCATCTGCTTGCAGCAAATGAACCCAAGAGCCAAGAAGGTCAACTTTTGCTCCCATCTGGAAATCTCTGCTGCTCTGATTTAAAAGCCATATCTCTGATACGTGTGCCAAGGTCATAAATGGAGCCCATGTGCTCATGGGCTGTTCCAGAGCACCGAGCTCAGTGATGATCTTTTCAAGACCAGCAACAGACAAAGCCCAAGCCTTCTAGTACTTGTATCAGAAAGGGATAAGCGGTAGTTAAAACTGCTTACGATTTCCTGAACAGAGAAACCTGCCTTTGTGGATCTGCCTCCTTCCCTGTCTGATAGCTGGAAATTGAGACTGAGGCTCTGAACCTGCTTCTCCTGAAGCCAAGGGCAAAGTTACCACAGATCAACATGAAGTCCAACTGGTTCCTGGTTTTGTGCGGAGATGATCAGAAGCCATGACAACAAATCAAGATTTTGAGCATCCTGAAGTTCAGGGTTTTTAAGGGGAAAACCCAAATTCAGATCTGCATTTTCATTCAATGCAAACTTAAAAAAGCTTGGACCTATTGATTTGGTTTAAGTCCATTTCTACTTTTCTGCTCCAGGCAGAAAACCCAGCCCCCAACCCCATCCTGGCACATCTACCTCAGAACACATTTCCCCTTCGTACAGTAACACCAACCCATTTGCTGTGTTTATGTGGCTCTGTGACAACCCAAAACCTTCAACCCTTTATTTTAAAGACAGCACTTTTTCTACTCCACTTGATTGCTAAGGACAAGTTCCAAACATGAATCGTGTAAACAACGCAGCACGCTCTGCTTCAGCAAACAGACAGCCTGAACACCTTTCTGAGTGTCAGCCATCAGCCACGCTCATCTCTTTGGTCTCTTACTCTCAGCTTTATTTAAGGATACGTTGGGTATCAGCACAAACTATTTTATCATCAGCCGTTATAGCAGACAGGATAGGGACAAAAGTTGGGACAGAAGTCTTTGTAGATGAAATGGTAGTTGCATTACAGCCAAACGTAATGGTGAAGAAGGAGAAGCAAAGAAGAGAGCAAGAAGCATGACGCAAAAGCAAGATGCATGGAAACAATGATGTTCATACAGACTAACTGTGACTGATGTTCAGCATTGACGGCAATAAGCAGCAGTGGATTACTACATAAACACTATTCCCTTGCCAAGAGACAAAAGAACAGATGTAGACAGGATGAAGGATGTGGTCTAGCAAGCCTAGGGTTTTATGATAAAAAGAAATGTAATCCGGCCCCTGCACAGAATGACTCTGAAACTACAGACATACCGAGCAAAGTTTCCAACAGGTTTGATTCTGATTTTCTTTCTCCTGAGGCAAAGAATTTATAATCACACTTTTCCATTATCAAAGCATTCTTTGCATCAAAATAATACATACTGAATGATAAAACTGAGATCTCAGGAAAAGCTTCCACAGTAATCTCAGAGCTTTAGGGATGCCTGTATTAGAGGTTGAGAACTGTAAGAGCTCAGTTCCTAACAGATCAAGGTCACACATCTTTTTCTGGCACCTCTGCTTCCTTAGATTTCACTCAGATTTATGGGAGATTTGTATGAATACTCTTCTGAAGTTAGAAGTATAGATAAGTGGCCAAAATCAAATTTTCTGTGTTGCATTACCATGCAACGATTTTATGTCCACTAAGCCACGCTTTAATTTGAAGAACATCACCGTATCATCTGAGTTTTACAGATGTCACAGACTGTATAATGATTGCTATTAATAATGTCTGTTTTGGAACAGTTTCATTGCAAATTCCACATAGATTTCTACACTTAATTTTTTGTTGTATCATCAGAACACAGATTCTCTTTTTCAAAACTGCAGCCTGGAAGAGATGAAACAAAATTTCCTTCTTTCCCATCTGTGTGAATGCTGTGGGTTTTGTGAAGGCGCAGGTTTATGAGAATCAAAGTTCAATAATCTGCTAAATCAGAGGTTGTCCTCTGCAATTAATATCCCATCCACAAAAGCCACAACCAGCAGTTCTTTTCTTTCTCTCAGATTTTTAAAAATGTGAACAATTTAAGAAGTTCCTCTGATTACAGAACAAACCGAACAATGCCACTCCAGGCAGAGTGTTAATAACTTGTCGTGTATCTCGTTGAAGTCCTAAGTGATAATTTAGACTTGGCATGTACCTGGAAGGAGGTACATGTACCTGCCGCTTATCAACTCATCAAACTACACTCCAAAAATCTGACAGGAGCATTGAATTACGATCTATGTTTTGTGCAGAATATCAATTATTCCCTATTAGCTTTTTTGTTTTATGATAATAACACTCTAGGAGTTTTTCCCTGGGAACTGTTAACCCAGGATTTTCAGACTCATTATGATATTAACGGTCTCCACAGCATTTTCACCAGGTAGGAAAATATTATTGACAATTTACAGATGTGCAAACAGAGGCATAAGGCATACCATGACTGCACAGGATTAAGTCTATCTGTAACTCTCGGAGACATTTACTACTTGAACTGAGCAGGGTCGGTATTGCTCTCTGAACTCCTACAGTCTGTTAGAGGCCCTCAGATGCTGAGAGCTATAAACCACTGTTGCTACTAAGAGCTGGTCAGTTCCATCGGGAGGTGTTCCTCCTCTACAGACACAATGACAGTACGATGGAAGCTGCAGTTCAGAGAAGGATCTCAGCCACCCACCCGCAGCTGCAGCACTAGCTGGGTGGAGCTTCATCTTCATTTTTTAATCATAGCTTGTGAAGGATATTTGAAAGGAGAATGATGATAGTTTTAAGGAGAATGAAGAAAACGATAAAACCAGGGAATTTTAGGGGAATTGTAGGGAAACTCTACCCCCTCAGCTGCCCACACCGTCCTTCACATGCGATGGCTGTTTGACTTCCTACAGGAAATGAGCCTGATACCCCTCTGTCCATTTCCTGGTGAACATGTGTCCGTACTGCAAACGTCAGCGCTGCAACAGGCGCCTCTGCCAGCAGTCCTAAGAAACGCTGAGGTGCATCTGAGCTGCGGCAACTTCTTGTCTCACTCTTGCAGAAACTGCTATAAGTAGCACTAGCGTTGGCCGTTGAGTGTGCTCGCAGGAGGGCACTGCCTTTTCTGCAGATGGAGAATGGGTTTCCATTGTGGAAGCTGTCAATTTGATAAGTTTTGCTAGGGCTTTTGCAAATGTCAGCTGTCCCATGATCCCTGGTATTTCCTGTACTATTAGTTTGTACGTTCTGTTTCCATTTTGCTGGCCTACAGTATTTTAGAAGTGACCTGAAAAATTCCGTTTGTTACTTCCTGCATTGCAAAAGAGATACTTGATGGCTGAAATTCCTGAAAATGTGTCAACTGCCAGTTATATTGTATGGTCCCAATGCAGCCCTGTGCTGGTCAGGTTTGTAGGTGTTTCCATATGTCTGATGTGCGGTTACTGATTAAGAACTTAGTATCATGCTAAACAAGTAATATTTCACCAGGGCAGTAACATACGGAGGTATTTCAGGCTTATCTCAAAAAGCAAGCTGAGATAGGTACATTAACTGTGTTAGCCGAAATTCATGTTAAATTAGCCTTGACAGACCATCATGTTGACATGGATATGCTCCTTCTGGTATCTGTGATAGCTTTCCTAATTGGCTGATTCTGCAGACAGCACTGATTTGTATCAGGCAGATACACTGTACGATCTAATCAACTCTAACTAAGCTCAGAGGTACCTTAATGCCAGTCAATGGAGCATAGGAAAAGAGAACAATATCGCTCTCAGCACAAAACTGTAGTCAAAGGCTGCCAGGTCAGGAAGCTATATCAAATACGGTCCTTAGTTTGTAGTTTTTCTGGGTGTGTAACTGAGGACTTGGGATATAATGGGTAACTTAGACGAAAGACTCGAAAATTTTAGAAATATTCCAGTGATGCCTCATTGCTACTGTGCAGCCTATTCTTGTTCTGACCAGATAAAACCATGGCTGAATAACATGTACAAGCTTGCTTTTATCAGCCTCACTGCAAAATGGAAGGATATTTGAAAATACTCTAGCAATATTGCAAAGGTACAGACATCCCTTCTTCCTCTTTTGTACATTCATCCAATACTGTCTGTTTGTTTTTTTATGAGAGCACAGGCTTAGCTAATCTTATTTACCATCTTCATAGATAAGTTCATGTCACATGCCAGTGCCCACTGACTGTGCTTTAAGGCCAGGTAGGCAGTTAACAGCATCAGAGTTTACAATGAACTTCCTGATTTTTGCAAGGCATCAAAAGAGAGATGCAGCTTCCATTGCCTGCTTACGAGTTAACCTTCTAAATCTCCTGTTGCAAAGCCATTTATCTGTTATCACAGAATATACACCTCCAGATAATCCTAGTGATTTACGGTACCAAAGCATGCTTTGGATTATCTGTGTCCGGCCACTGCACAAGCCTTTGGAGCAGACACTGCGCTTTGCTTCCAGTTTATTAGCTCTCCGAGCAAGAAAGTCAGCAAAGAGGACAATGTACAAATACTAGACGGAGTTAGCAGGCCCTTTTGAAGGTGAACTGAGGTCTCAGAGGTCTGTAGAAGGCCACAGCAGATATGAATGCAGGTGGTGAGGTTTCATAGAACCTGTAGGGCTGGAAGAAGACTTTCTGGGCACAAGATCCCTGGGCTCAGTTCTCTCTGAAACCTAATTGTGTAATACCACATTAGAGAAATTAGATGGTGAGGAGGGGTGAGGGAAGGTTTGCCTGCTTGTCTAAAGAACAATGACACCATGCAGTCTCCTAAACGCTGTTTCTTTCCCCCAGGAAAACCTGCAGAAGCTGGTGCACATTGAGCACAGCGTGAGAGGGCAGAGCGGCCTCCTCCAGCCAGGAAGGGTGAGTGCTGCAGGCAGACCTGCGCTGATAAGGGCATTGTTTCCGGCCAGACATATCTCTGATTGTGTGGATGGCCAGATTTCAGACCTGCAGGTGTTGTTTACTGAGCTACTGTGATAAGAGTTGGAGCACTGGTTTGTGTAGAAAGCCATCACTCCGTCAGTGCCCAAAGAGATGTGCCCAGAGCCTCAGGCTGGGAAAGACACGCATTGCTCCTGCATTTACACAGAGCAGCCAAGGGGACTGCTCACTCCAGCTGTCCTCAGCCGCCCCACTGGAGTGTGTTCTGATGGAGCTGCTGTTTCCCTCCCTATACACTCCTGTTGAGAGGCTGCAACACTAGCAGGAATCAGAAAGGCTCAGAGTTTTACTTGGCTGAGTAAGAGCCTTAAATCAGGGGAATAATTTACTTTCAATTTTTTTATTCTCACCATTCCCCAGTGGTGCTTTTGATGCAAGACATCATTTTTAAGCAACACATGAACAGAAAAGTGGGAGAGTGTATAGCTCTCACCATCCACATCGAATGCAAATTTATTCTCCTGGCTTTCAAACATGTCAGTTTCCTCAACTCCAACATCCCTCTACACTTCAAAAGACTTCTTTCTTGAGTTCTACAACTCTACATTTCCCTTCAGTCCACCAATATCTTTAGCAAAACTCATGAAGCAATTTTCAAGGCATGCATAGTGGTAGCATAATAATCCTCATCAGCCAAATACTGCAGTCAACCTGTATTTTTTCTTTAATATCAGTATTCGCACTTGCCCTTGCCAAGAACACTTTTAACAAATTCTGCAAAGCCCAGCATACAGAATTAGCGGGATTGGTCTCTTTGATTATAAATTGTTCCAGAGTGGGAAACACCAGATTCTGTTCTCCATCCAAAAATAACAGATGACTGTTAATCCACCGGTGTAGTTCAGTTATTCTAGACCTATTCAAGTGTTATTGCAATCAAGTTCTGGTATGCTAGTTTAGCTGCTCACTTACATACATAGTCCTATCTACATACACGGTAACAGCACGGACCAAGAAAGTATCGTGTTTGCAAACACGTGCAGATTATGTACGCAGGCATAGTTATGTGGATGTAGCGTGACGAGGTTTCAGCTTTTCTTTTTATGTGTCTATTGTAGAGGATTTTTGATGACGAGTTCTTTTCTGAAGCTCATCCCATGTTAGCTTTGCAATCTGTGACAGTCACCACCGAGCACAGTCGCAGTGGGCTGAGGACAGGTGGGTTTCCAGCCCACTTGGTACTGATACAAATGCAAGCCATGAAGAACAGCAGGGCTAACCCAGGCACAGACTAAGCCAGATCATAAGGAGTAAGGCTAAAAGCAAGTGTTGAGGTATCCATCTCTTCCTGTGCTGATGAAAGCAGTTAGAGTAGCTCTTTCCCCAGAGGAATATTCTCTTTTCTCAATAAGATTCAGAATGAGAAGTCGCAGGATTACAACCTGCTGTTTTCTCCTTCAGGTCTTTGTTAAAGAGGGAACGTTGATGAAAGTGTCCGGCAAAACCAGGCACCCTCGACATTTGTTCTTGGTAAGATTTCTATTTTTACTGTCTCTCTGGTATCTTCTCCTGTACTTATACAGCCCTGAACCCTGGCAGAAACTTTCAGGCTGCAAGGCATTTAACCATCACAGTGATGTGGTGAGTCAGTTTCTGTTGCTAACAGGGCTGCAGCCCTTTTCACACATGTCCCATTGGCCCTGCATGCAGAAACACGGGCTGTGCGGCCCTCCGTTTGTACCACAGCCACGTACAGTCTTGACTAGGACAGAATTCTGCAAAGGATTGCAAGTTTCCAAGGTGATCAGGATGATGGGAGCTCCCGAATACTTTCAGCAGTTAAGCTTCACACTTGAAAGTCTGACCCTAAGGCCTTAGGAGACCTGATTAGAAGCAACAGAGAACATCCTACTGCTAAAGTTTATGAAAGCTTTTTTTGGACTCACTTGGAAGAGATTTCTATCCTTGAGCTCAACAACTGGGTTTAGTTCCTGCTGTCCACATCTCTGTAAATTACCCAATAACTGCGTGCACTGCCTCGGTATAGTCCCTCTGACACACACCTCCAGCTTCCTGCTGATTAGCGCAACAGTTTTCAATTATGGTTTGCGAAATTCTGATAAGATAGTTGAGAAGAATAAACCTTTCATCAGTTGGCTGGAATACCCTTCACAAGAGTCCACAACCCTACTGCAAAAATTGATGAAACAGATGAAAATCCACTGTTTTGGAGATATGCTACTAACACTCACGCTTTCTCTTTTGCATGATGTGCTACACTGAGCAGTTAGAGAGTATCTGAGACTCCAGGCTCCTGAGCTCTGTTCTCAACTTTTCATGTAGCTTATTGTGCAACCACAGGCTTTTAATGCATTTATTGGTATGAAGGGGAAGATCATACTTGCCTGTGTCTTTGGAGTTTGTTACCTGCTTACCTGTTCATGTTTGAGAAATTCTTTAGAGCTCCTTCCCAGAAAAGAGACACAAAGAACTGAGCACTACTGCTGCTATTAACATTAAAGTCCTGTTTGTAGAATTATTTTAAAATAATTGTTTTATATGCCTGGAATATGTATTTGCTGCGGCCTCTCTAACTGCTGACAACTTTTCACCCTGGGACCATTGTGAGGAGGAGAAATAGCTTATTACAGTAGTCATACATTTTGCCACTAATTTTTATTTCTCCTTATTAATATTTCCTAGTTGTGCGTGAGGCGATGCACAAGCTTGTTTGCCCCCTCGATTTCAAGTAGTCCAAAATGGTTGCATCAGCTTGAAGGTCACAAGAAGCTGAAAGTATTACTGGAACAAAGAAAGCACAGAATGAGTTTCTGGCACTTTCTAGTATAGGAACTATTTTTGATTCCTGGGAAGAGTTCAGCTGCTCAAACCCGGATGTTAGCTGCAAAGAAAGAAGTGTCTCTTGGCAGCTGGAGACATTACAGTAGCCAATGTCCTATTGTTCATAGATGCTCTCAGTACTCAGAAACAGTGTTTTTTTCTTCCTTTCAGTCAGAAAGACAAACTGTGACCAAACATGCTGTCATGCAAAGTACGTGGTGGAGCTAGACTAAACCACGGTGGTCACTTTGAAGAACCAAGAGCCACATAAGACTGGCTTCTTTCCTGCCTGACACACTGATGCTGCAACCACTTCGGGCTTCCTGTATTACACCTCCCACGGGGGAGGCCTGGGAGGGATTTGATCTTGGAAACAGTTTTAAGCTTATTGGCAAATGAGGCAACTTCAGGCAAACTGCCCCTGGGTTCAGTGATTTTTTCACTCAGTCTCCTCCACGCTGAAAGCTCCTCAGGTTGCAGAGCGATGCCATGTACGGTGCCACTGCGGGAAAGGCAGGCACCGTGGAATACGGTAATTCCTGCAGTAACACCTGAACGGCTTTGCGGTACCTGCTTCTCACTGCTAATGCTGGGGATTCTCTGTTCTGCCGCCACCACTCGCCTCCTCCACTCACACGTTGCTTAACGGACGGTTTAGCCTGTGGGTGCACCAGGACAACCACTGCACAGCTGCGGCAACTCACTCCCCTCTTGGCACACGGCACCTTCACCACACCAGTCCCAAGGCCCCACCGGCCACCAGGGCCACCACCTTTTTGTAACAGTCAAGGCTTGCGTGAATGTATCCTCCCTTCTGCCAGGGCACCTAGCCCAGCCCAAGGGCTGGCTTTGGTTCTGATGCCTGGAGACACTGTGGGGAAAAATAAACCAACCCAAAACCAGACAACCCCAAGACTAGAATAATCTCCTAAACACTGTCTCTTAAAACCCGCATTTATTTAAAGACTTTATCTTGTAAGGACCATACCATAATACTTTGAAGCCACTAGCAAAACTCAGGTAGGATAAGAAAAAGAAAACCTTTCAGAACTGGCTTTTTTTTTGATGCTTCACATGTCAGCTGCCACTCAAGATCACCAGAAGTTAACAGGCACAGGTGTAGTTTCCTTTAGCTTTGGATGAAATCCGTGTATTTACCTTCGCTACCCCAAACAGATCTTTACATGAACAGAATTTTCTGAAGTTCCTAGTAGGGAACTCACTCTGACTGAAGCTAAGTCAAGCTCAGGACCTGGAGAGAATTTCAGTGGAAAAGCATAGACTGAAGGATAATTAACCCCGACACGTCCCAGGAGGTGAGCCCACCAAACTAAAGCATGTTAGACCATGCTATAAAAAAAGGGCGTGCGCCTAGCTCCTGCCTGGCCGGCGCATTCAGGGCGTGCTTTGGTGATGGGCACGCTTGTGCTCCAACCGTCTGTGCGATGGTGCACGCCTGTGCACAGCCCACACAGGCACGGCTCTGTAGGACATGGAACCTTGTGTCGAGCTGGCTGTTTTGTACAGGCTGATGGTATTGTTGAACCTGGTGCTTCCTGGCAGGATGTTTGGTGAGTTTTGCTGTGCGCCTGTTTCCTGAGTCCAGTCTCTGTTTACAAGGATGTTGGGGCCTCTCTGCAGCACAGTCTGGGCTGCTGACACTGGCAGGACCCCTAACCACCCCCCAACCACAGGACTTTGCAACTCAGACACTGTCTCTTATCTCACCCTTCCAAGAATTTCTCTACAAAGGCTGCTTGTGTTGCAAGCAGGGTGCAGGAAGCTGCTATCAAATGGGAGACTGTTTAATGCTCTAGCTGGCAGAGCTGGAGTAGAGGAGGTTTTGGAGTCAGAGCTTGGAAAACGCAGCCCCAGCACACACTCAGGCTGCTCCACTGACACTCAGGTGATGTGAACAGAACACGAGGCTCATAATGAACGACCCTTTAAAACATTCAGAAAAATCAAACACATGGTAGGAGCTTTTAGACAGAGAGTGCATTACATATGGATGCCAGCAGTTCAGCAGGGCACGGATAAACTTGTTTGGATCAATACATTTGGACACTGGAGGTTAGAAAACTTGCATTGACCTCTAATGTTACTGGGTTCCCATCACAGCAGAGGAGATCATAAAAAGACGCGGGGGGGGGGGAGAGAAGAGAAGCAGTAACAGAGAAAAAGAAAACTGAAGAGCTGACATATCCACTTTATCTGTGTTATCAGTGTTCTGTGCACACACAGAGCAGTGCAGAATATATCCATATCCAAGCAGTCTGGGGATCCCAACTATTCAGAAGTTTTCTGGCACTCAGAAAGTGCGTCTGAAGCCCAGGGACTCCTGAGAAATCCCCTGGGGGTTGTGGCAGTCGTCTCTTCTACCACAGATGCCCGAGGGGCTGCCAGGTCAGCTTTGACCACAGCCCAGTCCTCACTGCTTGCAGAGTCAGGAGCGTGCTCTGTCCCTACCATCCGCAGAGCCACCGCTCAAGCCTCCAGTGCAGGTGTGCCAAAGGAGACAGCAGCCAGTGCAATCCTTCCCTTCTTCAGCAAAACCTGTGCCTTACTTCGCAGGTTTTGAAATATTTGTCACAGTGTCACTGTGCCAAGCTGTGGCTGGTGGGACCTGAGAGTCACAGCCCGCTGCTATATACTGTGGGGGAGAAAAGCAGAAGGAGGAAAAAAAACTGCCACGGGCAATTATGAAACAAAGTGTGCTGGCTTCAGCTGGGTTGTCATCATTAATGTTTAATAAAATCCTGGGATATTAACCAGAGCTGTCATCACAACAGTACGCACCAGGGTGTTATCCTTAATCGAGACTAAGAATGAGCGGCTCTTTAAAGAAATACATAACTTTCCAAATAAATAAAATAAATAGGGTTTGCTGTTCAAGAAACCCAGTAGCACATTACACCAGAATCCTGAAAATCTTTTAGGAGTTCCCTTCCTTGGTCTTAGTGCCCGTAACAGTTACCTTTCCTTGTGGTTGGAAACAAGCCTTGAGTACTGGCACTGATGAGTGGCAGAGGTCCTGGTTCTTATATAATCCTTTGAACATTCATGAGATAGCAGAATCACCAGGCAAATGAGATTTCACTAGTATTCTCTTATTTCACAGAATATTCTCTTAATGTTAGCAATATAGTCTGCCTGCCTTTTTACCGTTTTCCCTCCTGGTTGCTGGAGTCCTAGTTGCTCCTAGTAATATCAAGTGAAAAAAGCTTTTGTCTGTTTTTCACAGAAATATTTAAATTTGCTCAGTTCTTTCTACCTTAGCCTTCTAGGTACTCAGTGTGCAGTAGGTTGTGATGAACCTTCTGGTAACGAACAGCCCTGGTTAAACTGGGAAACTTCGTCTGGTCAGTACTGTGCAGGTGTCACTGTGTGGATTGGATTAACGTTAGCATGGAGGGTAATTCATGGAGCAACAAATAAATCACAGAAAAACTCTGTGACAAGCCATTTGTCACCTTGTTCTAAGGAAATTCTATTGTGGTGTTGCAAGAGAGAAAATACTCCCCTTTAGACAACAGAGAAGAGAACATGAGGCTCCTATTCTGACTTGACAGTATGCTTTTTTGTCCTTACTTGAGAAGTATTATGTTAAAAGAGCTTTAAACTCTGCATAAGTTAAGACTTACTAGAGGGACACAAAGACA
>WKFP01013348.1:38843-54065 GCA_011057875.1 Pterocles orientalis | reverse complement strand
CAGGAGGATTTGCTCCATGATCTTGCCAGGCACAGAGGTGAGACTGACCGGCCTGTAGTTACCCGGGTCTTCTTTATTTCCTTTTTTGAAAATGGGGGTTATGTTTCCCCTTTTCCAGTCTGCGATGACCTCCAGAGGCCCCTGCCAACTTCAGCTGGTCTGTGACTTAATTTTTGAACACTTGAGAAAGGAAATAATGAATTAAAAAAACAAGATTTTTTTTTTGGCCTGAAGCTAATCTACATTCAAATATTTAACACGAAAAAATTAGAAATTAGTTAGTATAGCAACCAGAACCAAATCCTTTTTCAACAAATGAAAAAATAATTCCTTTTGCAGCTTTGCTTCTGATGTAAACCTGAATATGTACAAGGAGAAAGCTGGGGAAATTTTATTTTTCTGTGTTTAAATCCTATTTGTCTGCAAAAGTCTAATTTCCTTATAGGAAACTTTCCTAACAAACAGTCCTTCAAAAGCACAAGAGCTTGCGCTACTTGTGTCAAACGCCCAGCTGCTATGCACCGACAGGGGGGTAGCCAGGAGTATCACAGGTCCTCAGCACGACGTATTAGATTGGGTTCAGCTCCACGCTGACCATGGCTCCCCGGGCTTGCAAGCTGGTGCATTCCAAGAAACAGGAACAGCGAACACATTTTCTAAAGCTGCTTACGTATCTTCAGATCAGCCATGGAAAGCATGAACCAGATTTGGTGTGGGGGTAAATTAATCTTTGGTTTTACTGTTTTCTGTACTCTCTCCTCCCCGACCACAGAACTGTCCCAAGGTGTAATGACACAAAGAGCTCAGGCCCTTTTCGACTGAAAGCTAGAGAGCTTTTTATGGATATGATTTCAAAAGCTGTTAACAGGAAGATGGCTTTAACTCGTGTTCCTACCTGCAATTTGCACACGCAGTGAATCAGACCCTTGCCTGACCAAGGACAGATCTGCATGGATTTTCACCTGTGCTGACTCTGGCTTTAACAGCATCACGTACCGACTGGCAACAGCCTTTCGGTGCTCAGGCAGCTGTACTTCACTTACAAGGTGCATTAGGAATGAGAAAATTTGGGGATCTTAGCAGGTGAAGGCAGACTGTAATGAGAGAACTGTGACGGAGCAGGGCTGACTGGGTGGAGTTGGGAAGTGTGGATGCTTCTTCATTTGTTCTTGTTTGATTTTAAGCTACGGGAGAGGCTTGGAATTCCCTTGGGCGAGAGGCCTCCTACTTTGGTACCCGTGTCCCATGTCATGATGTGCATGAACTGCGGCTGTGACTTCACCCTCACTTTGAGGCGCCATCATTGCCATGCCTGTGGGAAGGTAAGAGCTGCACAAGCGTCTCCAGGAGGCTTTATCCACACCTCTAGGACACGGGCTGCCGCTGCTGCAGCTTCTGCAAACTTGTAGCCACATCAAGGCCAGAATTTGACTTCTCACAGAACCTGCCAGTGCTTTGCTAAGTTAGGTAATCAGGTTTCTAATGACTCTCAGAGGAACAACACTGTCCTTCCCTGGAAGGTCACGTTAATTCCCAAAGGCTGGCAGTCGAAGGCTTGCAGGACCGATTGATGCTGAGGCCAGCCGTGTACCTGATAGGCAGCTAGCTCTAGAGACAACAAAGCAATACACTGAAGATACAGGCTCTGTTCTGGAAGAGCGTTACCACATCTAGTCCATGTCCTGACCCTAGTAATAGCCAGTAAAATTATCTTCCAAGAAAAGTGAGGAAACTTTTCTTGGAAGCAGCAGAGCACGGTTTGGTCAGTGACCAAAGGGAGAGTCTCCTCTGTGCACCATGAAGAGCTGGTGCCTCTTGCCCTGAAGCCGAGGGATCCCTGAGCGTTCTTGGTTTGTCTCTATCGCTGACTCTAGAGATCTGTTTACACACCTAAGCCTGCAGTCCTGTTTCAAACCAAGGCTGTCTTTTAGCCTCAGTGATTTTTATTTTTAAATCAAACTACCAGTGATTTTTGCTAGTATGAAAAAGCAATTACTTAATCTTTGTTCTAATTCCACTGATACAATCAGTCTGTACCTACACAGGGCTAGCGGGAACACGCATGCTTTCTTACAAAAACAATGTTACCTATGAAAACAGAAGTAATATTAAAGTGGTCTTTTTGTGATGCACTGGTAGGCAAGGTGTGAGTTCCTGGGGAGACAGGCACAGCAGTGGTGTGCAACCAAGCACAGATCAGTTCTGCCTGGCTCACAACGGTGTAAACCTACAGCGACCACACTCACCCTGACTGCCCCGTTCTGGGAGAGTCACATCATCCAGCTTCTTCTCCCAGACAGCTCGGAGGATTTGTTTAGTATGTGCATCTATATGAATTTAAATTATACTTACATGCACCTCTCCTTGCTGGAGCAGATTGTATGTCGAAACTGCTCAAGAAACAAGTACCCTATGAAGTACCTCAAGGACCAAGCAGCCAAAGTCTGTGACAGCTGCTATGTGGAACTCAAGAAAAGAGGTAAGATTCTTTCATTCCTGGCAAACCCGACAAACATGTTTCCTGCCTGTGTAACGGGAACAATGTCGGATCTGCCTGCCGTGTTGTGCTTTGTTGAAGAGGATTTCTCATTTCGAGCACCAGGCATGTACTGAGGTCCCAGGAGCGCCGGGCTGTATGTAGGACAGCTAGAACCGATTCAGCAAGACAGGTTCTCCGAGGGCTCCCCTGGCCTTCTGATAAACCAGAATAACGATAAAAACTCTATCCTGCGAGGAGCGGCTGAGGACACAGCCTTTGTCTAGTTTGGAGAAAAGGAGGCTGGGGGGCAACCTCACTGCAGCTTCCTGAGGAGGGGATATGGGAAGGGGGGTGCTGAGCTCTTCTCCGGGGATCCAGGGACAGGACTCTGGGAATGGTTCAAAGCTTCGTCAGGGGAGGTTCTGACTTGATACGAGGAAACATTTCATTACCCGAGAGCAGCTGAACACTGGAACAGGCTTTCTTTCAGGTGGTGGGTGCCCCAGGCCCCTCAGTGTTTGAGGGCACTGGGAGGAGGGCAGTTGGAGCAGATGATTGCTGTGGGTCCCTTCTACTGAAGGATTCTGTTCTGTGATGTGATTATAGGCGATAGCTCTTCCCCTTCATTTCTAATGAATTATCCATTAAAAAATGGCTTTACAGTTCCTCACTGTCCTCATCCATGTTGCAGCTTTTATGAAAAGAAATGCTGAGGTGAAGTGCAGAGTCACTAAGAGCTTTTCCATATGGGGAGTTAATGGTCGCAAAAATTGTAACGGATTAAATGGTGGGGACAGATGAAGTTTAGTTTTTTTCATCCTGATTAAAAAAATTCACACTAGCCAAGCAAACACATGAACAGATGCTGACACAACAGGCAAAAAGGATCCCCAAGCCACTGTGTGTCCACGAAGTGAGAAGAATGATCTGTGCTAAAACAACACTGTGCTTCCCTAAGAGCTTCCAGATAATGTGTGTGGCCAGAAGTGAGATCATGAAGATATGGACTCAGACAAGTGGGGTTAATGGAGATTGACAGAGACAGAATAACTCTCTGCCACGCAGAGCTCAAAGACAATGTTCAGAAAGAACATCCCCTTAGTGAATCTATCCTGCAAACGTGTTACAGAACATGAGAGGATTGACAGAAAAGCCATTTGCTTAATGCTGAAGGGTTTTAGAAGAAAACAAGTTGTGTTTCGTGCTTTGTCAGCTTTTGCAGGCTTCTTTCAAGTAGCTGTGGGTTATTACCGTTGACTTAAGATGCTCTGAAAGCCACCCATCTAATCAGACTTAAAGGGGTGATTCGGAAGAAAAGCTAAAATAAAAACCGGCTATGGAGAAGGCATTGCATTTTCTTTAGCAATTTGCATAACTGTACCGTGTGTCCCTTACCCCTAGTCTGATATGTACCAATTCATCCATTTCCTCCTTCCCTTTCTGAATTTTCTTTATCTTGCAGAGCGGCCACTAAGTGTGAGCTTCCCTCCAACTTCATCCAGGTGTTCAAACAGTGCCTTCTCCTCTGTCTTCCACAATATTCATTACTCGTCTTTCAAGAAGCAGAAGAAGATCCCTTCAGCTCTTATGGAGGTAGGACCAAGCTGCCCAGAAAGGAAAGGAACTGTAGAGACCTGTGTGCTCACACTTAGCAGCTATGTCTATAATTTATTCTGTGTGCAGTGCGCTTAGCCCATGCCCAGGTCTATGTTCATGATGCAATATTTTTTTTTTCAGTTTTTCACAATAGAGTATAAAATACAAAATACTCTCAGCTCTGAAGATACCACAGAAGCTTCTCAAGCCCACTGTTACAGCAGTGTACTTTAATTTGCTCATCAACCTGTGAAGCCTTTAGAAAAATAAGACAACTTCAGGGTACTAGATAATACAACAAGGGAGATCACAGACAATGCCAAGGATCAACAAAGCACGATACACTGTTCATTAGTCACCTTTTCTGACAAGACCCTTACTTCTGAAATCTTACTTTGATTTCAAGAGAAATAAAATACCACTTACTTAGGGAATAGACTCTAGTCCTTGACAATCAACCCAGGAGCATGCACCTTCCTTCCAGCTCAAAAGAAACTATTTCAAATCAAATAGGTAAAATCTTGATCCCACCAATGTAAACAAACAAAATTCCCACCAGTTTTGATGGGGCCAGGATTTCTCCAGCTAGACTAGTTTTCTTTCTAGGAACAAGGTGCCAATCATGTTGATGTAGTCCAGATAGCTAAGTGCCCCTTGCACTCAAGCACAGTAAGGGACTCCTGTTTCGCTGACATCAGCGGGTATTTATGTCTGTATTGAAGAGAACAGGGTGCAAACATCTCGCTGAACTCATTGTCCAGTTGAGACACTGGAATTTCCTGATGTTTGTTTGTGCTGAGGTGAAACTGAGACAAAGATACAAGCACGTAACACAAACACACAGCCTGAATGCTGAAAGCAGCGGCAGGCAGAATGTCATCCCCACTAGGGAAAAGCACTGCCTTTCTGTCCGCAGGGAGGCAGCGCGTCTTTGCTAACACCACCTGCCTCGAAACAGCATTGCTCCATAACTTTTTCTAACTTGCTTTACCCAGGTCCTGGAACATTTCTTTCTGCTGCAAAACACTGTTATACTACTGCTCAGTCTTCTCTCAGTGCTACAAAAGCTAGTTTTGAATCTCTGCCCTTTGTTGAGTTCTGTAACTAATAACGTACACTGCATTGTATGTGTCCATCCACTCAAAATCTGGATCCTTAAGAACATTGAGCACTTAGATCTCAAAATACTTCTGTGAGAGGGGTAGCTCTTCTTAGAAATATTATTTCACAAATGAAACCAAGTCATAGTCAACTGATTAACATAAACTGATATAAAACCACTGCAAAGTCCTAAATACATCCACATCTTAAAAGCGTTCAGCCACAGGGGTGTATTCCCTTTTGGAACCACGTACTTTTAATATACAAAAAAAAACAGGAAAGGGACAAGTTCGGCTTCTCAGAACACAACAGTAAACTTGCTGATCTCAATAACTACTCAATGGCATATTTTCCATCAGAGTTACTGAGAACTAAGTTTAACCAGAAATCTTCAAACAGTTAAAAAGAACCGTCATGCCACGCTTATATTTTTTTCTGTCTCAATATTTTTAATGGTCTACTTATGGCTTCATGGACGTAGACCTGGTTGTCTGGTGTAATGTGAACATGAACAATCAGGAGGGAAAAGCTGTTTGTTACAAATCCCGATTTCTCCTGCCCTGCTCCAGGTGGCAGCCTCAGCAGAGGGAGCTACCATCAGCGGTTACCTCAGCAGATGTAAGAGAGGCAAAAGGCACTGGAAGAAACGCTGGTTTGTTATCAAAGGCAAAGTCCTCTACACCTACACAGCAAACGAGGTACTGTACAACGTCACTCGAAATAGTTTCCCTCCCGAGTTCCCGTCTTTACTCCCTACAGGCAGCACAAGGGAATGTGAAAGGTATGAACAGCAGCTCTCACAACTACCTGGCCTGACAGACCCAGTCCCCAGGGAGCTGTCCTTGGCCGAGGGGCCCAGCCACAGCCCCCCCGGACCTTGGCAGCTCTCCTCACAACCTGCCCTTCGTTATCCGACTTCTTACTGTTCATGCTATTATAAACTGCCAGCCCCTGGGAACCTGAGTGCACGTCTACACCTAGAGACCTCAAGGTCCCCAGACATTCTCTGGTGCACCGGGTGACAGGTATTTTGTAGACAGATGGTGCTACGGCCCATTGCTGGCAGGGAGGAGAATCCTGCGGTTTTGCAAGTACCAATAGGATGTATTTGTTCTACTGGTACCAACAGGGAAACGCAGGAGGCAGTCCGCAGGGGTGAGAATAACGCCTTGTGTCAGCTCCTCCTTACAGCCAGAAGGATGGATATCAGCTAGATCATTTCTATGTATTTTGTCTCCTCCTACTCCCTTTTCTTATTTTAATTACTTCTCCTTTGTGAATAGCTGCAACACAAAGAAAGCACACAGGGTGCAGGAACTGTTGCAGTAACAGTAAAGTAATCGCTAATCTGACCTCCATGGCCACGGGGATGATCATGAAGAACTGGACTTTGGGAGGTGGTGTACGAGATAAGCATGTGCAGTACACAGGCACTGCTCCTGTTTCGGTGAGAGCCACCAGGCCCACAGAAGATTCACATCACTGCTTTTGTATCCCTGGCAGAGAGGGGTTGTATCACTGTTTTCAGAAAGAGCCCTCAACCTGTTACATGCCCTCTCTCTAAATTCTAGTTCACTTCTTGTTTGCTTTCAGGACAAGGTTGCCACAGAAAGTTTGCCTTTGTTGGGTTTCACCATTGCCCCAGAAAAGGAGGAAGGAAGCACGGACACAGTTTTCCATCTCTACCACAAGCAGACTCTCTTTTACAGCTTCCGAGCGGAGGATACCCATTCAGCACAGAGGTACGGGGGCAGACTTCCAGACGAGCCAGTGCAAGGGTCCAAAACACATGTAGGGCTTCTTCCTCTCCACTTCAGAATGCCTTCGTAACAGAGGAAACCAACAGCTCACAGAGTTGATTAAGCCCAACTGCACATGACTGGCCCGGGTGACATTAAAAATCTACCCGGTGCTTTTCAGTTCCTTCCAGGAGAATTTGCTCCCTCGTAGAGGTAAAGAGGAGGCTGAGTCCCAGGAGTCACACCCAGAAGTCTGTTAAATGCGGTTACTGTACAGAAACTTCTCTGTGTTCTCTTTACCAATCTCTTAGTTTCCTCATCAGCAAATAATTGTTTGGATTTCCCATTCTAATGCTACTGCTTCCACATAATAAAAGTCATGAAATTAGTAATAAAAATGCCAGCACCTCAAGGCACAGGGAAGGAGCCGAGTGTTTACGGGAGGTTTTGTTGCTTTTAAACTCACTGCAGTGGTTTCATCTTTCTTATTCTAAGACAGCACTTGTACTATCTCTGAGATTTTACAATAAATTACGGGTAAGGGTTGTACTAGAACGCAGGAGTCCTAGTGCCCAGTTTCCTGCTTTAATCACAAAACTGTAGCTCCTCAGTAGAGCTGGGATGGGAAATACATTCCTCTTCACGCTTTATGTTCCTAAAATACATATGTTCTTAAAATGCAGATAATTTTATATGCACCGCTTTTTCTTTCCTGCCCTTTTTAGGTGGATTGAAGCCATGGAAGAAGCATCCATATTATAGCAGATATCAATCATTGGACTTGGAATAAATTCTCAGATTTCTGCACATTCCCAGCAAGCCTCTTCTGTCTCACAAAACTGAACGGTGTATTTCAGGCAAACTGGCTACATGCACTGGACACGAACTGTTTCCAGATTTCTCTTTTTG
The DNA here is from genome assembly GCA_011057875.1 of Pterocles orientalis. Classification (NCBI taxonomy): domain Eukaryota; kingdom Metazoa; phylum Chordata; class Aves; order Pterocliformes; family Pteroclidae; genus Pterocles; species Pterocles orientalis. The sequence continues at coordinate 46,241 of WKFP01013348.1, read as the reverse complement.
CTTCATTCTTCTTACATCCACATTTTTCCAAGTGGAAAGTTTAAAATGGAGAATCTTTATGGTGATCTTTATGTCTGTGCAAGTTCAACCTGTACTATAAGCTTCTCCGCTGATCCCGCTGTAAACTAAATCTAACATCAAGACAAGAAAATACACGGAGATACTGACTCCAGTAAGTAACAGGCTCAGTTTTCCTTACCCTAGAGCACTATCACATCTCATTGGGTTGGTTTTGATGTCTACCATGAAATGAGAAACAACGTAGTAAACAACAAACACTCATTTAAAGCACTTTATTATTTTTATTGAACTACAGCTCCATTTTTTCATGTTTCTAAGGAGTTCTGTGGCCTGATTTATTACTCACCCATTAACAAGTGCCAGCATGAAATTGTGCCCCGCGTATGCTGTATTGCTTCCACAGAAAATGGATGAACAACATTCAATTTACCTGGTCTACCAGCACTTCGATGGCTATGATCCAGGGTAATTACTTACTACCAATTTACAATTTTACGCAGATCACTGTATAATTTATGTTAAAGGTTTCTGTCTCATACCACTGCAGCACTTCAAAACGCACTCCAGTAGCTCTGCAAATCTAGACGCTCAGTTATATCACTTCTCCCTAAATACTGCAGACTCAAACCCAAAGGTTATTTTTAATTTATTGTAAACGTACAGACAGTTTTTATTTAACACTAGTCTACCTAGTAGTGTTAAGACTTTTATCATCTATTTAAATAGCCTGTCTTTATTTTCAAAGCTCCTGTTGTTTCTGCTGTTCTTATTATGAAAAATGTCACCAAAAGTTTAATCCATGTAACCAGCACACCGTTTGAAACGCGCTGGTGGGCTGAAATGCACTTGTCTGAACCTGCTCTGCCGGAGCGCTTGCAGCTCCTGCGGTTAAACAGATCTGACACCAGACTGCTGTTGTGCACTGCACCTCCGGCTGGATTCTCAGCAGCCAAGTGTCCCTATATCTTCAGAGATGCTGTGCTGCTTCGCACCAGCTGGGGAGACAGATCTCTGGAGTTTGGGGGTTTGGTTTTTTGTTGTTTTGGGGGGTTTTTGTTTTGGGGTTTGTTTTTTTTTGTTTTAGTGTTGTTGTTTTTTATAAAGAAGGTTGAGAAGTGGTGTTCTTAATCATTGCAATAAAATGGGTTTATGTCCTATATTTGTTATAATATTTGACTGAGGAATAGAATGGCATTTATGATTAAAATATATCTTTGTATAAAAGTACCATGCTCAAGAATTTACTTAAAATATATTGGGAGAAGGATTTTTATTACTTTCATTTTTCCCTTTCTTCAAGAAGCTTAGTAGATATCTGAATTTTTGACCCTAACAAAGTACTTGGCATTGTCCGTATTTTTAAAGGTCTATGACATGTATCCAAATGATAAAGGCAGTTCATTTGTCACCTGGAAAAACAAGCTTAAAACAAATACACACCTACCACTAAATAAAAATAGAGTTGTTTGGGAGTTTTTTGATACAGCTGAGTCTGATAGCGTCACAAAGCACAGATCATCGTATGCAAACAGGAACCAAGCATGAGAAAAGTAAAACTTTCCTGTTCTTTAGTTAATGGATGAACACCAGTTTTAACTCTTTGTTTGATGTCAGAACCATGGCCTTGCTACCAATACACTGTAAATGTTTATCCCCCCTTAAAAACATTTTGCACTGACAAAAAAAAAACCACGTTGAATACCGAGTATGATCCCTAACCATCGTCCCAAACAAAACAAAACTGCACTACAGAACAACAGTATTATGAAGATTTAGGTGCTGACATTTAGTGACTGTTGTGTGAAGTTTTCAGTTATAAGCAGGAAATGAATACATGAAAATATTTTGTTGTAAAAAATAAGATACAGTGCTATTAAACATTGTTTTAAGTAATGTGGAAAAATAAAAGAGCAAAACATAACTGGAGTTCTACAGGCTTTTCCTTCACGTTATTTTTACCTTCTTTAATGCCAGCTTTGCAGTTCCAGTTACTGTTCACACACTCATCTATTAAGCAATCCTCTGACAAACTGAGGAAGAGCATAAAATCAGACAATGGCAGCGGAGGCCTCCTGGTGGAAACAGTATTTAGACCTAATCACAGCGATGTCGTGTTTCAGTCCAGGCTGCATTCACCTCCCGTAAAGCCCACCTACCAGCCAACTCTAATTCAGTTACAGATAGACATGGCCTCAACACAGCACAAAGAGAGAAAAAAATGAAAAGTTCTCACAATTTCAGTCCAACTGTTAAACTAATCTGAGCAAAGCTAAACACCAGAGACAGAAATTATATTTCAGAGTTAATCCAGTAATCACTTTTTAGAAAATTTTAACATCTTAGCACAGAGGTCTATGGATACTCGGTTTACTATATGCCACTTACATACGTGTCGCTCTTCCTAACTTGTAGCTAGTATTACTCCTTCAAAACAAAGATTTGGTTCCACACCCTCACAAATGTTTCAAAAAAAAAAAAAGCAGTAATAAGTCACAATGTACTAGCTACTCAGTCAATAGCTCAGATGCAAGCTGATCTCATGTGTTGTTTCAGTGTTTTTCTGCTTATTTTGCTGCTTACTGAAAAGCATTTCAATTATTACCCATTATCTGCAACTAACGTCTAGATCCATCTCACAGTATACGCCTGATTAAAGTCTGGATTTTAGGCAGTTATTAAATTATTCTTCCAAATCGCAGTACAGGTCTTTCAGAGCTGGAGAGCGTTCAGCCATGGGAGATCTCCAGCCGTTTGCACAAGCCCTGCCGGTCCAGCCCTGGGTGATGGACAAAACCACACGGTTGTGAGTGACAACCAGGCTCTTCCTGTCCGCATCTGCTTTGGTACACAAGCAACAAAGGCTGCTTGGGGTGTAGCCACATTCAGCGAACATCACTGCTCGTGAAAGTAAACCAAGAGCCAACACTTGGCAAGGGGAAAGGTATTCCCCTCCTCACTGGGACCCTCCTGCACGCACCGGTTCAGCTTCACTAGTTACCTGGGAACATAACAGAAAAACTTCTGCGTCTTAAAACCAGCGAGATCCCTCAGTCTGGAAAACACCCAGACACCACTTTTGGCAAGTTTTGACCAGAAAGTTTCTAGGCTCCAAGGCAGGCTTACAATCCCTTTCAATTAAAAAAAAAAAATCCTAAAAGAACTGTTTCACAAATATTCTGAGTGTCTTCCTTCCCCCTGGAAACAGCACTGTCATTCTGTGCTACGCTTTCCTCACACAACAGGTTTTTTACATTCTGTTGATTGCTTTAGTAGCTGTGTTCCCAGAGAAGCGCTGCAGCTTGTTTCCAATCTATATGCTTTGGAAAGACACGGAATACATTTTACAGAAACATGCTCTGATTTTTTTTTCATCTTTTAAGTTGTATTACTACATTTTTATGTCCTTTCCTCCCTCCTCTAAGTTAAAACTAAACTGGAGGACAGTTCAAACTGCCTAGCAGTCATTATGTTTTCCTTTCACAACCTGTGTGCCATGTTAACTGTAGCTTGCCAGCAGACAAACGCGATCTCAAAGCAAGCACCACAAGCGCTGGAATTACCTTCTATCCATACGGACAGTCCTTGGAGAGCAGGAACAACCGAGGATGTCACGTTGAGAGGTCACTGCAGGTGACTTTTGGGGCAGGGTTAGGATTTTGCACTGCTCTTGTTTTTCACAGTCTTCAACATATAGCAATTGCATATTGATCTTAAAAACTGCTTTCTACAAATATTAATTAATAGAAAATAAATTCCCCTATCTGAAGTTTATTAAATAAAAAGAAAAGCTCTCTATAGCTTATCCTCTGAAAAATTTCACCTCAAAATACAGCCACTATGTGATAGACACCAATGATTTCCTGGACTGACAAATTGTATCTCCTACAATGAGAAATGCAATTCTCAGGAGCAGCAGAGAGTGCAACGAAGTTAAGCAGAGCAAGACCACGCAGCCAGTAAACCTCACACCGCCCCAGCGCACAGCGGGTCCTCGGTGACGCTCAAGCCGGCTGCTCTCGTGCTCACAGGTCTGACACAGAGAAGTTTAAAGGCAAATGCCACAGACTGTACCCAGGGAGCATTGCATCTTCGCCCTTGCACATGCTGGAGACAACAGCAAATAGCATATAACGGATAAGATACAGAGACTTTTTAAGATGTGTATTTTACTCACTGGAACAGTTCCCACTGCACCGGCAATGCTTTAATTCTGACCACCACCTGAGCACTGCACTTCCCAGAGTAAAAAATAACTGCATTTCAGATAAACCAGGAAAGCCATTCAGAACTCGGTTGAAGTGAGATTTTCCTGCAGTCTCCAAAGCCTAGAGCAGACAGCAAGCTCAGAGAAACGCGGGAAAACCCCCAGATGGAGGCCACCAGCCCCCTCGGCACCGCGCGGACACGGACACACGCCGCAAGGACTTGGACTTCGAAGTCATTTACTAACACTGAAAAGAGATTTAAATTGCTTCGCTCTTAAAATTCACCTCAAACGTTTCAGGAAAATTCTACAAAAACGTTAAGCACCTGAAATGACAACTTTAAAAAAAAAACAACTCAACAGACCCCTACAATACTTTCAATCCCAAGCATCTAAAACACACAAACATTACACCCTGCTTTTATTTTGTGCTTGTTGCCTGTCCTGACTCTTGACCCCCCTTAGCCCACGGTGTGCTTCTGCGGCCAACTCCCCCCCGGCCGGGGGCTCCTCCCGCCCCTCCGCCCCTCGCGGGGACTCTCCCGGCCCCTCCGCCCCGCAGCTCCCCTCACCTCCGCTCCGGGGTGAGCTCTCTCTGTTCTCCCGGGCGAGGAGCGGCTCCCTCGGGGTCCGTCCCGCGGCGGCTCAGCCGAGGCACCGGTGCCACCGAAGGGAGCAGCCGCAGGGCCCCTGTTCCCTCGAGCGGCCCAACGGCTCCGGGCGGCCCGCGGCCCAGCAGCGGCGCGAGGAGGGGGCGCGGGCAGGGGGCGGTTTAGCTCGCGGCCGCCCCACCCCGGTAACCGGCAGGTGGTTGAATGGATCCTGCCCCAGCCCAGCCCGTGTCCGAACCGCCGCCTGCAGCCTGCGCCCCTCGCGTTCTCCCCGCTGCTGGACAGGGCGGGACGTCAGCGGCCGGGTCACCTGCGCTGCCAAGAAAATCCTCCAGAAATCCAAACAGCAGTTCATGGAAGCCACTGCTTCCATCTCCCCTGAGCCACCAAAGACTGTTAACACCCACCGAAGGCGTCCAGCCGCGCGGGTCCACCCGAGAACCTTTGGGAGGCCTCGAAGGCCTCCAGACACGTTCACGTTTCCCAGACGAATCTCAAGCTTACTTTAACAAGATTTCATATTAAGAAAAAGCGCACAATGACAAGTCAGACACAACGCTGGGGCAGAACAGTTTAAAAGGCCGAGAAACAAGAGCGGCAATCGCCCAGGCAGGAGCAGCGGCCTTCCCCGCGCAGCCGTCTGCCTCGAATTCATCCATTCTAAGCCAGTCGGTAAATTCTCTCTGCACTACGACACTGATAAAGCTTTGCTGCGATATCTAATGCACCTTTGCACAAGCCAACTAAAAAAAGAAAGTACCGTCCCCCCCAAGCACGCACTTGCACACTTGTGAAGACGGAGCAGTGAAAAGGGTTGAGACGACGTGTGGGAAAATGGCTTCTCTGGTAAGCAGCCACAGAAAAGTGAACAAACGCCAAAACACAAACACCTAGAAAAGCTGTGACTGGGATTCCTCGAAAAGCCCTGGCTCTCTGTATGCACCAACTGAAAAGCTCAAAATTTCAACACACCCCAAATGCTGACAGCCAGCAACCAGGAAAGCAGAAAGGAAGAGGTCAGGAGCCAAAAGCTGCAGAAATGCTGGACCTCCCTTTAAGAGGAGTGGGCAAGAGAATCTGCTAGTGAGCAAAAGCAAATGAAATTAAAATATATTTTATTATCAACGAAAAATCACACACTATTTCCCTGAAGAGCTCAAAATAGTCCTCAGTATAGAGGTTTCTATATAAAGAAGTAGACTAGGAAAGCATCCTAGTCATCATCCTTGATTTATAACAAGAGAAACACTGTCCTACCCCAACATCTAACCTTCTTCTATAGCAAAGCTATTCGAGAATTTTGAAAATCCTTAAAGGCATCTGTGTTACAAAAATGGATTTACACTTTAACAGTATGTTTTACAAAGTAAAAAAAAAAAAACAAACAAACAAACCAACCTGCTTTGGAAGGCATGTGCATGTCCATATTTTGAGAATTTGAACATTTCCCATAAATTTAACATTACAGCAGGGAACAAACAAGATATTTTTTGAAACATTTTCCTTTATTTATGTATTGCAAACACATCTGTACATCACGGACTTCCATGTTATTAACTCATGTTGTGACAGTAAGGCTATAATCCGTAGGCGTAGTTTTTCATTTTCACATCCTTGCCCCAAACAGCTCGTTCTAACAACAACAAAAAGTCCACAGAAAAAAAAAATCTGCCAGCTGACTGTAACATGCTGCGATTCAGACAAGAGCACCTCCTGCTTAAGGGACTATTGCCCTCAGCTGCTCTGCATTTCCCTTCAGGAGCTACTGTCCCTTCGTCCGGCTCCACCGTTCATCTGACCGCTCCTCTGCCAAAACCACTGGGCTAAGAGAAACCGCCCAGCAGCACTGAGACCACGCTGACAGCGGGTCAGGGACAGCTCCCCCCGGTCACACCACAGCCCCCAAAGCCACGACAAGGCCTTAAACCGCCCCCGCGGCACCGAGCCCGCAGCTGCGCCTCTGGAGCCAGCGCCAGCCCCCGGCAGAGCCCCCAGCCAGCGCCCCGGCCGCGCCCCGTGAGAGCAGCCCCCGGACAGCCCGGCGGTACCGGACACAGCCAGCACCCCCGCCGAGCCCGCCCGGCCCCGGGACCCCGGCCCGCGCCCCACGGCCCGCGCTCCCCCAGGGGGCGGGGCAGCACCTGCCCGCGCGGCGGCGGCAGGGGACGGGGCGGGGCCCTCCCGCGCGCAGGTGCCCGCCGCCCGCCCGCTCCCGCCAGCGCCCCCTGCTGCCGGGGCGCCACGCGGGCCCAGCGCATGTCCCCGCGCGGGGGGGGCGCCGCCGGGGTGGGCGCAGCCGGAGCGGGCCCGCGGCGCGCGCTGCCCGCCGGAGCGTTGGCGCGAAGCTCGGAGCGCTCAGGTAGCCCCTCCCCCGCCGCCGTCCCCGGCCCCGCCCCGCGAGGGGGATGGAGGGGCCGCGGCCGGCCCGGCGCGGGGAGGAGGAAGCGGGGAAGCGCGCTCGAGCGGCGGCAGCGGCAGACGGGGTCACGAACTCTGACCTTTCCCAGGGGCACGGCACACAAAACAAAACACCAGCCCCCCCCCGCGGCCCCTAATACAGAC
>WKFP01013348.1:0-38823 GCA_011057875.1 Pterocles orientalis | reverse complement strand
GGCCCTCCCCCTCCCTCCGCGGACCCCGTTACCCCTCACCGCTGCCGCCCTCACGGGGGGAGGGAGGGCCGCTGCCGGGCACCGCCACCCAACGCCGGCCCGCCGGGGCCCGGGTCAGGGCCACCGCCAGGGCACCTTTGGCGCCAATTCCTGAGGTAAAAATCGCTTTTTAAAATTGAGGCGGCCCCGTTGGGTTTCTGTCGTTGGGGCCGGGAAGGGGGAGGTGGCATCGGGGCCCTGTTCGGGACACCCCCGCGAGCGGCGAAGGGGAGGGGTAACGCTCGGTCTGAGGGGAGGGGGGATGTTAAGCCGCCGGTATTCTGCTGGTTAGCGAGAGCCGGCCGTACTGCAGCTGGCCTACGGCTCCTGGAGGGAGGGAGGGAGGGAGGACCATTGTGAGGCGCTGATCGATCCGGTGCGCGAGTCCCGTTGTAAAGCCGCTGGGCTGGAACGTGGGCCGCCTGAGGTCGGAGCCGGTCCGGTCCTGGTGAGAGCAGTCTGCTGTCCGGGGGGTCGCAGGGGCGATGGTCGCGGCGATGACGAGCTCGGGACACGGACACACAGAGAGAAAGATGGAGTCTGAGCGGGCGGAGGCGGCGGCTTGAACCCGACCCTTTTACCTTTGCCACCGGGAGGGCGGAGGGGAGGGGGCGGCGGGTACTTTGCATACGGGGCTGAGACCGCCGCCATCTTACCGGCCGCTTCCCTGCAGCCATGCCGGGGCCTCTCATAGCCTGACATAAAGCTCTACCGGCGGGGAGGGGGAGGGGGCCTAATGGCGGCAGCAGCGGCCCCGCCTGGGACTTGGCCGCCAGCCAGCGCCGCCATCTTGTGCTTAGTCGCGTCCCTCGAGTGTTTTCCCCCTTGCTCGGGAGGCGGGGCCACCGGCCTTACAGGCGGCTCCCTCGACCAATCGGCGGTGTGTGTGGGATTGCTGCATCTTCGATGAGGTCATTGCTTGCACCGGGAGGCGGGAGGAAGGGGTGTGGTTTCCTGGCGCGCGAGGCGCCAGCTGCCTGGAAGCGCCCCAGCGGCGGGTGCGCGGGGTCCCCTGTGCCGGCGGGTCGCGAGCGCGCCGCAGCCAATGGGGGCAGGCGGCCAGCGCGGCGGGAAGGAGGCGGCCGTCAGCCTGCTGCCGTCAGGCTCGGCGCGACCCGGGCGGCCTGAGGTGTCGGAGCTGCTCCCGTTGGTGTTTTCGGTCGTGTCAGTTGTTGCAAGGGTTCCTGCCGGCTTCCTGGCACGGTGACAGCGTGGCAGGGTTCCCGGTAGAGCCTAATCTGCGCGCCCCGCCTCTCCTGCCTCCCTCTCCGGGCTCCCGGTGAGGAGGCGCGTGCCGGCCGCCATGTGGAGACCCCCGCTTCCTTGAGACAAAGGAACAAATGTCAATAAGCTGAAATTCGGCCTGTTGCCATGTCATCGTAGTAGGGCCATACCCGTCAAATATCTCAAATGGAGCATATGACTTTATTCTGAGATTTCCCTGCAGCTTAGGGGAGGTCAGTGGTTTTATGCTGTGTGGTGGACAGCAGTGCATCTACGCTTACTGACGTGGCTGCCACCGTATTACGTGGAAAATATTTATCGGGTGCTCCAGGTGTCTCCTTGTAGTTTTTAAGTTCCACCTTTTTTGTGGTTTTTTTTGTTGTTGTTTTGTTTTAGTTTTGGGTCATTCTGCTTATGACCTCCGCTGCTCAGGGCTTTAGGAAGCTGGTTTTGCCTTGTGTCACATTCTGGGAATCCACATCATTGACAAGCGTCCTTGGCGTGGCTGTGTGTGGTCTCTGGGCTTCCACTTGGATTTGATCAAATCATCTCAGGTTATTGCTGTTTTGGGAAGATCGAAAGTACAAAAAAGCTTTGGTGGATAACACCACCAAGAGCAAATCTGTCAGAATCCTATCACAGCCAGCACTTTGTTGGGTCTTAGAAAGGTATTCTTATGAAGAACATACCTTATCTTCAGGGCTTCCTTCATCTTAAAGCACTGTGAAAGTGACATGTTACGAGCATGTGGGTATCTTCCTTGCTGAACATAAGAAATGAATTTAAAATAGCTGAAAACATTGAAAAGGAATTGCTGAACAACTAAGAAACCATCCACAAGCTGTAATAGTAAATAGGTCTGGTGGAAGTGGTTGATAAGCTTACTGTGCAGGTTGAACACTTGAATAAAAATTACAAACTGTGTGAGAAACTGGCATAAAGGGAATGTTTCACCTTGAGTTATGCATTGTTATGAATAGTCTTCTATTAACATATACAAAACAATTCTCACTTTTGATTTACCACAATATGATTTAATCTTTTTAACTTAATCAATTTTGACATTTTCAACAAAGTTAGCTTGGGCCTACAGGAGAGATGAGGAAACACTATCAGGGAGTTAGAGGACAAGGGGCTGTAAGCTGAAAGAGGGCAGATTTAGATTAAATATTAGGAGGAAATTTTTCACTGTGTGGGTGGTGAGGCAGTGGCCCAGGGTGCCCAGAGAAGCTGTGGATGCCCCATCCCTGGAGGGGTTCAAGGCCAGGCTGGATGAGGCTTTGGGCAACCTGGACTGGTGGGAGGTGTCCCTGCCCATGGCAGGGGGTGGGACTCGATGATATTTAAGGTCCCTTCCAACCCAAACCATCCTGTGATTCTATAATTTGCATTTGATTGCGGGGAGTTGGTGTTAGAGATGTACATGCATTTTTCTGTTAACGTGTTTTGCTATTTTTCTTAGTGTGTTTTAATTTTATGTTAAACGATTGCTTTGCAAGTACCAACTAAAAGTTTTCAATAAAACATCAAATGGGCCAGCATTCAGGAATGCCTTTTCATTACCTACACCTAGGTCAGCATCTGAACTCTAGCTCTGTAATGAGCAAGTCGAAATTAAAAACTGAATGCATGAATTTGAAATGTTAATTAAACTTACACTTGGAGAAACACAGCCCTAATAATGATCATTAAAATATATTGGAAGTGGCTTTTTTTCTTGGTCCTTCCTTTTTCTGTTCACTTTGTTGTGTTGTTTGGTTTTTTTTTTAACCCTGAAGAGGATAAGGTTGAAGGTACAGACACTCACAATAGGGTAAATAAATTCTGCAGTGTTTTCTCCTCAGAGGGATAATACTATCCCATTATAATAAAAAATAGTTTAGGTAATAGAAAAAAACATTTTAGATGTTGTTGTGCAAGATTACTGTAAGAATATGGATGAACATGGCAGTTTGATGAAATGACTCAATAAAAATTTGCTCAAAGCAGCATTCTTCAATCGCTGTTTCCGTGTTCAGCACATAGTGTAGGAGCAGTTTAAGGTTTCTCTTCCCTTGAGGTGAGGAAAGTGCCTTAGAGATCTGTGGACTCCTTAAACTCTGTCAGTAGTTGACACTCAGATTAGTCCTTTCTGATTTATGAAATACATCTCTTCTTTGCAGTTTAAATAATAGAGTAAAAACAGTATATTAGAGGCTTTATAGAGTAAAGGAATAACTATGTGCTTCAGCTTCTTGAACAGTATGGTTCCAGTATGCAGGTACTGTACGTATATGTGTGTATGTATGTGCACACACACACAGGCATCCATGGCATCGTTTTCTTATTTGTCAGATACATCAAACAGTATTGTAAATGATCAGAAAGTCTTATCAGAACTTTTTTTAATAATAAGAAAAAAACTAACTTTTGTGCCTGATGGAAGTTGCTGGCATCTTTTCAAACAGGTTCTCTAATGATCTTGCTTCACCATGGCAACCAATATGGAGGTGCTGGCTCAGCAGGTAGTGGAGACTCAGCAGGTGGCTGAGGTGAGTGACAGATGATATCACAACAGTTGGTATGTGAGCGTTTGAAATTAAAAACCTATTAGGGAGTCTTTGCTGTTTATGATTAAGCATAAATGGAACAGAAAATCTTCATAGAACACTATTGCTTTATGCTTGGGAACAAGCAAGAAGCCAGTGGAACCAATATGTGGTTTGTTTACCTGACATTCTGGTGGCCCCCATACTAGGAATGCAAGTAGGAAATTCAACATGAGCTATAGAGAAACTCAGCTGTATGATAGATTGTTTAAAAAATTAATATAACAAAATTTCTGGTCATTTGATCGTTACCTTATTTTGGACATGAAAGGTTTCTGCTCATCTCTTGAGTTGTCATCTAAATCCAGAAGTGTTTGAAGTTACCTGTTTTACTTATGCCCTATATTGAATTTACAGTAGGGTGATTAATTGATATCAGGCTTGACATATGAGAAAAGGCACAAAATCTACTTTAAATGATATTGTGTTGCCTTGTCTTGATGTATATTCATTGAAGCTTGGATGCTTAACAGCTAAAATGTCTAAATCAGCTTGTAAGCACTGAAACTGCATGTGGTCACATCCATGGAAAATAACCTATTTATCTCTTTCCGTATGCAAACTTCAGTCAAAAAATAAACTTGAATTTTTGTCTGTTGGAAATTATTTGGTTTAATATCCTTAAAATTTACTATGAGTTATGTAATCATATGATAAATAAGGGATTTTGTAAATAACAAAGGGCAAGTAGACTGAGAGACCTTTGTAGACAAGGCCACTTTTCAGACATTGGTTTGGGGTTTTTGTTGACCTATTGAACTAAGATTACACCTGGATATTAAAAAATATTTTGAGTTCAAGAAGAAGTTCTATATGTGAAGGAAACGTGTGTCATTGTGTTTTCAGAAATAGGTTCAAGATTCCCTACTTAGAGCAATTTAAAAAAAAAAAATTGTTCTTTTTAAATCATGTAGAAAATGGCCTGTTGAGTATCCTGGAAATAACATCTAAGGAGTAGTTTCAAAACACTCAAAATTTCACACTGAAAAATCGACAAGTGAATTTTCACACTAGCTTGCTATACCAGGTATCAATTGGGCAAGCTGCATTTTTAAAAACACTTCCAAACAAACTTGGAAATAAAAACCTGTAATGGAAATACTGGAAAACCTTTTACTATTTTGGTAGAACTTGAGTGCTATAATCACATCTAAGGCACATAAAATATGTGACATTTGTAATTCCTCGTGCAGGAAATGCACCGTGGTAACATAGTGTGATGCTTGTATCTTGCCACTGGAGAGATCGCTCCATCTCAAGAGTGTATGAAGCTCTGTGATTTCTTCCTGGCCGGTGGGTAAATAGAGGGCTTCATCTCTTTATAGTATTCAGCTCCTTCTTCAATTATTTGCCTGTCCGCTGCATAACACCACAAAAACTTTGTTCATGGAAAAACAGTTATAAGCAGCATTATTTCATTAAGAATTAATTAATGCTATGACCATGTTAATGTTGAACCATTTCCTTGTGAATGGCTGGCTGCCTGCTGTTTGTGTCTCCAGTCGGATATGGTTTTTAATACAGGTAAATACATTACTAATTTTCTTGAAGTATGCTAAAATTCTGTATTTGTACTCACCTGTTTCTCAGAGAAAATGTAGCATGAAACGTGGTACTGGCCTTAAAATATGAGAGGCTTTTTCAGAATATCATATTTGTCATTGATGAAAATGGAAGGAGGGAAAGAGTAATTCATGCACTGAATGTAAGTTATGAATTATGAGGCTCAAGTTGCAAACAGAATAACTTAATGTAGATATTGTCAGGTTTAGTTATATCTACATTTTTGTTTTCAACATAATTGCCGTGTATGTAGTGCATAGGTTTATTGACTGTCATGCAAGCAGGCATGTATTGTTTTTCTTTCTTGAGCAATAGTGCATCAGGTTTGTTGTCCATGACACAGAAGTTACTGAGCACACTCCAGGATTGCATGTATTTTTGTGCTTATTCTATTTTTAGGACTTTGTAAAATTGTCTTTGTAATGGTTTCAAATGGTTTCACTGCTATTGCTTGCTTCTGCTTTATAGCAGTGTTGCTTGTTGCATTTTTCCAACTGCATATTTCTGAACAGATGGGTGAGAGAACTCAATTTTTAGTGTCTGCAGTTAACCTTTACTTACAGTTTATAAGACTGGAGAACAGAGAGCAGCTAGGCGATTCGGAGGGAATTTCAACAATTCCTCCTCATCCTGAGTACCTTTTGAAAAGCATGAAAAATGCTTTATCCTTAATGCAAAAGTAAGTAATGCTGCTTTTCTCAGGTATTTATTTAGTACTGTCACTGCGCGATACATATCAGTGGCCCAGGTTCAGTCCCAGCACCAACTTAGGTTTGATTTGTGCATTAGTTAAGATAAATTTGTTTGTTTGTGAAGTGGAGATGTATTCCCTGTGCAATGCCTTAATTTTTAATGCAAAGGTTTTAAACAGTCACTGTTGGGAGGAATAAGGGCTGTTTCCTTTTTCCAACATCAGCTCTGATGTGACCAGGAAGAATTTTTATTAGTGGCTAAAACTGTCCCCTTCTGGTTCCAGTAGCCACAAACTGTTCCCAGCGCACCCTTTTTCTCTTTCAGAGGCTATAGGGAAAGAGTCACAGGAGGTGACTGTTGAGCTCTGTGCTTACTGAGATCTTGTTTATGGCAGCTGCATTGCTGGAGGATTTCAGTTGCTTCCAGTTCCCTCAGCGCCCTGATAAGTACTTATCGAAACCTTGAGCCTTTCTGAAAGTATGTTTTGCCATGGGACTGAAAAAATACTGGATACCTTTGTCACAGCAAGTATTTTCTCTACCCTCTTCAGATGCTGCTGACACATTACATCATAAGTCATTCATGCTATGGATGTTTATTACGATAGCATAGTTATGTCCCATAAAAATAAGGATGAAAGGCTTTGTAGCTGTAATACTCCTGTGCAGCATATAGTACTTGAGAACATTCCATCAAAGAATAATTATCAGGCCCTAAAAAAATCTAACATCACTCTTAGTTAAGGATGTGTTTCGTATATTCTGTATTTCTTGCTCAAGTCGTTGAGATTTTGTGGGTGGCTCAGGCAGTTGTGACAAAGCTGTTAATACATTAGTAGTAATTACTACTGTAGTGCTAAATAGTACACTATAGTTGATAGTTCTGTATTTTATTTCGAATTTCAATTGCTTTACTAGCTTGTCTTTTGATTCAGAAAACAAGCAACTTCTAGTCTTTTTCTTACTACGTGTTTTTATATCACTTCTGCTTGAGTGTTAACAAGGATTCCACCTTCCCTTTGCAATACAGCTGTTCCAAACTTCAGAGCTGGGAAGTCTGCTTCTGAACAGGGGGCTGTGGAGTGATAAAGCGTTATTATCTTCAGGATTTGGGTTTTGTCCCAGGAAAGACAGCTGCTAATCAGGTATCATAAATGTCTTTCCTGAATGAAATGGACAAATTAAATCCTAGAGGGACAAGTTTATTAAGTGTGGTGTCAGATAATAAGCACAAGGAAAATCCAACTAAAATTCAATTGGGTTTTCTCACATTTTAGGTATAATACTTTCCCTGCACTAGACCACAGTTAGTTGAGCTAACGCTTATGTTGTATCCGTGCTGTAAATACACTCCCGTAGTTACAGTAATTATTCATAAATATTATTTTTAGAGAGTCGTACAATAGATAATTGTGTTTTGTATCAAGTAAAGAAGCTAATTTCAATAGTGAGCACATTTCTGTGCTAAGGAGTCCTTGGAGTTAAAATAAAACACCAGTGCTACTTAGAGACACCTTGGTCATGCATTTGTTGCATAAGGCTTTGTAGTGGAAGTTCACTGCATTCAAGTTCACTGTTGTAAAGCTTGTCAAGTACGTGGTCATTTTCCCTAAAACTTCGTGACCATAAATTGAACTGATTTTACATTCTAAGAATCTAAAAATATTTTCTGTTTTCTCCTGTTTGTCAGCCTTCACTGCAGCCTCATACAGGTGTTTTGTTATGGAGTTTAAACTAATTAATCACCCATGTCATGGACTTACTGTATGAATTCTGAAGTGTATTAAAGACTGATTATGCTACTTCATATTAGAGAGCCCTGGACTAGTTGAGAAAGGTCTATGTTCCTTTAAATACATTAGTTTAATGAATGTTAAAGCTAAAGATGCTCCACAGGAAATGTGGCAGATTTTCCTTTCAATTTTGCTGATTTGAAAATAGTTCAAAATTCTCAGATTTCATTTTGCTGTTTTACAGTTCTAGAGAGTGAGTAGGTTGAGGGGCTTAATAACAGAGGACAGGAGGAAGCTTGATAACCTGGGATATCTTCCCCAGATTAAATTAATCTCACTATTAGACAAACTCCTTCAGCAGCTGGCAAAACAGCAGGAACACGTCGATTCTGCTTCCTTGGTTACAGGGAATGATAGTGCACTTGACCTTCAGAGGAGCAGGGTCACAGAGAGGGCAGTCTGAAACAATACTGGCTGCTTTCTCTGATTGGAATCCTCAGTAATGGAGACTGGATGAAAATATCTGTGATCTGACTAAAAGTGACCTCGACATTTGTCTCGGATTGTTTTGCCCTCAGAGGTTTGCTGAGGAAAAATGTAAATAAGTCCGCAGGAAGAATTTGACACTGTAAGTACTAGAGTCCGAACAGTGCACAGCTAGGGAGCTCCAGGAGGCAAACAGTCTCTTAAAATAAGCGTACGTGATGTATTTTGTGTGGGGAAATCAGGGGTTTTGAGCTATCTTTTACATTATATGTGTTATTTTCTGACTATGTCTAGGTCACAGTGTTAGTGGTTACTTTTC
Organism: Pterocles orientalis; assembly: GCA_011057875.1. Taxonomy (NCBI): domain Eukaryota; kingdom Metazoa; phylum Chordata; class Aves; order Pterocliformes; family Pteroclidae; genus Pterocles; species Pterocles orientalis. Next base: position 30,179 of record WKFP01013348.1, on the reverse strand, counting down.
AATAATTGTTGATTAGCCTCTGTAAAATGTGGTGCGCTGAATTTTTCTCTGGTATACGGACTACTTTGGTTCTCTCCTCATCTCTTGAAGTCTCGTTTCAGACACTTTCCATTCATAAAAAAATTGAAGCTAATTTAATTTTTAAAAATTTATTTTAGGATTACAGAAGTGTACCATCATTGCCTTTGGAGGACTAGGTTTTTGCAGGTACAGCTTCCAAAGCAGTTGCTTTAAACATGATACAGGTGTTTCATGGTGTCAGTTTTCTTCTGAACAACAGATTAGAGTAGTCAATGTTACGTTTAATCCTGTAAGTGAACCTAATGTAATGCTAGACTGTATTATCTTCCTAATAGGAGCACTTACAAGCCATTTGCTTTCAGAATTACTTTTATTCAATTTACTTGTAGTCTAATTAATTATAACTTAATTTTTCCTATAGTATTTATATAAGCTGTCTGAAGTTAACCCTGCAAATCTCTGATAATTTTTTTTTTTTAGTGTTGCATATTCTTGGACTACTACTCCTTTTTTTTTATTAAACATTTTTACTTAAGAAGTCAAATTTGATGCAGTAAACTAGGCAGGGCCATAAGAAAACAGCCCTTATTTATCCTTTCTGATCCTTTGTAGGTGTGTGACAATGTTCAAGGTAGAAATTTAGCTGTCAAACAAAATGATTTTTTTTCCTCACTCTTGTAAATTGAGTATTTCAAAAAAAATGTTCTCTTTTTTGCATTTTATTTATTTAGCATGGTTGTTGTTCTGCTGTCAACCAATGGCATGTGCGTTCAGTCTGGAAAATAAACTTGAGATTTTTCATGGGAATCAGAAATATAAAGCTTGTTCTTATTCCACTGAGTATTTAAGTAGGCAAGCCTGAAAAGAAGGTTAAATTTTGCATTTCAGAGTTCTACACCATCCTGAGTATGTATGCATGTTAATAAGAGTGAAAAAAAAAATATATGTGCACGCTGAAGCATTTATTGGTATTAGACAACTTGTTCTCTGTTGGTGTACCATATCCTGTCAGCCAAGAGAAGACTAAAATATTGTCTGCTTTCAGTTTAATAAATATATGTGCTTGAATATTTACACATGAAAATTACAAATCAGCATATAATGGCAGCTGATCTCAGACTTACCCACCTTTGCAGAGAAGTCACTGTTAAACTTGAGATAACCAGCTAGTTGTGCAGTGAGGAATAACTCGTATTAAAGGAGACTGGAGTTGGTCAGTAAATATAACCTTTATGTGAGGATGTGTCCGTTCTGTAAAAACTGAGAAAGTGTTTTAAAACATAAAGCACTAGTTTTCATATTGACATCGTACCTGGAACCACTGTTGTACGCTGGGACCCTATGGCAGCAGGTACTTTACAAACACAGAAGAAGAAAGGTTTTTTTTTTTTTTAGTCCCAAAACGTTTTCAGTGCAGTTACCACATACACCTGAACACATGCTGAATATGTTGGTGATCTGTTGGAGCATAGATTCCAGAAAAGATCTGCAGCACTCTGAAGCAGAAAAACATAAATTGGGGGACAGTAAAAAGGGGGAGAGGATCTGAGCACACTGAACAACTGGAATTAAGATTTTTTTCTACTATCTGAAACAAAGACATCCAGATAACTAGCCATCTTAACTTTTTACCTTAAAAATATTGGACACTTAAAATTGTTCTTACTTCTACTTGAAAAATGAAATTGCTGTTTTCTCCAAGTGAGCTGTATAGACACCACACTTTCAGGAGGCTTCATAAGATGAAATAACGTCAGAAATGTAAAAACTAAAGGCCAGGTTGGTCAGATAGGAGTTCTGTGCACTCTTCTAGCAGATTCTGTATATCTCTTGTTCCGTATGTGTTCCTGGGGTTGAGGACGTTTTTATTTACGGGCTTACAGAAAGCTTTTCTAAATTAGGGCTGCCTGAAAATTTTAGAAGTATTTCATAAAATACTTTAAAATCATTAAAAGGTGAAATATTTAACATTATACATTACTGTGTATACAGTGTGTTTTGTTTTTACAGAAGCAAAAATTGAGGCAAATATATAATTAAAAGTTGAAAAACATATTTCTCCATTCCAGTAAGCTGCAGGATCACATAGTAATTATCCAGTGATTTATTTGGGGTGGTGTGGTGGTGGTTTGGTTTTGTGGTTTTGGTCATCTATCAGATTCATTCTGTTCCCAAAAAAAGCCAATATTCTGATAATTTATTGAAAACAAATCCTAGTTGGTTTAATGACTGTAAACTTTCCAATAAATTTAGATTCCGTGCTGTAGGATCTTTAATAAAGATATGTATTTTTAAATGTGTTCAGTACTGTGACTGTACATTAAGATTCTGCACATTATTTACAGGTGCAGACTGTTCAGACTTCGCTATCTGAATCTTCAGTGATGACCAGCCCTTCACAACGTATCCAAATAATTTCCACAGACTCCTCTGTAGCTTCACCGCAACGCATTCAGGTAAAAATCCATTGATTAGGTAACTAACTATTACATCTTTGGTTTTTTTCTCCTCCTCCTGAGCTTTATACAAAAGCATGCTAAAGTCTATGGAAGACTTCTGTACATTTTGTGAGAACAGACCGTTTTTAGTGCGAACTAAAACTCCCTTTCTCCCTCAGCATGTGTTTGGTGATGACTAGTTGGCTGTGTAGTTGTATTGATGATGTAGTCAGTGAGGAATATTTGCAAATGTTAAACTTAAGCCTACATAGACAAGTCTCCTGAGTTTTTGCCATAGAAAATCATAGAATAGTTTGGGTTGGAAAGGACCTTAAAGATCATCAAGTTCCAAAAATGGGCTGACATTGTCAGCTGAACACCTAAGATAATCTCCGAGGCATTCTCCCTCTCTCTGCCATATTTCGGAGCCGGTGGGAGACTAGCCGCTTTAGGATAAGGTTAGCCTCTGGGAATGCTGCACAGTGGGTTGTGGTTACTGGTAGATATATGAAGGTACCATGAATGTATCAGAATATATGCAGTGACAAATAATGTAAGAATTTTTAAATATTAATGTTACTAGAGTGTTGCAGTGTTGCAATACTGAGGTTTTGCCCTCCTTGACCTTGTTCTGTGCCAGTACAATACTCCCGCGTACTTCTGCCGGAGGTGGTGCTGGAGAAGAGGATCTTGTACTCCCAGGCCTTTGGAAGGGTCCTGGCAATGCAGCCTCCATCACAGGATGAATTCTTCTTAGGATGTGTCTTGATTAGGGTGGGTGGGTACTGCCTCTATGAACAGCCCTGAAAACACTTTTAAAATTATTTTAACATTGTCATTATACTTACTATACGTGACAGAATTTTTTCTGTAATGTTATTTTCAAAGATTCAAATTGCAGCATGTATAATGACATACGTGATTAGTTTTTCTTATGAACCTAAATATCAGGTGGTGTTGGGTTGATGGTTGGACTTGATGATCCTTGAGGTCTTTTCCAACCTTTATGATTCTATGATCATTCACTTCTTATCCAGCCTATTTTTTTTGTGTTGGTTATTTATGACCATCAGTGCTTATATCTGATCCATGAAAAATTACAAAGAAGTCTCTTATGATTTTTCTTTAGAGACAGCACCAACAAGATACTCTTCAGTTAACAACACTTAGCTATGTATTTTATCTAAGGTGTTCCTTAAAGTTGTCAACCAAAGGTGGAATGAGGCAGCCTTACAGTTTCACATGCTGATTCTCAGGATTCTGTTGTGATGGAAGGTTTCTTATTTTTGATACAGTTTTCTGGTAACATAATCTCTATTTTGACTGGTACAATAACCATATATCAATATGTATCAGTGTTTCATTGCAAGGTAGATGTTCTCACAACATGTATAACTGAAGCATATTGAATATTCAGCATATATGTTTTCTTAGTCATATGGTTTAGTGTTAGGTAGTCCTGTGAGGGGCAGGGAGTTGGACTTGATGATCCTTATGGACCTCTTCCAACTCAAGTATTCTGTGATTCTATGAAACTTCTGTGATGCTGTCTCACTAGGCAGAGTATACCCTGCATATATACCTGCCATTCATCAGCTGCAGCCCCTAACATTACATTCTGTAGTTTTTCTGTCTGGGATCCACTGTATCTAACTCCTTTTGAAGAGTTAAATGTGATTATACAAGATCTCCCCGTATCTTCACAACTCTGTCTAGTATTTTCCATCTATGCAGTAGTTATGTAGATACATATATAAATATACATATATATTTGGTTTGATTTTATTGTTTTGCACTTTAGCAGTAGGTAGCTGCAATAACTTTGCCCCAGTGTAATAAATGTACCAATACCAAAATAATAAACAACAAGGACAATTATCAGAGAGTATCATGTCTTTCTGAGACAGAATGAAAGGTTTTAATAAAATTTCTTCAATGTGTTTTGCAGATTGTGACAGATCAGCAAACAGGTCAAAAAATCCAAATAGTGACAACAGTGGACTCAGCTGTGTCTCCAAAGCAACAGTTTATTTTAGCCAGTCCAGACGGAACTGGTGCAGGAAAGGTGATATTGGCAACACCTGAGACACCTAATGCCAAACAGCTTATCTTTACCACCGCGGACAACATTGTGCCAGGCAGAATTCAGGTGAATATAGTAATTGAGATACACCATAGATTATTGTTTTTTAGGTTTTTTATTTTTAGATTATTTAATTCTATAATTGTTTTAAGACAAAGTGCAACAGTTTTCTAAAGATCTAATGACATGGATTAGACCATACTAAGTTTAGGCTTTATTATTCAATTAGAAATCCTTCTGTTCCTCGTGCATTCCATTGCACTCATCATCCCTTGTTGTGTGTTCTCATTAAAATTCCAAAGACATAAGTAAATACTTGAGATGGTTCTTGTGAGGAGTGCCAGGATTTTAGATGTTCTGTTCAAGACTCGCAGATGTACAGAGGTAAAACTCACCTGAGCAGATGTAGGTTCACGACGAAGTATGAAGACACTGCAGTAAAAGCTCCTTGGAGCAGAAGCTGTCCTCTGTTATAGTTGTTTGTGGGTCTTAAACATAATCCAGATCAATGGGAGTTTTGCAAAACAAATTATATAAACAATGAGCTATTGCTAGTAAAATGTGAGATTTCTTCCTAGCGTTCTTAAAAAAAAAAAGTGCCTGGTTCATAGTAATAGTGTTACAATAGAGAATATTTTACAGGAATAAGAATCATTCTTACATAAATATTTGAAAAATTGCACTAACAGTCTTTTAGAATTTATTATGTTAAATGGATTAAATGACAAAGAGGGATGGGGGTTCTTTCATTTTTCTGTGTTAAATGAACATTCTGTTGAATGAATTTCTGTAAATGAATTTTTCTGTGTTAGCAGAACATTCTGTTGAATGTTCTGAACAGAAGTTTTGGAATCCAAGGCCTTCAGAAACTAAACTGTTTCTGTGTTGGATCTTAGCTTCAGGCTGTCCCTTCTGAGCTGTATACCCCTAATAGCTAGAGAAGGGATTGATGGGAATGCATCTGAAATAAAACCATCTTTGGATAAAATATAGCAGCTGTTTGAGAGTAATTGCAAGAAGGGAAGAATACTGTAGACTGCACAAGTGAGGAAACTTATTTGTACTGAACAAAGCTAGGAGTTTTATTAGGAATTTTTTTTGCTATGACTGTTTCAACAGTGCTTACTATTGACAGTAAAAACTCTCATTAACTTACATTTTATACTACCATTCCACATGTTTTACTTTTTCTCAAATTGAGCCACCTCTTCCCAGTTGATAACGACAATCTGGTTCTGTAGTCAAAGCTCCTTACTTTTACATCAGAAGAAATATTGGCTAATTCCCTTTTTTTGTTCTGGAATTTTGTTTTAGATAGTGACTGACTCTGCTTCAGTGGAACGATTGCTGGGAAAAGCTGACGTTCAGAGGCCCCAGGTAGTAGAATATTGCGTAGTCTGTGGCGATAAAGCATCAGGTAAGGAAGCATAAAAACGTAGTATTCAATAAACTTAATTGAAAGGATGACTGGGGTAAAGGGAGGAGGTTTCATATATTTTAACTTATTTGCTGATGGCAAAAGCAATTAAGTCTAAAATGGAAAGAGATAACGTGATATTTTGTATCTATAAACAGAGAATAGTTAAAACTCTGTTTGGAATAATAATAGTTGGTATTTCAGCTGGAGTAGATGATAAATTGGCATGTGCTGAAAGACAAAATAATGATTGAATAGCTCCTGGTAACTGAAAGAGACTATTTGAAGCATTTAGTCTGGTTCCCTACAGCTGTGGGCAACCATGCAATAAACATGTCACCTAGAAAAGTCTAACTGCTCCACGAAAACACTTCTTGGTGCTCTCTGACAAACTTAGGACTTCCCGGTAGATTTTGGTCTTTTACTGTCTCAGAAAAAGGCAAGTAGAGATCAAGTGAATCCTTGGTGTTTCAGATCCATGGAGTAATAAGGACTCTACAGGGAAAAATTTCTACTTTAGCCGAGGAAGCGGACTGTGCTTTCATGCTACAGAGAAGACACCTTTCTGTCTCGTTTTCTGTCTCATGTTTTTGTAATTAAAACAATACCAGAATTTATATGATGGTAATTTTAAATTAAGATTACATTTCAAATTTTAATGTAAAATTACTTATATTCTGAAATTACTTAAACTCTTAGCCTGTATCTTTTAATGTATCCTGTAATCTGTAACAGCAGATAGAATTGCATCTGTACTTGTGCAGAATGCAAACTACCACTTCACAGGGCTCTCATTCAGAAACAGGCTTAGCCTTCCTCTCTTCTCTCCACTCTCCCACCAAAAAGCCCTGACAATAGGTAAAAAAGAGACATCCTGTAAGACTTTAACAATGTTTTTATGGTCCAAAATGGTGGTAACAATTAGAAAGTAAATTTAAAGGATGACTTTAACAATGCTTTACTTGCTTAAGATAAATATTTTTATGTTAAATATAAGTAATTTGCATCTGATAACAATATATGTGTTTCCTAGGTCGTCACTATGGTGCTGTCAGTTGTGAGGGATGCAAAGGTTTCTTTAAAAGGAGTGTGAGGAAGAATTTGACCTACAGTTGTCGTAGCAACCAGGACTGTATCATCAATAAACACCATCGGAATCGCTGCCAATTTTGTAGGCTTAAGAAATGTCTAGAGATGGGCATGAAAATGGAATGTGAGTGTTAAGTATCCAGTGTGATACTGTCCCTACCAAATAATAAATATGTGGACTGCCACTTTTTAGCATGTTTTCTCCATTCTGGTGCATGCTGCTTGAATGAAACAAACCCTTGGCAGCCAAAGCACCTACCGTACCTTTCTTTCATCACCATTTTATGTCTGAGGTGCAGCAGTGATTTGTTTTGAACCATCTCTCATACTGTTGTAGTCTATGAGGAGCCTCACTTAGAAAGCAAGTTACAAACAACGTGTATGTTTATAATACAAAGTATTTCAACGTGGATGGACGTATATCTGTGTCTGATGTTCCATGTTCAGAATCTGCTTTCCTTCTGGTTTGTTTTTGCTGCTTTTTTCATCCAGTGATAGAAAGAAGTTGATGTCCTTTTTTAAAAAAAAATATATTAATTTGGACACTTGTGAGCATTGTATTATGAGGCATTGTATAAACTGTCGTATTTTAAACAATATGCTGTCATGGTTGTATGCAGTGCTTCATACAGTGGCAGTGCTGGCATCCAAACACCTCTTTCAATGTATTTTGTTTCCAGTGTATAGCATCTCTGCTTCTTCAGTCCAACACTTCATGAAGCCTATTGTCTGGTTGTTTTGTGGTGAATTTAAAGTGAAGCAACAAATACTTTTCTTTTTCCACTCTGGTCTAGGCACGATAAGGTCCAACCACTGTGTTCAATGGAGGAAGAACTTTAAGCTGTAAATAGGGAGCTCTTTGTTGTGTTTCCACTCTGGAACTCCAGACCTGTAGTGATGGTTGTTCTGCTTTGCACACACTGTGCTGAGTACAGGGGTAATGTTTGTACAAGAGAAACTGCTGCATTTCCAGACACTAAATCTTTCTTATCCCAATATGATTAGGATGTATGCTTGCTGACTTTATTGGGCATTGGGTCAGGTTTTTGATGAACATTAATGCATAAGTATCCACCGAGCCAACAAAATGGATATACCTACTTTTAAGCCCCTAAATTTTGGTGATAGTAACAATATTAGCAAAAATAAAATCAGGAACTAAATAACTCATGTTAGTTATGAGAATAGGGAGAGACATGTTGGTGTATTTTACTGTCGCATTCAAAAGGGCTATAGAGGGGGGCTGAATGTTTTTGTTTGCTTGTTAAGAATGTCAGTCTTCTAGAGCAATAACGGCTGTATGATTAATTGGTACAATGAATAGCACAGAAATATTATCTCCATTTATATTATACCTAACATTTGCAAAGTGTGTGCAAATTAATGTTAGTACAACACTTTTAACAATTCTTTGAATTATCCTCATAGTCTTTCATCCATTTTATTAGCCTTATTTTCAGGTGAAAAATCAGTGCAGTCAAATGTTATGCCAAGCCATAGTGGAGTTTGTAAAGTTCAGTGACTAAGATTCCAGATAACTTTCTGTAACCTCTTTAATGATAATACCTCAATATTATAAAGATGCACTTTTCAGTTTCTTTAAAATTACAAAGTTTCCGTTTCTTACTAGTTTTATTGGAAGGATTTTCCACACTTGTTTGGCACACTGGAGACTGAGCTTATTTTCTTCCAGTTATCAAATTCTGAAAAGTTTATTTAAATTCTGAAAAGCTTAGTTTTGTAACACTGTTCGCTAACTGGGCAGAATGAATGGATGTAAGTGAATTACATAGTGTGCAGAGACTCGTCTCCCAGGGAATTAACCTGCATCTCTCATGTAACTTGCCTGTCTTGACTTTTTCTGAGTGCTTTCTGGGTTTGCATTGTTTTGAATCATCCACAGTATGACAGCATCTAACATTAGGTATAGCTTTACCTGTAAAAAATAAATAAACAAATTGAAAACACATTTTTGCAGAATGTTCCATCTTATTAATGAAACAGCAAGCTTCAGCTCCAGCTCAGCAAAACTTAAAGCAAATGATCAATCTGTGACTTCCTTAGTTAAAAGTGTACATCAGCAAAGGTATAGTAAAACTGGAGCCTGTGGTTTTTCCGTCTTGATGTTGACATTCCAGTTCTGCACTGAGCTGATACACCATCATAACTGTGCAAAATGAAATCCTTTTATTTCAAATTATTTCAAATCTGCATGTTTCTATCCTTATGTAGCGGTTCAAAGTGAAAGAAAGCCTTTTGACGTGCAACGTGAAAAACCAACCAACTGTGCAGCTTCCACTGAAAAAATCTATATCAGAAAAGATCTACGAAGTCCTCTAATAGCAACGCCAACATTTGTGGCAGATAAAGATGGGACACGGTGAGTACCTCAGTTTAACAGGTCCTGTTTAAGGTTATTTGTGCGTATTATTTTGCAGGCACACCTATATTCTTTTTTTTCTCCTTTCTGCTGTAAAGAATTGGCCAGAAAAGAGCTCCAATTCACAAATCATCTGTTTCCATTACCAAAGCAAACTTAGATTGTTCGTCTTCTCGTTTAAGTTTTTATGTGTAAGTACAGCTGGGCAGTTTTCAGTTCAGAGGTGGCTCTTGTCCAGTCAGGTTAAAGCACAGGCAGGCAAATATGTGATATTCAAGCAAAAAGCCTGTAGGCTTACACTGTGATGCATTCAGGTGAGCGTTTCTCTGAAATAAAATCTGCAAAGGGCAGGCTCAGCCTTCCTTCTCCTAAAGCCAGGAGTAAAAGAGGCTGCAGTGACTGTTGCATACGTCTAATGCATAACTCTAGAGGTATGAAGTGACTTCTGAGAGCATGAGAAGACAATCCTTAAGACAGAATAAACCAGCATAACAAATGAGAGAATATCCGTTTGGGAAGTTGTCATTGCTTTTTCACAGGAAAGGAAAACGTATTTCAGTCTTTCTGTGTTCCAAGCTACTTTTTGGAAACTTTCAGAAAGACGTGTCCTGATGAATAAACTCTGAGCTTCAGTAAACTGTTAATTTAAAAATTGGTAATTCCTTTTATTCTGGCACAGGTTGTTACACATTCTTCTGATCAATGTAAAATACGATTGACTGTCAGATGCCTTCTGCTTTTGAACAGGTCAGCAGGTCTTCTTGATCCGGGAATGCTTGTGAACATTCAGCAGCCTTTGATCAGGGATGATGGTACAGTCCTCCTAGCTGCTGACTCCAAGGTATTATTCTTTCAGTTAAGTGCTGAACATATGTATTTATTTATTCTGATTATTGAACTATGTATTTAGACACAAATAATTATTTTTCTTGAGAAGATAAGGTTGGGGTTGGTCTGAAGATTGAATGGAGGTAATAAGCTGATCAACAGGAACATGATTTCTTCACAGGCATATTTCTGCAAAAGTTCAGCAACGGGTAACGTGATATCTTACCTGGGGCTAGGATTGATTATTATAATTGCATTTAAAGATCAGGAGGAAGGAAAAGGTACATAAGGGCAAAAGAACACAAAGATTAAAAATGGGAAGAATTTTTGTATGATACATCGCCTGTAATTTTGATCTACCAATATGCTGCTTCTGTTTCAGGCTGAAACAAGCCAGGGTGCTTTAGGAACGCTAGCAAATGTTGTAACATCTCTTGCTAATCTCAGTGAGTCACTAAATAATGGAGATACTTCTGAAGTTCAACAAGAAGAGCAATCCGCAAGTGAGATTACACGGTATGCATTCATATTTGCATCTTCTTTAGCAATTTGTATTCTGTGTGGTGTATACTTACACTCATTCATTGAAGTACTTTGGCATTGTGGCACCAAACACAGTTGAGATTGCCCCTTTGAAACACAAAAACAGTTCTTTAGAAATCCAGGTTTCTCTGTTGTCTTCTTGTGAAGAACTGTCCTCTGTGCTATAAATGTAGTGTTCTGGTCCTAGACCAGATTTCATACTCAGAAAAATAATAAATGACTAGTTTGTAACCTTGAGAGACTCTGAGAATAACCACACTTAGGTACTGTTTTATTTGATAGGCTTGTTATGTGGAAGCTTATCCTGCACAATGCTCATGCCCTTAGCCCTGCTCTTTAGGTGTCTGTATTACTGCAGATTTCTTTTTGAGATTCTGCTGCCGTAAGACCTGCTGGTAATGTAGGGAAAATGTAGTTAAACTAAGGTTAATTAACTTTCTTATTGTTTAGAAAGAGTTCAAGGTCTTTGTTGTCTTTATTAATGAGAAAATGGGAACGAAGAACATGGAGTTTAACTTCAGGCTCTTAAGCCTTTTATTTAAACTCTTCAAGCAAGTGAACTGATATTTATTTAAAAATAATTGACACTGCAACTTTGGCTTTTGTCAACCCCCAAAACTTCTTGTCAAAAATCCTGGCAAAAGAGCAGTATACTCTAATACTGTCCACTGGTATGAGATGGGGGCACAAAGTTCTTCTTTAAGCTCTGTTACAATAAGAAGGAATTCACGCTGCCGTATTTTGGCAGTGGCCCAGCTGCAGCTCAAGTATGAAGGAGTCCAGGACTCTTACGTTACTGTCATAAAGTTTCTAAGGCTCTGTCTGTACTGTGAGATCAGGAGTGTCTGGCCGTATCTCATCTGAAGGAAAGGGGAATTCAGGCTTGTTGTCTAGAAGAGAAGCACACTATTCTCCAATGTTCCCAGAAACTGGACATGAAGGACAGGGACTGCAGGGTGTCTCCAGAGCGCATCTGGTCTATAATCCTCACGTAAACCATTGAACGTTCCAAGGTGAGAAGGAGGGGATAGTGCATGGTAAGTGCAAGAGACCCCTTTACTAGTACAAATACTAGCGTAAAATTAATAGAGCAGGATTTACAGTAGTAAAAAGTTTCCCCTCATAGGTGGGATCTTTTACCAGTGATATATGGGCAGATCTGTTCCTTTTATTAATGTCTGACCAGTACAGAGGGGCCAGGTTGCAAGCAGAAGTCTGACCTTGTGTCTTAGCATAAGCAGTTCCTGTATAAGTTACCCCCACGTGGAAAGGCCTTAGAGCATTTAATTTGACCACTACTCTGAATTTTTTTAAGGTGTAAGGAAGCACTCTTTCATTGTTTACTACTTTTTTTTTCAGGGCATTTGATACTTTGGCTAAAGCACTTAATACCACAGATGGTACAGCAGCTCATAACTTGGCAGATGGGATGGATCCTACAGGCGGTGGGAATATTCATGTGATCAGCAGGGATCAGTCAACACCAATTATTGAAGTGGAAGGGCCGCTACTTACAGATACACATGTCACATTTAAGGTATGTATTTCTTTAGATGTCTTACTAAACAAACACTTAAAACATAATCCAAAATCAGTTTACTGTGTTTTCTTTATTCTTATATTTAATTTTGGCAATATAATCTAGGATAGCATCTGCTGTTAACAAAGCTTTTAATACAGTTTTCACTCTTGCATGCTGTATCTAAATAGTATAGGTGTTATTTCAGAAGACCTCTTCATAGACAGAAGGATGCTTTAAAATTTATTTCACTTTCCAATGCTGTTGGTAATCACTTTCCAAATCATCCATATAGTATGATGCCTTGCTTGCTTCATTTATAATTCTAGATAGTGTAAAGCTTTCATCTAAAAGGCTCCTTCATATAAAGAGAGGTTCTTAAATCCTTATTATTAGACCACTGAAAAAAGTCTTGCACTTTAGAGATGCTTCAGTTGAATAAAAACACATGTTGATAAACAGTGTGTGAGATACAATAAGGGTGTTCATCTTGCTGTAATCAAATTGCACTGTTTCAAGAAATACAAAGATCATTACTGAAATAAGTAATACTTAATATAGTCAAACTTTTAACAGAACCTGCTTATTCCTGTTAACGGTGTTTTGTGATTGTAGGTTCCTATTACACAACTTTCCCATTTTAGATATTTAGATTTTACATTTTATTTTGCTTCTTTTTGAAAAGTTTAAGATCTTTTGTAGCACTGTGATGCTAGTCAGCACTCCTCAGAGCAATGACATTTATAGATTTAATTATTATTAAATGAATATTGAAACAATTTTAAAGGAGACATTTGAGCTCTCTCCCACGTAATTTCATCTCCCATTTCCATTTTGCATTCCTTGTCACTACATGAGTTATTTAGTACGGTTTTCCTTTGACCATTTCTTGTCACAGAGTTTATGACAGACTATGAGAGTAGTGTGAATGTTTTTGCTGGTTATTTTGTTGACAATAAAAATTGTTTTATGTCTGAACTGTATGTACTGTATTGTACTTTTATTTTTTGCAGCTGACGATGCCCAGTCCAATGCCGGAGTACCTTAATGTGCACTACATCTGTGAGTCAGCATCACGACTGCTTTTCCTCTCTATGCACTGGGCGAGGTCCATACCTGCATTTCAAGCTCTTGGGTAAATTTACATATTCTGTTGAATGGTTTGCTTTGTAATGCATTTAAACACTGATCAGAACACTTTTCAGCTATTTTGACTTTTTAAATTATGCTATGGTTAGTTTTTAATGAATTATTTAAAATGTGTGAGGACTATGCAATATTCTCCTTTCTGAAGAATAAAATAGAATAAAAAGAAGGGGATAACTACAATATCTGATGTTACTGCGGTTACAGAAGCTAAAGCCGAATCAAAAGCAAGCATTTAATTCGTAGAAATATATCTTGGTAAAGAACTGTTGGGCACCATTTTACAGGTACCCTGAAATGGTTTCCTGTAGTCAGCCTATCGCTTCTTGCTTTTTAAAATACTTGTAATATGCTAATATATGCCTCTTAGTAAAGTGGTTTGCAATATATTGATCCTTACTTTTAATTTTTATAATTAACATAATGACACATAGGGTAATACCAACCTGATAAGAAAACTACGCGCAGTTGTTTGATTTTCTGTTGTTCGTAGGCAGGACTGTAATACCAGCCTTGTGCGTGCCTGCTGGAACGAGCTGTTCACCTTGGGTCTGGCACAGTGTGCACAGGTGATGAGTCTCTCTACTATCCTAGCAGCTATTGTCAACCATCTCCAGAACAGCATACAGGAAGGTATGTGTTCAGTGTGTGATTCTTTTACGTGCTCAGTCCTGTCAGTGCTACGGGAGCGTTTGTATAATGTTTCTCATAAGGTGTCTCCTCATCGGTTGTAGAATTGTTCCCCAGGATCCACAGGAAGGAGAAGCCTTCTCTTGCATAATTACCTTTCCTCTGGTGGTTTACACCTTCTGTTGCACTGACCTCACAGAGATCTCTGTGGGATAGAAGCGTCCATAGAAGAAATGGGGATAAGGCCGGGGGACGTATTTTCCTGTGTTCTACGTCTGACTGGCAGTGTAGAGAAAGACAAGTACATCCTGAAGCTGGGTGTGCTCACAGAGCTTTCCTCCCATCCAGGTGTAATATTTTTTTTCCCTTGTAGAGTAATGATGTCTTCTTTGCAAACAGACCGGAATTTTTTCCTTAGAGAACTGTCCTTCTGTTTGCAGTATAAAACTATTGCATTTGCCAAGTATCACAACAATAATATTCTTGCAAGTATAATGGTGTTGGATACTGCTTATAATGCAGTAATGATGAATGTATTTTGAAGTACTCTCTGAAACCTTAAACTCGGCACTCTTAGGAAGATTTCTGTAATTTTATTTTTGTAGTATAGTGTTGGCCTGTTGATAATGATGGCTGTATCTAGAATGGATGATAATCTGTGATAGTTGCTTTTTTTCATTCTTTTATTTCAGGATGCTCCCAATCAAAATGGTTGATTAGCATGAGAATAACATTCAGTTTGTAATAGGAGGAAAACACCAGTATTAGCAGCTTTAAACTCTGCAAACACAGCATATTACAGGAAAGCTAGCTCAAATTTAAATGTGAGTTAACAGCAGTTACAGAATACTATTTAGTACCAATGTGATTATTTTTGTGGTGCCATTATTGTGCACACAGAAATAACTGGAAAACAAGCTTTTACTGAGGACAGTAAAACTTGATTGTAGAACTAGAAAATGTACAAAAGTAGATAATATGAAAAAATGTTTAATATCCTTCAGTCTTAGTAAAGTACATTTGTTTTAATCTATGTTATTAGCTTCATTATGATAAAGTAATTAGAAATTTGATTCTTAAATGGATAGTGTGCTTTCATAGTGAATATAGGGGTTGGTTGTTTGGGGGTTTTTTATGTAATTTAAGAGAACTTGGACAGCCCTCAAAATACAACAAACTGATGCTCCTTTCCTGCACAGAGAGAGAGGAGAGTTTAAAAGAGCAATACAGAAACGTGCACATTGTATGTTCTGCACAGAGTTGGGCTTTTATTTATATCTCTGTCAGAATAAATAGAGATGTCTCTTCCGTCTACACCTCAGGCAGTGAGTCTGTGGAGGAGTAAGTGGTGAGGCTATTACAGCCTTGAGCTGACTCCATTTGTGTTCCCATGTCTCAAAAAAGAAAAAGATAAATTTGTTCTACAGCCCGTACTTCCAGTCACACTGTGTTACCTGAGACTGGCCAAGAAAAGAGGATGATTTGTTTTATTATGATTTGTTGATGATTTGTTTTATTTATCTGTTCTACAGAGTGATCGTATTATGTTATGTATCATAACTTTAAAATTAAAAAAACAAGTGAAGAGATTTCAGAACTTTATCTAGGGGTCAGATTAGTGATGAGGCTATTTGGAAACTCTGGAATTCAAGATCACTTTTCCTGAGTATTTCTGCACCATGATTTCCCACTTAATATAGAAATAAAAATATTGCATCACGTCTGTCTTGATCCATCTTGAGCAACTAAAAACTCATATCACAATTCATGTATTTTAGAAATATAGATTATGCTTTCATTCTTATTTCAAAACTGTGCAAAAAATGTTTCTTGTGTGCGATCTTTTTATTGTGGTTTCAGAAAATATGTGAAGTAATCATAAATTACATCAAAGATTCAGTTCAAGGCACAGGTCTAAGCAATCATATAAACTATTAGCTGTAAAGACAAAGGTAAAATATTTAAGTTATAATGATATGAAACATGAGCATTAGAGATCATGACTGGAATAAAATTATTCTTATCTGTTTCTAAATAAAAAAAAATATTCCTTGTAAATGGACTTATCTCTGAAATTTGTTAATAGTAATTTTATATTCAAATATTTGTTTTAATGTAATCTCTAAGGTTTTCATTCTTTGACTAGTCCGCAGGTACGCAGTCAGAGAGGGGATGTTTGCCACAATAGACATCTCTTCCTCCCTAGCTGAGCAGTTAATACCACTCCATTGTAACTTATCCACAAATAATATAAGTTGTTTCGATTTGTTTTTAAATCAACATTTTAAGAAAGAATATGAAGCCAACATAAGGAACATGATGTTCCAAATTACGGAAGAATCTGTGTACATGTATTTGAATGAATTTACCCTATCGGAAGGATAAAAGACGTTTTACCACAGTAAATGAAAAATTCACTTCTATAAGTACAGACAGAGGAACAAGCAGCACTGTCAGTTCTGCTCTTGCATTCACTGTGGAAAAGCTAATTCAATACTGTTTTAATTTAAAACTGGGATTGTATGATAGCATTTGTTTTGTGCTTCTGTTTGTTCGCAGAATCACTCTAGCCATTTGTAGAATAATTCACTGTAATTTTGAGAGTCTCTGCTCAGAACAGTACATCGCTGGAATAAGATCGGTGTTGCAGATTTTGCTGTACTGGCAAATCATGCAAAAGAGTTAACATTCTGTTTGCTAGCCCTGTGTCCAACTTGGCTTTATAAATCTTCACTTCCATAATTACTCAGGCCAATCCTTATATGTTAAGTGTTTTTAAGATAGCAAATGGCACAAAGGACTTTAAAATGTCACTTCACTTTGTTTCATAAAAGGATATTGGTTAGTGTATCAGATGTATTGGAGCTCACATGAAATAGTAAGAAATATCTTTTTGTAGATAAACTTTCTGCAGACCGAATAAAGCAAGTCATGGAACACATCTGGAAACTTCAGGAGTTCTGCAACAGCATGGCCAAGCTTGATATTGATGGATATGAATATGCATACCTTAAAGCTATAGTCCTCTTTAGCCCTGGTAAGGAATTTAGTGTCCATATCTATTTAAATCATAAGCTTTCATAGGTTAATGTTTTAGCAATTTTTTTTTAAGGTGACTAATGTCTTGAGATGAGACTGATCTGTTAAGCTGCTGATTGTTCCATAATGATGTATCACAAACAATATGTGTTTTTAGAGTAACTTTGGAGCAACATATCCATGCTATTTACAGTTCCGACGTATCAGGTATTTCCTGTGCACCCACCTTATAAGACTAGAACCTCAATTATCTTCAGCAGTGAATCTAGGAGTAGCAGGTTACCTGGGATGTGTACTAGCAATAGTCGTGAAGTAAATGGCAGGAAGGGTTAGAGGAAATACATCCTCACAGTGACAAAAAGAAATTGGCTTCAATTTTAATATTTTTAATGCACTCATAAGAGGGATCACTGAAATCTGGGCAGAAATACCACTGTATTTTAGGTGGAACTTCCACAAAATCTCCAAAGCTAAATGTAAACAGGCTGTTTTCCATTTGTTACCAACCAAATGACAGCAGACAACTAAAGCGTGATCAACAGTGTTTATGAGATGTGAGGATTTACAAAAAGAAGACACTTTAGATTTTCTGGAATGATAAGGTAAGGACACTATAGAAATGGGAACTGACAGTCTCGTCAGCAAAGGTGGAGAAATATTCCTAGGGCACAGAAAGGTTCATTTAAAACGGCTGACAGGCTGAGTGAAAGGGAAACGCTTGCTCAGAAACGTAAATTATTTACTTTAATTCAAAGGTGTTTACCGCTTTGAATTTAACAAAGTACAAAGAAAAGGAGTATATTGTTGTCAGGGATTTGGGGTGGGGGGGTTGCATTGATATTTTTTTTTTCTTTGTAATAGAACTTTAATGAGAAGGTATTTATGTCCTGAAATTTGCTTTTGCAATTTTTTTGCAGATTGTACCATTAGGGTTAGGTTTATTAGGTGTTTTATTCAAGTTGGAGGAGCAAGAAACTCTCCAAACTCAAGCTAGCTCTGTCCCGTTTCAAGGGAAGAGCAGTTGGAACACAACACTGAAGGTATTTGGGCATAGTCAGATATGTGGTATTTTCTGTTTTTTTCTGATCGTGTGACTGTCTTTGAGGAACTGAGCCAGCTGGAATTAAAACAAGAGATTCAGGAAGGTCAAGAAATTTGTCGGTCAAGAAAACAACCCTAGATACTGCTCAGTCAGCATAGTTAGTCGAAATCACAGAGGCAAACACATTTAAAAATGCAAGGTTAGAAACATGAACTAGGAGTGTCACTGCCTGGTACGTACCTGCAGGCTTAATCTTTTTCCATGTCCTTGTGGATACATGCAGCTACAGAGAGAGAAGCGTGCAAGCCAATTCTGAAGCCAGGAAGCAAATGTTCAGTTGAGTGGTTTCCTTTATACAGCTAACATGTTAAACATCACAATACAAGAGAACTATTTAAATGAAATTAAATGTGAGAATCTTATAACTACATATATTTCACAATGTATAGGGAAACAATCGACATACAGAAATGTTTTGTTTCTTTAGATCACCCTGGTCTGACCAGTTCAACCCAAATAGAAAAATTCCAGGAGAAGGCACAGATGGAATTGCAGGACTATGTCCAAAAAACCTATCCAGAAGATACTTATAGGTATTTATTGTCTATAGTACCCAAAGTAATGTTGTGGGCCGTAGATGACAAAAGTACAAAATAACATAATGGATGCAGAAATTTCCTTTTTGACATCTGTTCTTTTTTGACTATTGGTGAAAAAGAACTAGAACCTTGTTCATAAGATCAGGTAGGTTTGTTTAAAGTTAGGTAGAAGCAAAAATAGCTGTCTGGCTTCTTCCATGTAAATTAAACTTGAGGTTGGTTTTTTTTTTGAGGGTTTGGGTTTTTTTTGAGAGTCTCATTGCCATGTTTAGAAAAGTAAACAGACTTACTTTATTAGAAGTCTCAAGAATAATCACCTCAACTGCCTCAAACTTCTTTAATTCAAACTGCTTCCTTTTTCGAGTTAGTTGTCAAAGAGGTTTTGAGGTAGTAAAAGGTGATTGTCATCCTTTAAATGTTTGTCAAGGTGCTTATGCAGAAAAGTATTAAAAGTGTCAGTTTATAAACCTTGGAACAATAAGGATTACATGTGGGGAACAGCAACCAACTCTTAAGCTTCTTTTTATATGAAATTCCCACACCCTACTTATTTTCTCCTTTGGTTTCTTTCTACAAATTTCCAAAGACTTCTCTTTGAAAGTATCTAACTTGTTGTTTCACTTCTCAACTGTTCCTGTTTCTTACTTGCTAGAAATAATTATCCTATTTTCTAATAATCTCCATCAAAACTATTTTGCATTTCATCAACACAATGATTCTCTGCACTACAAGGGAAATTTGAACTTCTGTCTAGTAATATACCCTGGACCATATTCTCTTCTACAGTGAAAGGTATCCCTATTTGAAGAAGCATGCAATGCCTTACATGTAAGCAAGGACTGACGTAGTGTAACTTTAAAAAAAAGGCAAAACAAAACAAAAAAAAAATAAACAAAAAACAAAACCCACACACACAAAAAAATAAAAAAGAAGCAAAAGAAGCCTGTAAAAGAGAGAGCTTCTCCCATCTCATACTGGTTTCTGCACTGATGTTACAGAGTTAAGATTGCACGGAGCAAAAGAAAGGGCATTGAGATTCCCAGTTAGGTGCAGTGAAGATGGGATTCTCTACTTCAGAAATATCCTCAAATCCCACAGTCTTCTTCTGTGTGCAATTCGGTTATTCCACTTTGATGCATGAGAGCTGGATTATCTGCCATAAAAAGAAAGAATTTGTTCCATATACTTAACTTCTCTTAATAGTGGCTCAAGGAAGAAAATCAGGGAGTTGCATTTCCCAAACAATGTCCTGTATTTTAACTGATACTGTCTGTATCCCCATGCTCGCCCATAGATAAGTTTAGAGTACAAATCTGATTATTTCTGAGCAATTGAGTGCTGGCACAAATTGAGATAGAAGCATGAGTGTTATAATTTTCACAAAACCAGCAGCTTGGCTTGAATAATTTTGCAGTTTTCCCCTAAAGTTTACAAGATATGGTATATTAGCAGAATGGACCTTATATATTTTCTCCATAGATATTCAAGCATTTTCCAGATGCCTGTGTTTGGTGCTGCCTGAGGTTTGCTATTACATGGCTCTGGTTTAGGAAATTTATTTGTTTTGGCATTTGTGAGGTACACCTGCTGTATGAACACAGCAGATACGCTTTCATCACTGTCCTACATCAGAAGTCCAGAAATTCAGTATGATCACTTCACTATATTGGATGTCTGTTAACATCCCAGTACATAAAAACCCACACTTTTGGCAATATGTATGAGTAACAGCACATCCCCGAATTCCTTTTCTCATCAGAAGCAGATTCTCTTATTTCCTTTTATACATATCTGTTCTTGCTATCTGGTTTGTCATCAAGTTGCTAGGAAACTGAGGACTATGCTGTTTATGGCTTAAATTTCAATTAAGCATTTTACTCTTAAAATTGTGCAAATGTTCTCACTAGTCAGCATGAATATTAGTAGTCTCAGCATTGTCCTGGACTATGAAGTGCTTCCAGAGCTGGGATTTCAAAAGCAGACTGGGAGAATTGTGTGTTTGTACATACACACTGCATCCACAAAGAAAAGAGGGTGGCTTTTCATTTCACTTGCAGGATGGAAAAGTAACCATTCATTTTATGGTAGCTCAGTTATCTTTAATCGCCTCTTTACTCCCGTTCATGAGTTATCCAACTCTTTAGCCACAAAGTATTTTAAACTGGAATTATATGTATTTATAATCTGAACTTCTTTTTCAGGCTAGCCCGGATTCTAGTTCGCCTGCCAGCACTTAGGCTGATGAGCTCTAGCATTACCGAGGAACTATTTTTTACGGGTCTCATTGGAAATGTTCCCATTGACAGCATAATCCCCTACATTCTCAAAATGGAGACAGCAGAATACAATGGTCAGATAACTGGCACGTCTGCATAGTGGGAACAACACAGTTCGATGGATTGGAGTGGTTTTCACAAAAACATACAATTATGAAGTTAAAAGAATAGCATTTTGGTATGTACAAATATTTCCAACTTGGTAGTTTCCTGTCAGATTTGTCCTTGTCTGTTTGCTGACATTGACAAAATTTAAGCAGCTATTCAAAGACCTGCTACAGGACTTTTTTCTGCCACAAGGAATATTTTTGATGCCTTTCATTTAAAAGGCTATAGATTACTGAACATACTTTTCACATGCTTTGTATTTAGAAATGGTCAGTGGTTAAAAATAGAGTTTTATAATATCAGAGGTTAGTAATAAAATTACTTTAAAAGTAAAAAAGAACAGTATGTATATATTTAAAAATATCCTTGGAATTAATATCTAATAAATGCCAGGGTATAATACTAGCACTTTGTAAGCACTTCTTGTCAAAGTGACAATGTCATCAACATCCTGCTTATGAGTATGGAAAATGAAAAAAGTTGCATATGTCCTTGGTCAAAATGCTAGTGATTTCTGTGAAGATGTAGAATCCTACAGGAGACAATCATTTATCCTACAAAAAGTCACTTGCTCTTATGTTATGCATGAAATATTAATGTGGATTCTTAAATCAGATACCCACATTATCTGGACCTATACTCTGGTAAATCATTGCAGCTGTAATTCACAGTACAATGCAGTCATAGAGACTATTACGTGCTACGGGAATTACCCAAACTGGGAGAAAAAAAAACATGTTTCTTGCCACAGTAATGATGTAATGATTCAGGTTCCTTAAAGTTTCTATTCAGACCAACAGTCATGACAAGCGTTGATTGTGGGGAAAACCAGTCATTAACTGACAGAACAGTCACTTTCAAGCAGAGCTATATGATGCTCTTTTTATTTCCACATTTACTCCTTCTCTCTGTACTCAGGTATTTAAAACCTGAAATGCTATAGCCTCTGGCTGTCAGCAGAGTATATTGCAAATCTCTCTCACTTTGTTTTTCCCCTTCCCTCCCCTTCCCTGCCTGAGCACTCCCAGTCTGGCAGTCCTCTCAGCCTTCCCCTGACTGAAATAGCTTTTACATTGTCATGTACAATGGCAGTTAATGACTGATATACCATGGCATTATAAAATCAACTACTTGTTAATTGTCTAGAGTGATGAGCCATCAGCATGTTTTCTAGTATTGACCATTAGCTGCTAGCATTGCTTTCATTTTAGTATAATTTATTGACATTAAATATTTTAAACAAAGTTTTTTTAAAAAGTCACAGCAATTAATACCTTTATCTGATCCTCGCTCATTAGATGCATCAATTATTTTAGATATTTGTATGGTAGAGGCATTTTCTGCTTGTGTATTTTTATGTGACGAAAACCTAATAAGTTCAGCACTTTTGTTTCTCTTCTGGTATTGACACTTCTTTAGAAACACCAACCAGGTTGGTGTCCGTGTCTTTGAAGGGACTGAATTGTAGCCAAAAGGACTGTAAGCAGCTTCGATGAGGCTTCTGATGAAATAGAAAGTCTTGGCCCGGTATCCTTCATTTTTGTTAGGAGGCTCACGTTTGTAGCACTCGTTGTGACATGGAACGTTACTCAGCTTTAGCTTCTGGATGCATTAAAGTCTTCTACAGTTACCGTTGTTACAACATTCAGAATCTTCTTTCTCAGAAGGGTGCTACAAGGAGTCCAACGTACATGCAGAGATTTGTAGTATTTCACTTTCATTTATCTGGGCATTTGCTATAGCAAATGAAATAATCGTATTTTTAATGTGATGGAAGGTCTGCGCTCTCAAAGCTGAGTCAGCTGGGATGCAGAGTTCTGCGCTGGCTGGTTATCGCGGTGTGTAACTTCCTGTGTCAGCACGTGTGATGCAAAGCCCCTGTTTTAAGGGTATACAGCATTAAAAATTAATTGTCATGTTAACAACATCAGAAGGAGCAGCTACCTTGGAAAGACTTGTGGCCATTTTTGTTAAGTTTTAAAATTGTATTGGGTTATGTAATTTTTGTACTAAAAGCAGTATGTATTGAACTGTTGTGATATTTTTCATTGCACAAAAGATATGCAGTTTAATTTGCTTTCAGTATTTTGTAAAAATCATTTAAGCGGATAAGTAAGCATTGTTGGTGACAAATGAAATATTCCCTAGCACAAATACTAGCCATTTTTTCACAAATTGAAATACACACCAGTTGGATTTTCATGACAAACATAATTTCAACTTCTAATTTTTCAAGGAAAAGGGCCCAATTTTCTGTGCAAAAATTTGTTTTCCAATTTTTTCTTTCTTGTGCTGTGAGCATAACAATTCAGGAAACAAAATAAAACCACCACAGTTTTTTGGGAACAGAGGCATCGCATGAAATAAACCTTTAACTGTATGCATTGTGTTACATTTGTAAATCGCTAATGGTAAATAGCGTGCAGCTCTGTTTACAATAAACTATGCTCCCTGCAAATGCAAGGCCACATAATGCTATGCTCAGTCCTTCTCTGGTAGTCACTTACTCTGCAAATAGTTCCCTGGACTGATTTGTGTAGATGAAGTACCAACAGTGCAGCCCCTATCTAGGGTTTGTTTATGGTGCGTGCATTTAATAGATGAAATGAGGCAGCTCCATACTTAAGATTCTGATATTACCACCTAACAGCTATGAAGTCTCGCTTTGTATAGCATCAGCATGATTTTCTGGCTTGCATTAGTCAGAACCAAGCTCATTTAGTCCTTATGCCATTAGTAAAAAGCACTTTCTCTAACCATACGCTATTTTTGATTCCAAGACCCAACAGTTTGGATTGTAAAAGTGTGGATGGCAGATGGTAGATCCTAGAGCTCAAGAAATATTCAGAATCTAAAATGTTTTGCATAATTGAATATTAGCTATAAATAACAAGGTAGATGTGATGAATAACCCAACGCTTCCTTTCCTCATGCTGCTCAAGGGCTGTCATAAAAATGAGGCAAGGATTTGGCATATGATGGAGAGACACTGAAAGGAATCACTTAAAACACTGCCATATGAAACTAGAAAACATATTTTGCAGTGCAGTAGGGCTCCTTTGCGCTAAATTTCAAGTGTAGTCACAGAATCACAGACCAGCTGAAGTTGACAGGGGCCTCTGGAGGTCATCTGGTCCAACCCCCGGCTCCGGCAGGGCCACCAGAGCCAGCTGCCCGGGACCGTGTCCCCATGGCTTTGGAATGTCTCTGAGGATGGAGGCTCCACCACCTCCATGAAGATGCTGCAGTGCCATCATCATCTTTGTGGCCCTTTACTGGACTCTCTCCAGCATGCCCGTGTCTCTCTCGTACTGGGGAGCCCCGGATGGACGCTCCCGTGTGGCCTCCCCAGTGCTGAGCAGAGGGGAAGGATCCCCTCCCTCACCGCTGGCAGCGCTTTGCCCGGTGCAGCCCAGGACACCATTCGCCTTCACTGCGGCACGGGGATGTTGCTGGCTCCTGTTCACCTTGGTGTCCACCAGGACCCCGCATCCTTTTCTGCCGAGCGGCTTTCCCCCCGGGTGTCCCCAGCTCATCTTGGTGCCTGGGGTTGTTCCTCCCCAGGGGCAGGACTTTGAACTCCATGAGGTTCTTGTCAGCCCACCTCTCCAGCCTGCCGCAGCCCCTCCGACGGCAGCACGACCCTCTGGTGCATCGGGCAGGGAAGTTGCTCCTCTATCAGTGACCGAGGTGTAATCTAGGAGCAAAGCTATTCTAGGTCATTCAGACACGTCTTTCTGTAGTTCTTGTGTCCACCAGCAGATGAACGTTCAAGAGGCACCGAGCTGATGGAGGGGTTCTGTGTGTCAGCAGTTCAGGTGTTGCCTGGTGGTAACAGGAAAAGGCACACCTGAGGAAAACAGGCCCCGCAGAGTCGTTTCTGCTTTATGTTAACCTCCTCTGGTGGCTTTCAGGCCGCTCTGACATAGTGAAGGCAGAACGGTGTGCGCGGTACCGCTGCGGGCTCACCAAGTTTTAAACTCTGCAGAACACACCGCAAGGCTGATGTGGTTCCTGTCCTTCCTGGGGCTTGTTCCTTCCCCCCGCCAGTAGCTAGAGGATGGTGACAGACTAACCTCACTCGCTTTACTCTTCAGTTAGTTTAGTTTTGTTTCTTTTTTTGCAAGTGGAAACTGTTGCTTATGAATATGGGGCAGGAGAGTGTTTTATTATTGTAACAGTTACTGAAAAACTATTTCTTGATTTTTAAGTATGGAAATAGCTGGTTTTCATAAAGGCCAAATTTCAACGCCAAAGTTATGTTTGCAGAACTAGGAGTCCAAGGATCACAGTCTGAAAGGTGATGCTAAGAAAACTGACATCTCAGTGAAGCTCTGTGTAGTGCCTCAAATCCACTCTCTCCAGAATTTCTGAGGTTTTGTTTCTGCTTCTCTTCAAAAGCAAATATTTTAATTCACTAGAAATATAGCGATAAGCTATCTGACTAGATCTGTCTGAACTTGACTGCACGTGTACGCTGGTGATAGTTCAGACAAGCGTTGGAATTCTGTGCTGCTGAAGGGAACCGGGCGCAGGGAGTGGTAGGGAGGCAGTAATGACCGTTCCCCGTCTGCTTCGTTTGCTTCCCAACTCTTTTGAGAAGGAACTGGGTTTGAGTCTTGGAGATGAAAGGAACAATGGCCAATAACTGTGTGGGAGCATTTTGGGTTAGCTTTGTAATAACCATTTTTATTGCCTTTGTGACAAGGGCAAGAAGGTGTGCTACTCTTATTCCCTTCATTTATTTACATTAGACATAAAGAGACACAGAACTAAGACCATGTGCAGAAGTCACGTTTCCTCTGCCTTTCTCTGCCTATGCACGTTCCTTGTAAATTAGATACAGTGCCAGTGGAGTTACTCTGGCATGAGGCTGGTAGAAGAGGAAAAAGTAATCTCGAAGGAGAGATCTCCAAAGAGATGGTTTAGGTAGGTTGGTTCTTTTTCATCTGCTCCTGCCCGTAAGAGAAAAGCAGGGATGCCAGGCAGACAACCAGCAGGTTCCCGTCTGTCCCGGGAGTTCCCGCACGTGCCGTGCGCTGGGGTGGAGCGCTCTGACCTGCGGCGAGAGCAGCGCACAGCATCGGCCGTCCCCGCGCATCCGGGGAGAGCGGGCAGCGCGGGGCCGTGGTCACCCCAGAGGAAGGACAAACTGCCACAACCCATTTATATGAAAAATTAACAAGAGGGAATGGCAGAGGGGAGAAAATGAAAACATTTACTTTTTGCACCTTTTAATTCTAAAGTTGCTCAGTCATTTTAACAACAGATTCTCCTGAACTGAGTTGAGGGTTATAGTTTGATGAAGAACGCCGTAACCCCTCTTGTTAGTGCTGCACCCCTCCTGCTGCTGCACCCAATGTTACCAACATCATATGGGAAATTATTTGTGCAAAAACAATTAGCACATTGTTTATACTGAGGTTGCATGTTAAAGTAAAATTCTTTGTAAAGTTTAAATGCTCGAAGTCTAAATATGTTGGACTTGGAAAGCATCAAACCCCAGAGTTGCCGTATTCCTGCGGTTTTAGTTGTGAAGTTGTGCTGAGTTCATCGTAGATAATTCTGTCGTGATGTTCCATAATCCCCACAGCCTGTTCTATCCTCTGAGTTACGAGTGCTTCGAAAATGGCTTATGATTGTTAAAGTCATGCCTGTCTTCCTTCTTTTGAAAGGGTTTGATAGATTTTCACGTATCTTTTCTTTGTGCCCCCGCCGTTGTGCATTTCTGCATGTTCCGTTCCAGCACTCACGCGGGCAGCTCATGCATATGTACACAGCTGTATGTATGTGTGTGTGAATGTATGTGTATACCATTGTCTGATATGTACAGTGTATAGGGAGTGTGCAGGGTGTATATATGTACAGACATGCAGCCATGTGTTCCTGCCCTTCGATGGGGTAAAGCTTTTCATTTGCTGATCCAGAGCATCCTCGTTTTCACTGCTTAGCCCAAGCCAAGCCCCACTTAGCAGGTGGATCCTCATGAGTTTCAGAGCTTTGCACGTTTTTCTAAACCCAGCCTGAACTTAGTGTTTCCTGTTCAGAGCTGACAGTATATCCCGTTCATCTTCTGGCTTCTGCTTTACTCGCTTTACCTTTTCTCATTTGACATGTAGAAGTCTGCCAGTGAATAGTTAATTGAACGTATAATGTCTGTTAAAAATTAATAAATAACTAGTTATTTATAATAACTACAGAAAATACTTCCCTGTTTTCAATATATACTTATCCTCTTTCAGCCTTCCGAGAGGCTTCTTTGTAAAGTTTTATTTTGCAGGGGAACTTGTAAGAGATTGATTTTTTTTTTAAAGTCTTCAGCAGCAGCTAACTGGAAGAAAACCAAGTCGCCCTTTATCACTGAACAGTAGCACACAGAACAGGGGCAGTGGATGCTGTTCAAAAAACCAGTACTCGTAGTACCAGGACAATAGCATGAAACCAAACTGAGTCCAGCAGAGACCGTGATTCCTCAGCTGGGTGCAGCGACGTGTGTCACAGCGGTGACGCAGTGAGAGGGCGACGGCAGTCGGTCTGTTTCTTGGCAAGCATCACGACGTACCTGGGATTCTCACGATGCATTTCAATCGTATATTCCCTTTCCAAAGTGATCCTCTTTACTGTCTAGCTTGAACCAAACACAGCTGGTTCGTTCCTTTGCTGCCAGACCAAGGCCCACGTTCACGGTCCGTCCCTTCCCGCGGCCGGGCACGTCCTGCGCTCTGGGGCTGGTTCCATTGTTCCCGGGGGAAGGTACGGAGTCAGGCGGGGAGTAAGAGAGTTTGTTACTCACAGGGAGCGTTCAAACAGTTAAATTATCAAATACAAGTAGGTCTTGTACCTCTTCTTCTCTGATGACTGAAGTTAGAAAGGAAGCCTTCTGTAAAAACAATTCTATTAACTTTGTTTTTTTAAAAAGCATTTCACAGACCGTGTAGGGGGGTAACTCTCGTTTCTGTCATATTGAAAAGGTGAAGCGGAATTTTCTGGGCATTTTATTTCCACCTTTTTGTCCTCAGTGTGTCAAAGAGTCGTGGATGTTTAAGCAGACGAGCAGACACCAGTTAAAATAACCCGTGCCTGAAGTCAAGCACAGCGCGTCCTTCAGAGCCGGGCCCCCCGCTCGGGGAGTCTCTGCTGCAGAAAAGCCGAGGAGCGGTCCCTGGCTCGCGCTGTATCGGTCAGAAAGCGTTTGCAAGCTTTTGTTGCAAATATAGTAAAAAACTGTAAAACATCAACTTTAACATTTCAAACCTTATTTTTGAGATTTTCAGCAAGAAAATGATTTAAATTAGTGGCAGGAGTCCCTGTGACAGATGGCATTCGGTGCTGTTTGAGTAACGAGTGCGGAACCTGTGCTGCGGGGACAGTTTAGAGACCAGGAAGAGGATTGGGGTGTTGATCAGGATTTAATCTGTTTAAAAAAATCATTGGTGAATTTAGAAAAAAGAGCCTGTTTTAAAATTGTTTTATATACGCATCTGAATTGTTTTTATGCTGAAGGACGAAATGTGCTCAAATTTCAGAGCTCAGGAGAGGCTCTGTGGGAATATTCCGGGGAGGTGAGGCCAGGTTTGTGTCTGGCCACGGACAGCGAGCCTGAGACGCAGCCTGCGGCCGGGGTCCAACGCCCCTGACCCCCGGCTTCTCCGTTTCTGAATTGTCGCCGATAAATCATCATAAGGCACGGGTCCCTTTGAAAATATTTTCAGTGATTGAATAAATTCTGTGAGATGAAAACGTTACTCACAGAGCACGTATGTTCCGTTTCTCTCGGGGGAATCCCTGTTGGGTGTGGGAATATTTTAAATCATTAATTACTCCAGGGTACCGGGCAAGCCGGCGTTCAGCAGGTGATGGTGTGAGCGGCGCGCCAGGGGCACCGCAGTTCTGAGCGCCCGCAAACAGCACATTTAACAAAAGGAACCGTCTGCGTTCCGTTCTTGGGGTATTTTCTGGACGTCTCTGGTCATTATACTCTAGAAACTGTTGTTGTTGTATTTTAATTTCAAATTAAAAACCGCGCAGCAGTTGTTCGTTTCCCGCAGCTGCTGTTGTGTCTCAGCACCGCTACGTGCGGCACATTTGACAGTAAGCGCGTGTTCTCATGTTCTCTGTTCTCATGTTCTCATTTTCTCTCTTCGATGATTTTGTACCTGAGCGGCCCCCGCCGTGGGGTGTGCGGGGGGGGGGGTCGGTGCATGGCCCCGCGCCACCGCCGCCCGCGGGTTTGTACCATTAAAGAGTTACCCAGCGAACCGCGTTCCGGAGTTTTGCTTTAAAGCTCTGACCCCGCGGCACCAGTTCCTCTTCCGGGAGAAACTTCCCGTCCCGGCCGCGATCGCCTCGAGCCCGCCGCGGGCGCAGCCGCTGCCCCGGGGTTCCGGCGGGTCTCCGGCCCCACCCGCTCCGGCTGCCCCGGGGAGGGAGCCCGGCGGGACCGCTCCAGGGCAGCGCCCTCCCGTGGCCGCGGGAACGGCCTTGGCCTCCGCCGGGCCGGTGGCGGGCGGGATCCACACAGCGGCAGCTGCCGGAAGCGCCGCCCCCCCCGCACCGCGGCCCCGCCCCCAGCACGAGGCGGCGCTTCCCGCCACTTCCGGCCGGCGCCATGCCGATGAAAGGCCGGTTCCCCGTCCGGCGGACGCTGCAGTATCTCAGCCAGGGCGACGTGATCTTCAAGAGCGCGGTGAAGGTGATGACCGTGAACTACAACACGGCGGGGGAGCGGAGCGAGGGCGCGAGGTGAGCGCGGGGCGGGCGCGGGGCGGCCCCTCCGCGGGAGACATCGCGGCGCGCGCTGCCCTTTTCCTCCCTCTTTCCAGAAAGTTTGTGTTCTTCAACATCCCCCAGATCCAGTACAGGAACCCCTGGGTGCAGATCATGCTGTTCCGGAACATGACTCCCTCGCCCTTCCTCCGCTTCTACCTGGGTACGTGCCGCCGGGCCTCGCCCCCAGACCCGCCCCCGTGTCCCGCCGCGCAGCCGCCTCCTGTCGCTCCCCTCGGTCCCCGCCTCTGGGCC
>WKFP01013347.1:78690-117314 GCA_011057875.1 Pterocles orientalis | reverse complement strand
GCAGAGCCAGGCTGTTGAGGCCATGTGTCCGACTGCCTTGGCAGCAGCTCTGTGGTGGCTGGGAGCTGGGGTTGTTCGTGGCCTCCTCACTGGAACATGTGCTTTGCTGAGGTGGTTCAGCTCCTGAGTGAGCCAGCTCGTTGTCTTAGCGTGCCCAAAAACGCAGATTGCTCTGTTGGCCCTGTGCGTGCAGTGGTCTATCCCAGTCTCTTCTCACCACAATGCAATAAGGCAGTAGGCCCATACAACGTGGGTACAATTCGTTAGCAGCAAACTGAGCTCTGCAGAGTCCATCAAGTCTATTGAAGGCCTGGCCTGTTTCACATTTATGTTTGAGTCACTATTGAACTACTCAGGTAAAGCTTTTTCTAATGTTAACTGAAGTGGGGATATGTCACGTTTAAGTCTGTTTAGGTTTGTGTGGTGGGGTGTTGGTAGCAGGGGCAGAAGCTACAGGAATGGCTCCTGTGAGAAGATGCTAGAAGCTTCCTCGGCTCCAAGCCGGACCCACCTCTGACCAAGCCTGAACCACTCAGCACCTTTATGAATAACATATTTAAGAGGGGTGCAGCATACAGAGCATGGGCACAGCCCTGTCCCTGGCCGCGGCCCAGCCAGTCCACCTGCCTGGCCTTCACTGCGACCCAATTCTTCACCATCCAATCCTTCGCTGCATCCCCTGACTGTGCTACAGCCCTGGCCTGACTGATCCAGCGCATCCCACAGCTGCGAGGCAGGAGTTTCTCAGGAGCTGGTGAAAGAACCTGCAGCAGAGTGGAGCAGGATGAAAGAGAGACAACTATGCAGACAGAAAGATCAGTGAAGAAAGGAGGGGGAGGACGTGATGGAGCAGGGAATCCCCTGCAGCCCATGGTGAAGACCATGGTGAGGCACAATGTCCCTCTGCAGCCAATGGAACTGAAGCAGAGCTTGGTCTGCAGCCCATGGAGGGTAACAGTGAGCAGAGATCCACCTGCAATAGATCTCCACCATGGAGGACCCCATGCTGGAAGAGGTGGCTGTGCCCGAAGGAGGCCATGACTCCGTGGAAGAGACCCACACCTGAGCAGTTAGTGGAGAACTGCAGGCCATGGGAAGGATTCACGTTGGAGTAGTTTGTGAAGGACTCTCCCGTGAGAGGGACCCCATGCTGGAGCAGGAAAGACTGTGAGTAGCCCTCCTCTGAGGAGGAAGGAGTGGCAGAGACTGACCACAAACCCCATTCCCCATCCCTGGTGCCACCAGGGGGAGAAGCAAGAGAAATCTACCTTCAAGGCAAAGCTTTGAGCCCAGGTAGAAGCGAGGCATGAGAGGAAGGTACCTTTTTAAGATGTGGTTCTCTTTCTCATTATTTTACTCTGCTTTTGATTGTTAACAAATTAACAATTTGACAACAATTAATACTGGTTTTGTGTTTCCCCAAATCAAGTCTGGTTTTTGCCCATGACCGTAAGTGGTGGGTGATCCCTCCCTGTCCTTGCCTCAATCCACGAGGTTTTACTTTTTGTTCTCATGGTTTTTTTCCCCATCCCCCTGGAAGTAAGCAGCTGTATGGTGCTTAATTGCCAGATGGCCTTAAACCACAACAAAGTCATGTGCCCGTTTCCATTGTGGCTTTTCTGGCTCTGTCTGCACTGTAGTGAGGGACTGAAATACACTGAGGGTACCAGGTTTGGCTGATTGCACATGGCTATGGGTAAAATGAAATATGGGTAAAACACTGTGTTCCTAGGCTTCCAACTGCAAGTTTAAGAGGTAGTTCAGAGCAGTGGGTAGGGCTCCAAACCAGGAGTAAAGAGCCCCGCCTACTAATCCTGCAGAAAGTAACCAATCAGCTAATGATTATGATCTTAGCTGTGTGCAGTTCTGCTCTCTGTGTGGGGAGGACTCAACAGATCTGCAAAATGCGATGACTTGAAAATTAGCTTCATAATATTTTTTCAATTAAAATTAAGAAGCAAATTAAGTAACCATTAGTGAGAACAAGAAAAAAACTGTCATCCACTGTTTGTAGGAAGACAGGCTCAGTGAAGGGGAAAATCAAATTAGACAGAGATTGCTGGGTTTGTCTTTACACTTCCTTGGCTAAATAGTGTTTTGTGAGATCAAAGAGAAGCCTGAACAAGCAGCAAATCCGTTTCAGGATTTATACAGTGTTCACCTGCCTGTCTGGCTACAAATATTGATGGTTACAGTAACACTTTCTGCTGCAATGGTCTCTTATAAATAAGATTATTAGGAGAGCAAAAGGCCTGAAAGGGATAATTGGTTTGAGGTGAGAAGGATGTTTAAAAACTGCAAAGCTGAGCATAAACTCATTCAAGTTGAGCAGAAAGGGCAAACATCAAACCAAGGCAAAGCAAGCACACTTTAACTAAGCTTCAGTGGGATGCAATGGAGAGGTTGTGCTGTCTAAGTTAGTCTGCACTGAGGAGAGAAATTAAAGGAGTTATCAGGAGTTATGTATGAATTGTTCTTTCTCCTGCTCACGGCTGTTGAGTGGCTGTTGTAAGAGAAGAGATTGAAAGGATTATTTTTCCATAAAATGTGCACACTTATTAAAAGGAGCAGTGGAGGGGTGCTAGGAGTAAACAGAATGAAGCTGATGATAGTGGAACAATACTAGTACATAATCAGTAACACTTCATATTGAGAGACAGAAGAGTAAAACTGGCCATAACCCTAGCAGTGTGCTGCTTCTTGTAAGAGACAGAGCTTTCAAGTTTCCAGCTGAGGCACCAGAGACAGTTAGTTTATGTGAATTACACACTTTTGCAGGTATACATGCTGCCCAAAGCACTCAAGATGCAGCAAATCACTTACACCTGCTGAGAATACAGGACAGAGTTTGTGCCCTGAGTATGGAAGCCCAACAGTTCTTACCCACAACTATTCAGCACAGCAGCCACACATGGTAGCTGCAGCTGGTTGCCATGGCTCTAGAAATGCTGTGGGTGCAGAAGACACTCTAAATTTCCATCGGGTGAAAAAGGAGAGAGCAAAGGACCATCCAAAAGATCCAGACAGTTCCACGACCAGAGCTGGAATGGAGGTGTATTAACTTAGCTGAAATATTCATGTCTGCAGTCTCTACAGAAAACAATGATAAAAGTCAATTACAGTAAGAATGCAATTTTAATATGATAAATGATTATTTTTTTTCAATTTTAATATGAAAATATTGACCGTATTGAATATGGAAAAATAATTAGGTTGTGCCTCAACATTCATTCCTCAAGTATCTGATTGCTGCTAGTCTGGGAGAAGGTTCCCAAATCTTACTGCTCCCTTATCACACTGTCTCATTTTTCTCTCCCAAGTGACATGGCCATTTTCTCTCTGAAGTGAGAGTATCCCAGGAGGCTTACTGGTTTGCATGTTATAGTATTCAAAGCTCGTCAGTGTAATAGTCCAAACTTACAGAGCAGAAATACGGAGTCCAGTTAAATAGAATGAAAATCTCACTCTTGTGGGTCTTCAAAGGACAAAAAGTCCTTCATGAATCTTTTATCTCTGGAGTTCAATTTGTCAGTCTTTTGCGTTTTAAAATGAAGATGTAAATCTTAAACCACCCATCGTTGTAGTTTTGTTGCAGTTTCTTCTTATATGCCTCATATTTGAAGAGTAAGTCTTCTTGCATAAAGCTAGATGTAAGTGCTAAGTTTAGGGCCCAAATGGAAAGGTCTTGAAAGTAGGCTTGCTGGAGGAACTTTTTCAAAAGATGTGAAGCTGGTGTCTGCTTTCCTCTTTCCTGAAGTGGTTGTTCCCTCTTGGCATGGGATCAAGATGTCAGTTTGCTGTTTTGATTAGTCTTTTATTAGTCTTTCTTCCATTCTCTGGAGAGCTGCCCAGTCACACGAAGGATTTGTTTCTTAATTCTGAAGCTATCCTGTTAGGTAC
This sequence comes from Pterocles orientalis, assembly GCA_011057875.1. Lineage (NCBI taxonomy): Eukaryota > Metazoa > Chordata > Aves > Pterocliformes > Pteroclidae > Pterocles > Pterocles orientalis. Next base: position 113,414 of record WKFP01013347.1, on the reverse strand, counting down.
CAACAGTTCCGGGGACAGACAGCCCATGCTCACATCTCCATGTGGCGTAAGTTTCAGGCTCATTGCATCTTTTTACCCATCCAGCAGATGGCATCGAAGTTCCAGAAAAGTTAATCTTTCGTCACACCGTCGGTCCTGCAGAGGTGTTCTTTGACATTTTTGATTTTAAAGATGATGATGCCAGCAGGATTGTTCTAGAGTTCAATATAGTTTGCTATTAACTTAGAAAGCTTGTGATGGTAGTATATGTATATATTTTTAGAAGCTGGTGATCTTTTCCTGAAGCCTTACAGTCTGGAAATTTTAATTCTTTACTTATAGTAGATATAAGAATAATCTGTCTTATACTGCTTTTAAGTGAGATTTTGTTTTATTTCTCAGTTTGAGTCTGTTTTCTCAAGTTCGTCATTAAACTAATGTCTGTAATCCAAATATATGGCTATTGTGAAAACTGACATAGGCAACATATCAAATCTTAATCAAATGTGTTGAAATATTACTCCTCAATCATATTGCTTCCTCATATTCGATTTCACTGTGGTGGCCCAGTTTATGTATAGCATTCAATAATTTACAAATAACTCTGTTCAAAACTGCTGCTTGTGTACATTAATAAAAAGATAATACAAAAGCCTATTAGGACTGTGTAAGGACTAATATATTCGCTTGCACGGTCATACATTTACTTAGTTGAATATAATTTCTATACTTTGTTAGGAGAAAGGAATTTGTAATTGTCACTTCAGTTCTTGCATGAAGTAAGATATAGTCCATTTTCTCTTTCATTTCCAGGATGGCAAAAGACAGTTGACTACCTCTGTCTAATTCCATACAGAAAAATCTTCATAGGCAGTCTCTTTGTGCCAGTTTCTTTCGTAGCAAACACTCCTAATGGGTGGCAAGAAAACAAGAAAGAGTATAGAATTAGTGTTTATTTCCTGTTGTTCTTTTTAACGAAATCATTTAAACACTACCAACCACAGAAATATTAAATTACATATGAGGAGGGCCAAAATAATTCTTTCAGTTCAATGGAAGTCATGTTTGGTAGAATATTTTTTTTGCCGAACCCCAGAATATACAATTCAAATAGTCTTTAGCAAAAAAGTATTTATCCTCATGTACTGATTAAATTGCCGATAGGCAATTATAGCTTATCCCTCAATTTCAAATCTGAAAACTTAAGGGTAAAATGTCTTCAGCTTTGACTGGAATCAACCTTAACATGGAATCATCCATGATATTTAAACAAGTCTCTCTGTGGTAGTTGAATATTTTTTGTCTCATCCTGATAGTAAGAATGAATGACTAAGTAGACAACAAAAGTTTAAGAAGTGAAAGTCCATTTTCCCCATAAATATGAAGCAAGCTATCTTTTCTGGCAACAGGATTCTACCTGACTTTCTTAATCATAGGTACTCAAGCTGTTATGTAGACATTGGATGTCACTTTCGTCTGTTTTCTGTTTTTCCATTATAAATTCATTTACTGATATTGATAAAGCAACAAACGGCTAGATCAACAATTTTTTATATACCTCAGTGGTATGCCCCTGTACTTGGCACTGGTGAGGCCACACCTTGAATCCTGTGTTCAGTTTTGGGCCCCTCACCACAAGAAGGACATTGAGGTGCTGGAGCAGGTCCAGAGAAGGGCAACGAAGCTGGTGAAGGGTCTGGAGCAAAGGTCTTACGAGGATGGGCTGAGGGAACTGGGGTTGTTTAGTCTAGAGGAGAGGAGGCTGAGAGGAGACCTTATCACTCTCTGCAACTACCTGAAAGGAGGTTGTAGTGAAGTGAGCGCTGGCCTCTTCTCTAAAGTAACAAGTGATAGGACAAGAGGAAATGGCCTCAAGTTGCCCCAGGGAAGGTTTAGGCTAGATATTAGGAAAAATTTCTTCACTGAAAGAGTGATTATGCATTGTAACAGGCTGCCCAGGGAAGTGGTGGAGTCACCATCCCTGGAGGTGTTCAAGAAATGTGTAGATGTGGTGCTTAGGGACATGGTTTACTGGGTTACGTGGTTGCGTTGACAGTTGGGCTTGACAGTCCTTGAGGTCTTTTCCAACTTTAATGTTTCTATGATTCTATCATCGTGATCGATGTATCTCATTAAGCATTTCTTGAAGTATTGCTTAGATTTTGCGCAGAGGTTATCTAGCACATTCTTCAATTCAAGTATCTTCCTCTGTGATTGTTTTCCACATTGTTAAGAATTACATTTAATATTAATTCTCTTTCTATTTATTCTTAACTCTATTCTAATTCTCTGTGCTTAATTCTGTTTCACTGAGGTTATCCATGTTGGTTAACAATAGGTTTTTTTCAGATATGTAGTATGGGGGAATTTATCACAATCTAAGTAAACAAATAATACATCAGGTGTTAATAATATTCCTTGAATGTATATCTACATGTTGCATACTTGCATAACTTTCCCAAGAAGAAAAATGACACTCATTCTTAAAAGATGCTTTTAAAAGATTTTTTTTTAATTGCTCATTTAACAGATGTATTCATTTAAGTTGATATTCTACCGCTGAGTTAAATGGACCTAACAACTTGTGGCGGGTTGGCCCTTGGCTGGGGGCCAAACCACACACCTGCTCACACAGTCCCTGCCCCTACCCAATCATAGGGGAGAGAATTAAAGAGGTAAATGGCAAAGAGGACTTGTGGGTTGCGATAAGGACAATTTAATAACTAAACTACAATAATATTGGAAATAATACTATATACAAATATGCAATGTGATACACAGTGATACTGCCCCTCCCCACCTGATGACCAAAGGCCCAGCCCACTCCCAGCCAATGACCCCGGAGGAGGGAGGGAATGGGTGATACACAATGATACTGCCCCCCCCCCAAAAGGCTCAGCCTGTTGCCAGCTAATGATCCCCAGAAACCGCACTCACGATTCCCCCAAAAAAGTGGGGGGAAAAGGTGGGGGGCGTGCGCTGCTCCTGGAGGCACTCACGGAACAGAGATAACAGGCCAAGCGTCCCAGGCCGAGAGCTGACCGAAGCAGGGGAAAAAAAACCAGCTAATGATCCCCCCAGAGAGTGAGGATCCCGAAACTCATGGAACGGAGATAACAAGCATCCCGGGCCAAGAGCTAACGGCGTCTGTGGGGGGGGAAAAGGCCTTGGGAGAGCAAGATGATCTGGAGCCCAAGGGAAGTGAGAGAGAGCGATCTCCCGGAAGGGTCCTCACCTATATACTGGGTATGACGTGCCTGGCATAGATTACTAATTGGTCAATCTGGTTTCCATCTGAACCTAAGAGCAAATCGCAGGCTAGCAGCTGGACTGTGTCTCTTTGCTTGTCTGCTGACCTTGGCAGCAGAACAAAACATCGGTTATCAGCTTCTCCTGAGCAGGAATCCAAAACATAGCTTCTTGCTAGCTATTTATAAAGAGAAGGAAAAAAAGAAATTAACTCTCTCTCTCTTAACCCACGACACAACTGTAGAAAACACAATGTAAAATGCTGCTTGTTAAATATTTGATAAGTACTGAAAATTAGCAGTTTAAGTGATGATGTGATTGATTCAGTACTTTGCTACTGGAAGCCAAAGTTTATTGTCAGAACAACATACAGTTCTGAAAAAGAAAGAACATTCCTTCTTGCGGTACATTCATCAAAATCACGTTTTGGTTCAGGCTGCTGGACAAGGCGTCAGTGCTTGCATTCACTGCAAGTGGCCCAGACCAGGGCCACTGGTCTGTCTGAAACCTTCTCAGAGCTCCAAGTGTGTGAGCCCCTGTGGCAGGGCAGCTCTTCCCCAACACCACTCCCACAGTCTGCTTGCTCTCTCTGGATGGCAGGATCTCTGGGACATGGATTTTAACCCACTGAGAATAGGCAGAGATCTCCATGTAAGCCCTTAGCTGCTCATGCAATACAAACAACAACGAGCTTTTGTTATGGGTTGTCTGGCGGCGAGGAAGGGGTTAAGGTGTTGGCTCCTTTTCTTTGAATGGCTCTTAAGGAGCTACACCCCAGCCCCCTCCAAGGATTTGGTAACCGGGTGGGGGAAGGGAGTTTTTTTGTAAGAAACTGCTTGGAAGGCAGGGTCCCGCTCAGGACGGACCTGCCCCAAGCCAGGCCCCAAGCCAGGATCAGCCAGTCGTGCCTCTGCGAATAACATATTGAGGAAGGACCGCCCCCCCTCCCCTTCTTCTGGCGCGGTGGGGGGGAAGCACCACGTGGTCGTGGTTGGGAGAGGCACCACAATGCGCAGCTGCAGGAGCGGTGCGGCTCCGGCAGCCGGGCATTCCCCCCGCCCACCTCCTGCTGGGCTTCTTCGAACAAGATGCTGTAGCCCAGCCCCTGCCATGGCTAATCCGGGAGCCCTTCTTCCCGGGAGCCGATGAAGACCTTCAATGGCGGAGAAGAGGAGCGGGATTTGAGAGATAATGGAACTGCACAGCACTCCCGGTCAGCAAAAGCCCTGCCATTTTCCCCTGCGAGTGAAGAAAACTGCCTTGGACCGAAGTTATAAGCCTCACAGGAGTGAGGGAGTCTCCAGGGGACTGAAGCCCCGTTGGAACATCGTCACCAGGAGAGATGGCGCCTTTGAATTGACTGCCCTCTATTCCCCCCCCCTCCCCACACCATGTGCCGCTGGGCGGAGAGGAAGAGGTACGGAACAAAACCTTTGGGCCTTGGGACGAAGGGAGGGGAGGGGGAGAAGTGCTTTTGTGTAAGATGCAGTTTCTCTCTTTCAATACCCTGCTTCTTGTTGTAAATAGTTAATAAATTCAGCTGTTCTACTGTTCTCCACGAGTCGTGTCGGTCTCTTGCCCGTGACCCTAAGTGGTAAGTGAAACCCTCCCAGTTCCCTGCCTCAGCCCACCAGGTGTTTAGGAAACTGTACCTGTGGTTTCATGGACCACAACAGCTTTCTATTGTTCCAGCAGAATTCCTGCTCAGATGAATCTTCTAAAGCTCACATTTTTTATGGAATGGAAGGTTGTCATACCCAGATTGCCAGTCCTGCTGCAGGAGAACAAGTTGAGTTTGCGAGCACATTTTAGCTGCAGGCTCTTTCTCTGCCGTCATCAAAGTTAATGAAATGGTGGGGAGGGTCAAACAGAGGTGAGATTTGCTTGTATTGAAATTGTGCTGATGTGCCCAGCTTCTTTCTTGTTCATGAAGGCAGTGCAGCCTAGCTATGACTAAGCTTAGAAGGCAAGGTTCAGTTAGCTTTCATTGTCTCTTTCAGTGTCAGCTGTACAAAGCAAATTACAATTAAAAGGCCTTGCCTGTTGCTTCAGCTGGTAGCTTTAGTTCAGAGTCCTCCTTTTCCTACCCAAACTGTCAGTGAAAAGGATCTTTTTCTCCTGCACGTTTTGAAGTCTCAGGTGTTCACTGGCAGCCACAAATTTTGATTAGGTCTATCTCATGTATGAATGATCAGCTCTCAAAACCACCTGACTAATTCTTTTTTTCTTCCTCAGCTTGCTAGAGAAATAGCATACAGACTCACAGCAAATCCTGAACAGACATCCATGACACACTCTGTTCCCATGCCTTTTGCAAGAAAACCATCTCTTTGCTGAAAAAGACTTCATCTGATTATCAGCGGGTCACTCAAGTGGCATATGCAAGCAGATACCCATTCTTCAGCTACCCTGATATTTCCTGTGAAAGCAACACAGTGGTGCACAAACAATCCACATTTCTGTCCTGAGGATATACTGTGTCCTAAGGCCATTGGTGCATACCCCAAGTGGTGCTCTTCTGGACCTACTTGTTAGTGGTAATGAAGACTTTCTGGTAGCTTTGCCTACAGTAACCCTAAGATGGTGAAGCATAAGGTCCTAAGGGGCTTGAGGAAGACAAGTAGCTGAATAACAACCCTGAACCCAAGAAAGGCAAGTGTTAACTTCCCCATGGAATTTTTAGGAAGGATCTCATGGAGACTGTCTTGGAGAGCAAAGTTGATCAGGAGTACCGGGAGATTTTCAGAGACAGCCTTCTCAAAGTATAACAGCCATCTACACCCTCCATCAGAAAAAGAACAATCAGAACAAGAAAGCAGCCTGGTTAAAAATTGAGCTACTGAGGGTGCTCAATATGCAGAACAGAAAAATGAGAGAGATCAAAAACATGAGACTCCCACAAAGAAATATAGAAATATTACTCCTGCATGCCTAAATGTAGTTAGGAAAGGAAACGCTCACCAGAGCTCAAACTTGCAAAAGATGTTGATGTTGGAGCAAGTCCAGAGCAGAGCCATGAAGATGATCAGAGGGCTGCAGCACTTCCCATATGAGGACAGGCTGAGAGAGTTGGGGTTGTTCAGCCTGGAGAAAAGAAAGCTCTGAGGAGACCCTATAGCAGCCTTCCAGTATTTCAAGGGAGCTTACAGGAGAGATGGGGAGGCACTCATTGTCAGGGAGTGTACTGATAGGATGAGCAGTAACAGTTTTCTGCTGAAAGAGAGTAGATGTAGATTAGATATGAGGAAGCATATGGATTGTGGATAGCCCATCCCTGGAGGTGTCCATGTCCAGGCTGGATGGTGCTTTGAGCAACCTGGTCTAGTGGAAGATGTCACTACCCATGGCAGGGGGGTTGGAGCTCCAAGATCTTTAAGGTCCTGTCCAACCCAAATCATTCTATGACTATGATTCTATGATTCTGTGTCAAACATAGCAAAAAAAGGCTGGTTTATGTTACCAAGTGGAAGTACAAGGAAGCTGTAGGTGTGCTGCTGAGTGAGACTGGAAGATTAATTGAAAATGCCCACAGAAAAGATTAAACTAATCAGTGCCTTCTTTGCCTGTGTCATCATGAGAGAGTTTAGCCTCCAAGTCTCTACTCTGAGAAGCAATGACAAACAAATGTGCAACTGTCAGTAGTGGACAAAAGTTGAATTAGGAACCATCTTCATAAACTGGACACCTATAGACACCATCCAAATTGCAGGGGAAATTCTGTCTAAATACAGGAAAAAAATTCACCATGAGAACAACTAGACATGGGAGACAGCAAAGTATTGGACTTTCCTTGATGAAAGTATTTAAGACTCAGTTGAACAAAGCCTGGATAACCTAATTAAAGACACTGCTCTCCACAGAAGGTTGGAGTCCCCTTCCAACCTGGACCTCTCTGTCATTTTTATGATCTTCTCAGGTTTCTGGAGCTGGATTACAATGAATGAGAAATGACTGCTCTGACTTCAAAACTGTCCTCCATCTCTAGCAACCACTTTAATGAACAGACATACATAACTCATCCCTTCAGCTTACAGTTTATTTTACTTTTTCTTGCATCCCTCCCAGTCCTGTGCCCCTCCACTAAAGATCACAGTAGATGCTGTAAAGAGAGAGGTTTTGTTCCCCAAAAAAATAAATTTTTTATTCTGAAGTATTTGGTAATAATGTTCAACCTTTGGCTTCTGGCAATGCGTATTCCCTTCTGTTTCAAAGTCAGTGAAGAAACATCTTTTCTTAATGATAAAATTTTGTTGTAATTTCTGGTATTTGCAGCTATTCACCAGGTTATACCTTACAGAGAAAGATGTAATAATTTCTTCATAACTTCCACTTGAATAGTTTCTACTTCATCACTCTGTCATTTTGCTACATCCATCTCTGCATTTTTGAAAGCTTTTGTGCTACCCGGTGGAAAGAGTGAGACAACCATATGTACCTCCATTCCAGGAAATTTTGTCCTCAAAACTCTCCCTCAAGCATTTTGGTGTGTGTCCTGACTTTTCAGCTCTTAGCAAGGAACATCTGAATTTCCAGCCTGAACCAGAACAAAATCCAACTAACTTCTATGTTTTTCCAGTAGTGAATAACGATTGCTTCTCTAAGGTGTACTGGAGCCGATTAGAGTCTCACCTGGTGTGTTTATCTTCTGTAGAGAAAAAGGCTGCACTGTCACTAACCTGCAGATACTCACGCAGCCACCATGTTTTGAGTCCCAGTGGGCTTAGTCAATACTGGTGTGATTCCAGGCTCTGCCTCTGTCTCCTGGACATGCTACAACATTTGTGACAAGAGTTTCACAGGCCATCCTTCAGGACCAGTGCTGATACCCAGAGTCCTCCAGCTAATTCCTTTCCGCAGTTCCAAGCCTAGGAGCTTACCACAGGGTTCTCCCAGAACAAATGAGTTCCAGCAAGCCTAATTGGTTTTTTTTCTGGTGCAAGAAATACAGAGGGGAAAAAACACCAACAAAAAAACCCCACAAGCTGTACACATTGGCCTGCCTCTGTGCCCTCGTTGCAAATAAACAGGTTTAGAGTAGAAGCTTTTAAAGAGTCCACCCTTCTTCCTCTCCCCTTTTCCTCCTGAAAGTGTCTTTTTCCTCTCCTTCCAACAGCTGTTTCTCTGTTCCCAGTCTTTCCTCATTGTTTGACATGACTTGAGAGAGAACCTTTCCCAGATTGTCAGTAGCCTCCTTGTCAGGAGCCTCCCAGATCAGACCCATCAGATGTTCAAAATCCACCACCACTTCATCTGCAGCTCATTTGTCACCCTGCTGAGTTTCAGATTGGAACAATTAGTCTGCCTTGAGCTATTGCCGATTATTTTGTTGCTGTATGATTAAATGGAATGTAATTGAGTAGCTGATCACCAGGATTTCATGACCCTCTGCTATTAAATCTGGCCAAGTTAAAGCTGTTTTTTTCTTTCTGTCATCTCCCAGGGGACTTCAGCTGAATCTAGAGGCAAAAGGTCACAGAGGAGACAAACACACACAACGATAACAGAATTTGCAATGTGATATAGAATAGCACAGAATGATAGAATGATAGAATCATAGAATGTGTTGGGATGGAAGGGCCCTTAAAAATAATCTAGTTCCAAATCCCTGCCATGGGCAGGGACACCTTTCACTAGCCCAGGTTGCTAAAAGCCTCATTCAGCCTGGCCTTGAACACCTCCAGGGATGGCGCATCCACAGCTTCTCTGGGCCACTGCCTCACCACCCTCACAGGAAAACATTTCGTCCTCATATCTAATCTACCCTCTTTCAGCTTAAATCTGTTACCCCTGTCCTATCAGGGAGAGTAGCTCCCTGATAAAGAGTGCTTCCTCATCTCTACTGTAGCCCCCTTGAAGTACTGGAAGGCTACAATAAGGTCCCCGGAGCCTTCTCTTCTTTAGGCTGAATAACCCCTATATCAAGCAGACTTTGTAACCAGCATGGTTAACAGGCTGCTTTACATGTGCACAGACATGAATTAAAAAAGTGCACAATGGACTTGCTTATAAGAACTTTTTTCCTAATTAAGAAAACCCTCTTATTTAGTATGCAATACAGTTGGATTGAAATATACTCTTAAATAGAAGGTTATATGTTTGGGAAAATGGATTCTTCATCTATGACTAAGATTCTTATAAGAGATAAGATTCTTATATTAATCAGAAGTAGGTGTTTGTTTCCTCAAATCCATCTCCCAGAACTTAAACATTTGTTATCTGTTTGTCAGTTATCCCCCCCAAAAAAGCCTCACTAAAAAAAGGCATACTCATTTTAATGTGTCTGTACCAAGTCTTGTTCAATATGTATGTAAATAAGCTGCTAAAATGGCTACAAAATGAAATAATTTTTAAAGTCTTTGACTGAAACAATCTGAGCAACTAATCAACAATCTGGACCAGCACATTTGAGCCCATCAGGAAAGGATGTCAATGGTTCAGTGCCTTGTTTTTAAAAGAAATCATGATATCCATGTAGTACAATGTTAAGCAAAGCTTTCAGCAAATGTATATTCGTGGACTATCAGCATCAGGACTGATGTGACTTTTACAGTTGGTGTGTAGATCTGCTCTATTAAATCAATCTTGCATGCAAAGCAGTCTTTCTGACACTCCCTGATATTGCAAATAGCCAAGCAATGATTCATGAAACCAAAGTCCTCTTTATAAGAAAACTGAATCATTGAAGGCCTTCTATGTTCGGATTAGTGAAAAAAAAAGATGCTGGCATTCATTCACGTTATTCTGGCATCTGCAATATGTAGGTACTGCATGTACCAGTGTGTTCCTTGCCCTGAAACGTTCCCCATTCAAAGGACAGATTTTTCAGAGCGTACTGATGAAGACTACGCTGTGAAGGTCCTTGACCAGTGAGGTAAGCCCAGGCCATACATTTTAAAATCGTTACTGCTTTTTATTGGTTCATAAGTGACTTTACCAGGATTGACAGGACTGTTTCTGGACTTCAGATTTTTCTCAAGGCTTCAGGATAAGATGCTAAGAAGAAAAACAAAAACCCCTCACAGTCAAAATGTACATATAAAAACCCAACTTTGATTTAGCCAATGTTCAGTCCTATTGACTTTGGAAAGAAAGTTAGGTAAGGAACCACAGAAATGAGGTACAAATGGTGCATTTACAGACAAATCATACCATGAACAAACTCAAATCATATTGTGAACAAACTAAACCCCAATTCCTACTGTGTCTGGCTGCGTGGAAGCTTCAATGTCCAGTGGGATAAGGTCATGCAGCTGGAGAGATACTGACTCTGTCTCTGTCTATCAACCCACATATTTTCACAGATCTTATGGGAACATCATTGCCAAGTTTGGATGAAATTGGCAAACGGTTTTGGAGGTCATATAGACCATTTTCACAGAAGCTTAATCCTAACAAGACCTAGTTAAAGCAGGTCTGCTACACCTGCCAGTACTTTGGTGTACATACAGCAATTAATTTTTGATGATTATAATTAGGCAGATGCAGGTACAAACATCCTTGGATTTAATGTAATCACTAGGTAAACCTGGGTGGAATCAGAAACTCTTGGTCTGCATCTTCAGAAGCTGATTATGTGCACATCCATCTGTGCAAAAGAAATATGATTCCCTCCTGCAGACAGCTGATAAATATCATGTCAGGTCTCCTCAGCTGCAGAATCCTTGGCTGATCCTGTTATCTTTCTTTCATTGTTATTCTCACTGGCAGCAGGAGCCCTTCAGCAGTCCTACTTTGGGCCCTAAGTGGGAGGTAATGTGGGAGGCACTCAGCCACAGCACCCTCAGGCATATTCTTATTTCCATTTCACCAGGAACCAGGGCTGGGAACCTGAGCACAACACTTCATTTGTGGTCTGCTGGCTTCTTCACATTTTTTGTCTCTCTTGTCTATTCAGCCTGTAATCTTTTCAAAGGCTGGGACTGTCTCTGACTGTCTAGACAGACAGGACCTATTACAATGGGACATTGATTTCTGGTGGGGTCTCCATCTGCTTACTGTATTGCAAATGATTACTGCTAGCTTTAAAAGAGCTACATTTCAGCATCAGGGTTCAGCAATAATATGAACATTTGGACTTTATTACAAAGTTAAATATTGCCTCGTACTAATGAACAGAGAATTAATTTATTTCAAAATCACAGAAGTTTGTAGGTTAAAAGTGAATTACGTGGCTTTCATGTTTGGATAATTATATATGCTCTTGTTTTGTTTCTCTGCTATCTGCAGAAGCTAACTGAAATGACTGACAAGCTGCTTGTTTTTTTCTCTGCAGTATCTGTAGAATATATTGTTATTTTTTAGCACTTTTTTTTAATTCTCATCACTGCAGCATCTAAATGTCTCGAAACAGCTCAAGAATTTACCCATGGTACATAGTTGTTATTGAACCCGTTTTACAGGCAGAAATACAGAAGCATGAAGTGATCCATACACATGTCAAAAATATGTTATTCTTCTAGGAAGAGAAATCCAGAGGCTCTGTCTAATACTTTAATCATGGGCCTAGCCTTTCTACAGTACAGGATTTTATTGCAAAGCTTAAGGAAATATCTCAAAATCTCTAATGTCTCCTTGATGTATGAAAAACATGAAGTGCGATTCCTGCAAAGATTTTATTTTTGAGTTGATAAAACCATTTCCATCCCAAAACAGTTCTCAGAATTGCATCTTTTGTCTGATTTTCCATATCTTTTAATTTTGCTTATGTAGGTAGCAAGAATATTTTGAGAATATGCAGCTTCCTTTAAAAATTTTTCTTTCTCCCCTACTAATGCGGTCACTTAATAGAGCAAAAGATATAGAACAGTGAGAATGACTGGCACAGGGTAGATTAGGAGCAAGAGACAGCCCTCCGTCTCTGTACAGGATAACAGCTGCAAGACCATCACAGGCTCCAAGAAGACAGAAATAATGTGCATGTGGTCATTGTTCAGCCTTGGCAAGCGACCCTGGAGATTCAGTGTTAGCAGCTATTGATACCAAGAGCAATGCTCTCTTCCTGCTTTTGTAAGAATACACTTTGGATTACCCAGGGTGCTCTGCAATCTTGCTTTTGAAACAGGCCCGACTCACCAGTCATCCCAACACAGAGAAAAAAAAATGAGCAAGAGCTGGTATGCACAGCAGCATTTGAATAGCCAACAGCCAATCTACCAGCACAACAATTCTGCATTGAGCTGATTCCTAGATATAAATATCCCTTTCAGGGAGAGCTTCCCAAATGAGGGAAATCCAGAAGCTTGGCCTTTGAGAGTGAAATTCCCTGGGAATTCAGCATACAGCTTTGCCTGACAATGTTCCCACCCAAGAACCAACAAAAAGCAAATGGCTTTAATCCTTCTCCTTATGTACTTTGGCAGCTTTCTTCCATTTTAAAAGAAAATAAAAGTGCATCTTGCTCCCATATTGGAAGAAGTCCAAGATACACACATTGGTAGTACAGGAACTGGCATTTAAAGTCCTCCTGACACTTTTTATGCTGGATCTTTGATCACACAGAAAAAGGCAGTTTATTTTTGCCTTTTACGGTCTTAAAACAAGAAGTTGGTGTTGGGAGCTTTCTCTAATACAATTTGGCATTCAGCTTTCCTGACAAAACTGTTCTGAATAGTGCCATAAAACAACAAACACCCCAGTAATACTATTCTCCCATGTCTCCTCTGAACCATGAATTTCATGAAGATTAAAATAAATGTGAGATCAAAACTGGACCTTTCTTTTTTTTTCTGTCATTTGTGTGACAAAAGACAACAGTCTTTCTAAGATGATTTTTTTAGAAAATCACCAACTCTTTGGTAGTTCAAGACTAAACTGAGGTATGAACACACATGCTTTTAATGTCATAAGTGCTATTGCTTTTCAGATAAGATGAGGTCTGAGATAAAGCCATGGGGAAGATACAGTGTGAGATTACAGCAAAATAGCTATTTATGCCACTTCTGCTGCCCTTCAGGCATGTTGCCTGCAGAAAGACATATCAGAAAATCTTATCCAAGATTCTTATAAACTCTGCTTCTATGTTGAGATCTCCTCTAAGTGATGTGTTGTCTCTATCAGGCATTTAGTCATGCAGAGTACTCTTACTATTTGTAGAGAACTTGTGTTCACTGGGACACTTTGACCTTTATATGGAAACAAAAACTAGAGATTGGTGTTGTCTGAGTGATTTATAGTAAAGATGTTATGATTTGACATTTAGAATAGGTATTGTTCTCATATAGGAAATACCAGGCCTTGCATTTCATCAGATATCACATCTTAATTTGGCTGTTAGGGAAAAGTCACATCTTACCAATATGAAATAATCTTGTTTATCCCAGGAGTGTTTTTAGAACAGAAACCAATAAATAGACTTAGAAGGGCAAAACTGAGATGCGCAGCCTAAAAGGTCAGATCCTCAAGTGTTGTGAACATCTAGAGTCAGTGAAAAGTCTGATTTACACCTGCAGAGTGCTTAGTAGTTGTGTAATTTGGAAACTCTGGAATATAGCAAACTAGAGCTAGAAAACACTGAAGAGAAAGGTGTGCCCTATGAGATATGCTAGAAGAATAAGCAGAGCAAAATCCACTGCTCCTTTTAAATTGAAATTGGCAATGCAATAGATAAGTCTGAGATCTTGTCTAGCAGATTTTAATACTCAGTCAGGAAAAGCTAAGCATCCCTGACTGCAGTGTGTGTTCTTTTCTATGCTGGTGCATCCTTGCCAATGGAGCTACTTGCCATTGATCAAGTAGCTTGGTTGGTGGAGGAGGCCCACATTTTAACTTTCAGTATGTTGCTATGTTGTTGTTAGGGATGTAACTTTTGTTAGATGGACAGTTGGGCAGATGAGATGAAAAAAAAGTGCAACTAACAGAAGTGACAAAAACTAAACTTACATGGGGATGTTTTCTCAGCATCTTGCTATGCAAATCAATGAGCAAAAGCTCAGAGAAGTCCGTGGGCTGGTAAAGATCCAAGGGCCTGGAAGATGCTCTCTTCCTGATCAACCTAGTCCACCTCTGCCCAAAGTGGGGGATGGCACAACTCTGCCTTGGGGGACACGTGGCTGTGGAGGACCTCCAGGGATGCCTAGGATCAAACTCACGTGGGCAGAGCCACCATGCTCAGCACCCTGCTCCTCCCAACCACTGAGAGCTCTGCTCCTCTCTGCAGGGAACGTGGAAATAGAGGTGACTGCTTTTCTACATGTAACTCTGTTGTGTTCTCTGCATTACTGACCGCTGTTTCACTGAGGTGATAAATACTCAAACTCCTTCACTTGGAGCTTACTATTGTGTGATAATTAAGGTATGTGTTTTGTCTCTCCTGGCTTAAACTACAACATGGGAATAAAAGGAACCACCAGGAGAGGCCCCAGTTCATACCACCACATACCTTGTTTGACAGCAGCATTTCACACCTCTAGTGGAACTGCTCACCATGGTGGCCGAGCTGAAAGATCAGGTGAAGAGACTGAGGGCCATCAAGGACTGTGAGCAGGAGATCGACTGGTGGAGTAACTCCCTGGCGTGCCAGAGGGAAAGGCACCAGGGAGATACCCCACAATTGGGGGCAGACCCCCTGCCCTGTTGGGCAGAGGAGGGGGAACTGAGGGATGGGGAGGGTTGGGAGAGGGTCCCTGCTCGGCATCATGGGCAAACCCCCTCTCTGCCTGCCCCCTGTCCCTGCATTCCCCTGAGCAATAGGTTTGCAGCATTGGACATTGAAAGGGAGGTAAGCGGGGAGGTGCGGGAAGGTTCCCCTGAGAGGTTTCCGAGAGCGAGGCAGTCAATTCTGCACATTCAGACTGCTTTCCTGCCTCTGCCAGGAAAAGAAGAAGGATGGCTGTGGAAGGCAACTCCATTCTCAGAGGAATGGAGGGGCCCATTTGCAGACCGGACCCGAGCTGTAGGGAAGTGTGCTCCCTCCCTGGGGCCCAGGCCAGGGATGTAACTAGAAAACTCCCAGAGCTAGTTCACCCCACTGATTGCTACCCATTACTGTTCAGGTGGGCAGTGATGAAATTGCTCAGAGGAGCCTGCGAACTATGAAAAGAGATTTCAGGGGTTTAGGGCGAATAGTTCAAGGAACAGGTGCACAAGTGGTGTTCTGTTCTGTACCTTCTGGGGAGGTGCAGGATATGGGGTGGGCTAGGAAAACACAAGTAATGAATAACTGGCTGAGGGACTGGTGTCGAGACAGGAGCTTTGGGTTCTTTGACCATGGGGCGGTTTACTCAGCCCCTGGCCTGTTGTCGATGGATGGAACTCGTCTGTCCCATAGGGGGAAACGTATCCTAGCGCAGGAGCTGGCAGGGCTCATTGAGAGAGCTTTAAACTAGACTCGAAGTGGGGTGGGGCTGTAACTGGGGTTGCACCAGTGGGGCAGCGCTCTAGTATTGATAAAGACTGGTGGTCCTCCCACCCTTCTGGAGTGAAACCAGCGTGCTCAGCTTGCTCCCTGAAATGCATGGACACAAATGCGTGCAGCATGGGGAATAAGCAGGGGGAGTTAGAAATCTGTGTTCAGTCAGGAGATTATGGCCTGGTGGCAATTACAGAGACACGGTGGGACAGCTCAGGTGACTGGAATGTAGTCATGGGTGGCTGTACCCTTCTCAGGAAAGACAGGCCAGCAAGGCAAGGTGGGGGAGTTGTTCTTTATGTGAGAAAGCAACTACAGTGTATTGAGTACTGTCCAGGGGTGGGTGATGAGCGAGTTGAGAGCTTGTGGGTGAGAATTAAGGGACAGGCTGGCATGGGTGATGCTCATGGGTGTCTATTACAGGCCACCGGATCAGGACGAGGAAGTCGATGAGGCCTTCTACAGGCAGCTGAGAGCAGCCTCGCAGTCACAGGCCCTGGTTATTGTGGGGGATTTTAACTACCCTGATATTTGCTGGAAGGCCTACTCAGCCAGCCATTCACAGTCCAGGAGGTTTCTCCAGTGCATTGATGATAACTTCCTGATGCAAATGGTGGACGAGCCAACTAGGAGAGGAGCGATGCTAGATCTTATTCTCACGAATAAGGAGGGTCTCGTTGAAGAGGTGAAGGTTGAGGGCAGCCTTGGTTGCAGTGACCATGAGATGGTGGAGTTCAGGATCTCATGTGGCTGTAATAGAATTCTGAGCAGAATAGCAACACTGGACTTCAGTAGGGCCAACTTCGGCCTTTTCAAGCAATTGCTAGGGAAAATCCCATGGGATAGGGTACTTGAAGGTAAACGGACCCAAGATAGTTGGTTAGTGTTCAAGAACTGCTTCTTCCAAGCTCAAGATCCGAGCATCCCAATGGATAGGAAGTCGAGAAGGGGTGTGAGGAGACCTGCATGGTTAAACAGGGATCTGCTGGGCAAACTCAAGTGTAAAAGGAGGGTCTACAGATCATGGAAGGAGGGGCTGGCCACTTGGGAGGAATATAAGAATGTTGTCAGAGGGTGTAGGGAGGCAACTAGGAAAGCTAAGGCCTCCTTAGAATTAAACCTTGCTAGAGGGGTCAAGGACAATAGAAAGGGCTTCTTCAAATACATTGCAGATCAGGCTAACACCAGAGGCAATGTAGGCCCACTGATCAATGAGGTGGGTGCTCTGGTGACAGAAGATACAGAGAAGGCAGAGTTACTGAGTGCCTTCTTTGTCTCTGTCTATACTGCCAGAGGCTGTCCTGAGGAGCCCCATACCCTTGAAGCCCCAGAGGAAGTCAGGACAAAGAAGGAGTTTACCTTGGTACATGAAGACTGGGTTAAGGACTGGTTAAGTAATCTGGACACCCATAAATCAATGGGTCCTGATGGGATACACCTGCGGATGCTGAAGGACATGACGGAAGTCATTGCTAGACCACTCTCCATCTTCTTTGGCAAGTCGTGGGAAATGGGGGAGGTGCCTGAGGACTGGAGGAAAGCGAATATAACTCCAGTCTTCAAAAAGGGCAAGAAGGAGGACCTGAATAATTATAGAACGGTCAGCCTCACCTCCATCCCTGAAAAGGTGATGGAACAACTTATTCTTGATGCTGTCTCTAGGCATATCAGGGATAAGAAGGTCATTAGAGGCAGTCAACATGGCTTCACCAAGAACAAGTGTAGAGTCTTGCATCTGGGCAAGAACAACTCCAGGTATCAGGATAAGTTGGGTCTGGAACTGTTGGAGAGTAGTGTATGGGAGAGGGACCTGGGGGTCCTGGTGGACAGCAGGATGACCATGAGCCAGCACTGTGCCCTTGTGGCCAAGAAGGCCAATGGCATCCTGGGGTGTATCAGAAGGGGGGTGGTCAGTAGGTCAAGAGAGGTTCTCCTCCCCCTCTACTCTGCCCTGGTGAGACCGCATCTGGAATATTGTGTCCAGTTCTGGGCCCCTCCGTTCAAGAGGGACAGGGAACTGCTGGAGAGAGTCCAGCGCAGAGCCACGAAGATGATTAAGGGAATGAACCATCTCCCTTATGAGGAAAGGCTGAGGGAGCTGGGTCTCTTTAGCTTGGAAAAGAGAAGACTGAGGGGTGACCTTATTAACGTTTATAAATATGTGAAGGGTGAGTGTCAGGAGGATGGAGCCAGGCTCTTCTCTGTGACATCCAGTGGTAGGAGAAGGGGCAATGGGTTCAAGCTGGAACATAGGAGGTTCCACTTGAATATGAGAAAAAACTTCTTTACAGTGAGGGTGACAGAGCACAGGAACAGGCTGTCCAGAGGGGTTGTGGAGTCTCCTTCTCTGGAGAGCCTGCCTGGCTGGATGTGTTCCTGTGCGATCTGATCTAGGTGTTCCTGCTCCAGCAGGGGGATTGGACTAGATGATCTTTCAAGGTCCCTTCCAATCCCTAACATTCTGTGATTCTGTGATTCTGTGATGTGTTGAAAGCTCCAAGACGTGGGGATCATTCCGGGGTGTGCTTACACTGCAAAGCATAGTGTAGTATTAAGTCGAAGCTCAGCCAACACCCCACTCTGCTTGAGCTAATAATCAGAGAATTACAAGCAAAGCCTGAAGATTGCACAAAGATGAGCTTGTGGGTAGGAATAGGATTGGACACAGCACACCCCTGAAGCTACCCCCTCTCCTGGATGACAGAGCCAGTGTGGTACACAAGTGGGGAAACGCTGCTGCTGAAGGACTGTCAGGAGTAGTGCCTTCAGAGGACATTGTGCTGCCAATACAGCCAATGGAACTGCCTCAGCAGAAAACAAGGGGTCCTACCACCTGAAATCCTTCGAAATATCCTTCATTTGCACTGTGCGTGCTGGTTTCCTTTGTGGTTTCCTCTTCCTCAGTAATGTTTTACCTCCTCCAGATTTGACTGAATTCTGCATGTTTTCTTCAGCCATTTCACTTGTAGTCTCATTGGTTGAAAGTGGTTTGGATCCAAATGAAGTTCAGAGCAAAGGTGAATCTGGAGGTGCTTCAGGTGATCTGGAGTTCTTTAGTTCTTCTGATCTACTCTATTAAAACTTGCTGCAAACTGATTCCAGTGTCCCAGAATTTTTAGGCTCAAAGCCTTAGGAGGCCCACAGATGATTGCTGAAAGAGCAGTGACCTGTCAGGCTGATGAAGGTTAGGTACAGTTCAGCTTCTGTCTTATCCTGTAGTGCAGGGAGCTCTTCTTACGAGGTAGCATTGAATCAAGCAGGAGTTGTTCTTTCATTCTGCCCTTGGGAATAAGTAAACAAATCAACAGTGAGGTTGTTCAGGGCAAGAGACAGCAAATCTATTTATATTCCAGCAGATGTCCAGGTGAGCAGATAGCAAAAAACTAAGGACATGTTAGATGTGGTCCAGTCTATATTTCTGAGTACGATGTGAAGTTTGGAGAGGGCAGAATTCACAAGCTGGAAAGAAAAAAGTATCTGCTTCTACCCAGTGATGCTGGTTTTCCAAAGAGCAGGCTGTTATGATGATGATTCTGATTCCAAATCTGCTGACTTCTTTGTCCACTATGTATTCTTTTCTATAATAAAAACAAAATGTTTTTAATAAAACAGCATGGGCAAATAACATATTCTGAGATCCGATCCTGTCCTTCTCCGTTTGGATTGTGCTGGCTTTCATACTCCACAGCATCCAGAAATGCACTGAAATGTTGGTCTCACCATAGAGCATGTGCGGCTGTAGCTATGCAACACAACTCTTTCGGTGACTGACTTAGACTGAACTCTGGTTTCACTTCTGCAGGTGCAAATCTGGAAGTTGCATCTGCCTAGCAAAATGTGGCTGCAGATTAAGTTGAAGCACCCCAGAATAGATTGTGTGGTATTTCTTTCTAACCACGTCAGCAGTAATGGACTCATATTTCACAATATTTGCCAAAGTAATACGTCCAGCAGAACTTTTCATAGGCATCACAGTTTGTATATTTAGAGCAAAACACTTTTTAAACAGTAGTCATCTGTGATGATTCAGCTGTTTTTCACAACAAGTACAAAAGCACTACAGAGTAATTCAGTGGGCTCTCCAGAGCCTCAGTACGCTCACTTAACGTGCAGTACCTGGATAATCAAACTGAAGACCCACAATTTTTTTCTGTCGTGCGCTGCACTATGATTGCCTGACACTGGTCTCTTATTCAAAAACTGTTTGTCAGGACTCTGACCAGTGCCCCCCCACCCCCATCCTTGCTGAGCAGGGGTTGAGGTGCTGCTTACTTTCAGCCTCCTGCTACCAAAGCTTTTCTGCTTCTGTGGAAGGGGAAGCAGGATTTAGCATGTGTGTTTGTCTCAGCTGCTGCCATTCAGAGCCCAGCATGTTTCCTGGCGGGCAAAGCTAAAATCCTAACCAAGAACAGAACAGCGGAGGAGCAGACATATGCTCTGGTCTCCTTCTCCTGCAATCTGGGCAGTAACGTCCTGTAGAGAAATCAGATTTTACCCTTTTCAGTTATGGAGAAATTCTCTGAGGGAGAAGGAGACATTAATCAATAGAACAGTGCCTGATTCACCTGCCAGAGGTCCTAAGACAGGGAATTAAGATAAATTTCCATTTACTCAGTGGTGTAATAGCCCAAAGCTACCAGTTCCCAAAGGGTCACAAGTTGCCACACTCTGTGTTGTGGCCTGTTTGGATGCTTTTACCTGCAGTAAATGCAAGGTAACATAAAGTACCCAATGTCAGAAGAAAAGTGAGCAATGTCATTTCCTGTGAAATGCCATGGAAAGAGGATGCATACTGACAGCTGGTGCAGGTAGCAGACACGTGATACCCATTGTGTGACCAATGCTGACAATCTTGTGAGCCTGCATTAAAAAAAAAAAAAAAAGGTAAAAGAAATAATCACATTCTGAAAATCATAATTTTAGAACCTCCACTGAATTTGGTTTGGTAGGTGGTAAAGTTGGCTCACTATAAAAAAAAA
Source organism: Pterocles orientalis (assembly GCA_011057875.1). Classification (NCBI taxonomy): domain Eukaryota; kingdom Metazoa; phylum Chordata; class Aves; order Pterocliformes; family Pteroclidae; genus Pterocles; species Pterocles orientalis. Next base: position 92,861 of record WKFP01013347.1, on the reverse strand, counting down.
TATGTCTTCTGTTTCAGGCAGCTACAGCTGTTGAAGTTCTGGATAAAGATGGAGTACAAGACAGTTACTTAGCATCCAGGTGAGCCCCATGCTATCACATGTCAGTTTCCTGCATCCTTTTCCTCCTGGAAGAGAAGAAGGAATCTGGTACACTATTTCTCTAGGAAGAGAGCTATGAGAAACAGATGTATAAATGTTGTGCCATGCACAGTTCTCTTTCCCTTGTTTGTAAGAGCTCCCTTCTTTCCCCATTTCACACAGAGAGAACCCACACTTTACACCCTTGCTCTCCTGATGTCTCAAAGTCAAAACAGAAGCTGCCATGCTTCCGATTTTTTAAGTATTGACCCCTTAGCCATAAGAGAGTGAATGTTCATGATTCAGCATGGGATCACCTAATTATCCCCTTTGTTTTCCCTTCTTGTTTACTTTTTCCCACAAAATGCTACCAACTTAATTCTCAAGCTGAAGTAAGAATTGATTCCCTGCTGTGTCTGATAGAGCCACACTCAGCGTGGAAATGCCTGGATGTGTCTTTACTCAACTGGTATATATCTTGCAGGAATTTCACTCTTAGCTAACTCTGCCACAGAGCAGGTGCCATCAGAGCACCAAAGACTGCTGCTCAGTGGGAGGTGGCAACTTCCAGCTCAGGAGCGATAACTTCAAACTGTTCTTTTAGCCATTGCAGCTCAGTTACTTAAAACTTTCTGAAGGGATCCACACCATTGAAAGCAACGGTGGAAAAAACACTGTACTTGCTTTGTCCCACCTCCCACGTAAATCACACTGTGATTTGCCCTTGCTGCTAACAAAGCAGCTGGACCATCTTACCAGCAAGGTAAAGCAGAGACCTACCCTAAGCCATTCGCAGCTTTACAGGCACTGTTAGCTGGAACAAATGACCTGGGATACACTTATACCCTTAAGTCCCAGTGTGGTGATCTTCCAAAAGTCCCAGTGTGGTGATTCTAATGTACTGAATGTCCTGTACTTATTTTTGGTAGGAGACTCATTCATAGGACGTACTGTGCTCCAAGAGAGTTCGTTCGAGCCCCTTGCCCTACATCTCCTTGTGATGTTTAGCAATGCTATTTTTGCAGTGGATTTCTTCATTTCAGTGGCTGTAAAAAAGAAAATAAATATAGCAATTTCGGGCAAAGGACCTTTTGTGGAGTTCCAGAAAGCCTTTTTAAGTGAGTCTATCTTAATGATCTCTTCACTCTCATAACAATATTTTCAGTTTTTTACCCTTGTAGATCTACCTTTTGTCAGGATTGCAAGCTTGGCAGCTGTCTCTGAATTTCTCAATAGCTCTCCTTCCAGTTCAGCCAGGGTGCTTAGAAGCTCAAGGATTTGGCTTCTTTCCTGCAGTACAATGTGAGGTAACAAACTGTAACTGGGAAGGACAAGGCTCTGCAGTGGAGCCTTATTATATACATTTGAGTAGCCCCAGAGCTACTACTTGAGACCAGGATGCCATGCAAGCATCTGGTAGGAGACAGCTCCTGCACACAGACCTTTACAGCCTAGCCCAACAGAGCTTGCCCAAGGAGGAAGTGGCTTGCCCAAAGCTGTGCAGACAAGGCCACATCACCTCTGCAGGCCAGCACTGCCACTGTCAGTACACCTCTCTGAATACTCTGAACTTGCCTCAGTCATTTTTGCTGCAGTGCAGCTCCAAAGCCTGGCCTCCTGTTTGTTTTCCTTTTTTTCCTGCTGTAATTCCTGAAGGTCTTCCAAGAGGTTAGCAAAGTGTTATCGTGCAGAACTGCCAGCATACCAGGTAGAGAGAATCTTACGAGATCAAACAACCCTTAGAGCTTCCTGCCAGCAGCTGCTTCTGAGAGCAGCTTGTAAGACTCAGTGCTGGTGACTGTGACCTCTGGTCCTGCCTTGGTCTCAGTCCAACACCAGAATCATCACTTACACCTGATCCAGATCCAGATCCAGCCTGAATTTTGCAGAGTACCCTGGTCTTCTCGTCTGTACAGCATGCTAAGCAGAATGCATATAAAGGGACAAGAAATTGTTAATATTTTTGAAGAATGGTTCCCCCCACTTTTTTTTTTGTTTTCCTTGAAATTAAATTAGTAATTCCCTTCAGGATTTCAGAATATCAAAACTTGGATCAGCTCTAACACTCACACATCATAATATATTTTATGTCCTTATTTAGGGCCAAACACTGATCCATGTGCTCAGTTTTCAGACAGACTGCTTATTCCCTGGCATAGTCTCTCTGTTTCACAAGTACCCAGGCAGAGCAGCCTGCAGCCAGAACCTGGCAGTTCTGCAGGCAATAGGTTGAAGAGGGGAGGGAAATGTGATTCTGTGACCACCAGTGCTGCAGGCACCTCAGCAGAGCCAGCTTGGAAGAGAAGGAGCAAATGAGCAAGAGCCAGAGTAGCAGCAAGAGCTCATCATGTTTTTTCCCTGGGGTGAAGGCGGGGCAAAATAAAGTATGCTCACAACTCTGACTAACAGTCTACTCCCAGGTGGTGTAATTCACCATTGCTTCTTACTACAGGCTATTAGCAACACATCTATGCACATATTTAACACTGATTGGTCCTGAAGGTCATTAATTTTGGTGTCTTCCTGTCCCATTCACAAGCAAGCCAAATCCTTCCTGGTCGAAATCATGAGTTTGTCTTGATCCTCCCACTTATCACTGGAATTGCTGATGCAGATAAGAAAGAGTAATGCTCATGCCACTTCTCCCTGTGGGAAATTCAGTAAAAATCTTCCCTCCATAATTGAGGCAGCTCCCATAATCAATTCCCTTTGCTGTATTTAAGTGCTTCGTCATTTTGTGTTTATTCACTGTGGTATTAAAAGCTTACTTTTTTTTTTATATAAAAGGGAGACTTTAAAGTGATGCTGCCACCTTATTGATGCAATATTGTTAGGTTTGGGACTTTCTCTTCTTGCCTGTTTATTTTGCAGCCCTCAAAGAGGGAACACGTGGGAATCATCCTGTCTTCTAGAGCAGCCAGTCTGATACCCACAGGCACACCAGAAGAACAAATCCTCTCTGTAGCTTTTCCCTCTTACTCAGGGGTCTCGTTACTGCTGGCCTTTCATTTGAGGAAATCTCACTTCCTCCAGCCTGACAAGCAAATAGAAGAGTCAGAGCACTGGCTTCTTCCTCTCTGCTTCCTGCAACAACATCATCTTCCTTTTGAGGCCCCCAGGTCCACCCTTCCTCCTGTGAATGAGCCTTTGTCACACATTAAACCCCACAACTGTCAAGTCTGAGCATTGTTCAAATGATGTCTCCATTTCTCTTTGTCCCTGTTCCACTCACCTTTTTGCCTCTGTCCTCCTCCAGGTTTGCCTCATTTCCTTTTCCTGCCCAAGTCACCCATTAAACTGAAGCAAAAAAGGAAAAGAGGTGTCTTGCACAAAGAGGTATCAAGGTGGGTCATAAACATTGAAAAAGCAGTTAAGTAACACAGCAGCATTCTTATGGGCTTTTCCTCTTCTAGTCACTGTGATTTTTCACCTGAGGTGTAGTCAGGTTATAAATTTGCTGTTAGACATCTTCATGGCAGTATAAGCAATCAACAAATTAGCACCATTTTATTTCTTTTCATTACATCGATTGGCCACCATCCCCCTCTCAGAAAAGAGAACTGGTTTTTCTTTTTCCATTAAAAAAAAAAAATATTGGAGTGTTCCAAGGAATAGAGCAGTACTGCATCCAAGCTCTGGCACTGTGCCACACAGACCACATAGGAAGAAGAGGTCAGGGTGGGGCAAGTAGCAAATTCTTGCACAGTGCCAGACGTGGATGACTGGGAAGTGCATTGGCAGAGCTTGCTCCACACCCCCACTTGTGGGTCCCTGACTCCTGTGCCTATGGAACCCAGGTGACTCTGCCGAGTTCTCTTACCAAGCAAAGAGCTCCTTGCCCTGGCAAGCAGGACAGCTTGGATGGTGACCTTTGGTGAGCCACCAGGCAGCTCCATGCTGGAAGCAACTGTGGCGGTCTGAGCCAGCACATTGCCTCTGTATGACCTGATCTGGTAGCTGCTCGTAGGTGGCCTGCCAGGCACCTCCAGATTGGAGGGCATGAGTCAACAAGTCCCATGCAACAGAACAGTGAGTTCTAACTGGTGGCCATGGCAGGAAGGTGCCCCGGTGGATCCTGATTAGAATTATGCCAGGTTAGACCTTTTCATGCTCCATTTTTAGTGCCTCGTCACAGAAATCATATGAACTTTATCAATGTTTTCCTATTTTAGCTCATCAAAGTGATTTCCTTCTGTTTGTAGCAGGATTTTCATCTCCATAACAAAGGTCAAAATCAGAAAGACCTGCCCTTGCAAAGTTCCTCAAGGATTTCGGTTTATCTTTTACATCTGATGGACATTTTGTTGACTTTTAAGCATGTCCAAGTGTGTCTTATTTGATCACGTCTTGATGGTTGACACTGGTCAAATCAAGATGAAACAGAGGCTTTGGCTTTGAAAAAGCTATATGGTCGAGTGAGCAGGAGTCTGGTAAAATTTAATTTGCTTTATTGGGTTAACTTCTTTATTTGTATTTAAGAGGCTTTGTCTCTGGTGGGTGACATTTGGCAAGTCACTTCACCTGCCTTGTTCCCTCTTAAGCTGTATTAACCCATCCTGTCTATTTTTAGACTCTAAGGTCTGCAAAGCAGGTGGTGTTTTTTGGTTTGTAGTTGCTTCAACCTTGTCTTCAGCTTGCATTTAAATATTATTAATCTACAGGTAAAAACGTTCAGACAGGACCTGGACATGGCTACAAAGTACAGATCTGCTACCATGCCTGTGCAGGTTGTATTTTCACCATCCTGCTCTGTCCAGCAGATCTACCAGGGACTTTCTTCCTAAACAAGTAAATTGTGTACTTGCTTGTGGCCAAAGACTGTCAGATGGGAAGTTTTTAAAGCATTCAGAAAGAATGCTTTAAATTATTAAAGGCATAGTACTGAAAAGAAACAGTTTGACTTCTTTATTATAAAGCAGCTAATATTCTTGGCTTAGTGCAAAGAATGGTAGAAAATAGTTTGGCTTGGGATCCTGCCCTAGATATTTGCCAAAGGGGCTGAGGTGTGGTAGCAGTCTTGTATCTGCTGGTGTACCCAGCAGCAAAGGGCTCTGAAGGTTATAGCTGATTTCAGAGTAACCTAGTAGTTATACGACACAAAACAGGTAGTGACCAGTTAAACTTTCATAATACAGGAGTTATAAGATAAATTGTTTTGTTCTGGAGAAAAAAAAATTACTCTTGTATGAAAGCACAGATGAAAGGACAGTATCGTTAAGACAAGTCCCATTTAAGTGCTGTGTGGATGGAACTGTATAATAACAATCTGCTGAAATGATATCTTGTACTTAAAGTGCTGCTCCAGATAAGCTCCTAGTCTGCCTCTTTTTGTTTGTTTGTTTTCAGTGCAAAACTAAGCAAGTTACTTAACTGCAGGGTCTCTCAAAACACAGCCCCAGGGCTGCCATCCTTTCTCTTGCCTCTAGAGACCAGGGAGGACTATTTGATTGTCTTAAGAGTCCTAGTGCTGTGGTGCCCTGAGCTTACTTGTGGTTCCAGATGTTACTGTCATAGAAGTACTGTGATTGGATTTCGTTTTTATCTTTGTGCTTAAATCTTCTGACCCAATGCAAGTAAGGGATACTTGCATCGTGTCTGCTGCTTGTATGCTGCATTGGGAAAATTCAGCTCTATTAGGGAAAGATGGGTCATATTAGCACAAGTTGTCAAAGTGAGAGCTTTGATGTGGGTTTGAGAAAGGAGCCTCAACTCAGCATCAAAATGAGCAGCAAGAGCTTAAACGGTAAGTCTGTCAAAGAAAAAGAAAATATGGGGTTTACGCTGTCATTTTTTTCTGCTGGCAGAGATCTATTCTATGAGCTATCACATTTTCCACAGTGTCTGAATGTATGTAATAGGAACATACCTTTCCCAACACTTAAACCAAGAAAAGTTGGCAAACTATGAGTACAACAAAAACACAGGAGCAACAGCATGTAGATGAAGTTGGCACTGCACTGCACTGCAGTGAGTTGCAGAACCAAAAGAGTCTGTTTTGTACCCCAGGAAGAGCAAAGAACTAGTTTTCTTCTCCTTTCTCTCCATTCTGTCTTATTTTCTTTGTGATGCATATTTTGATGCCTGTGGTTAAGAAAAACCCAACAAAATCAAGTCACTGAGCAGGCATGCATCAGCACCCCTAATTTCTAAATCTCACATTTCCTCTTTAGCATCTGTTTCTGCTGTAGATATTCAAGTTTTGCTGAGTGAGCTATGAAGGGGAAGCATCCTCTCCCATGAGGGATATGAGCAGTGGGTTTTTCAAGTTGATGAGGAGCTTTCTGAGGCTTTTTTCTGCTCAGGAGATAGAATTTCTGCGGGGTTGGTGGGAAAGCTAAAAGCTTGTCTAGACTGAGACAGAAGATGTGCAATGTTAGTGCACTGAAACATATGTGTTCCGTGTTTAAAAGATCTTTCAGTGCATATAACAGTTAAGAGAAAGTCTGTTTCTGCTAACCTCTTTATGTTTAATTGCAATTCCTAAGGTATCTGGGGCTTGCTTGAAAGTAACTAGATCCAGGGGTTGTGTGAACTCATGAAAAATTACAACAAGCACCCTAAAACCCCAAAACACAGAGGGTAAATATATCAAGCACACCAGGGTAATTGTGTTTCCCAGGACACCTGTGGGCTCCCTGGAGACTGTGAGCTGGCTTCGGGTCACAGCTGCTAGACAAGTGAGTGTGGTTTATGCTGAGTGGAAATAATGCTAGAGATCAAGGGATTCACTCTATGCCAGCCTTTTTTTTTTTTTTTTTTGTTAATAGTAGACCAGCACACACACCAGCTCCCAGCTTCCTTGCAGGCAGGGTGTATATAATTTTTAACCTAGTTTAAAAAAAAATAAATCAAAGTTGCAATCTTTTGCCTTCTCGCATGACATACTGAAGCAGAGATGCAGTTGCTTATCCAATAAAGCCATGTTCAGCTCAAAACTAGGTAGGCAGCTGCACAGGCAGCTCAGCAACCTGCTTGAACTCACCCCTGCTGCACTTCAAAACCAGCCCTTTGAAGAGCACTGAAGTTTAGGTGGACTTGCATGCAAACTATGGAGATGGTTTTCCATGTCCTGAGGAGTCCAGGAACCACGAAACCACAGGTGATCAGGGTCCTTGTGAAGCAGAAGCTGAGAAGAGATGGCAGTGGTGTGCTGCTGTGGGAAATCAAGTTTGTAATGTGTGAACAGGGTTTTCCTATGCAACACACCCAAAGCAATTCCCTTGCCCACTGGATGGCAGCAGTACTGTATCCCATTTTGGAAACCATTCCCAGTCCACAGCACAACAGTAGAAATAATGAGAAGTGTAGGACGTGGCAGACTGAGAGAGATATTTTCTCTGTTGAGGCTAGAAAAGATTCAAGATGAACATGACAGAAAGTCTCAAATACTTAGAAGGAGAGGGAGAGAAAGAGAATAAGTCTCCACAACTGGAAGGGCATGGGTTCAGGCTGTGGCAGTGAAGCTTGGTCCACACCTGAAGGGAAACATTCCTGCAGCAGTGAGGCAGTAGGAGAGGTTGTGGGGCCTCTATCAAGTGATGTCTCGAGCAGGTTAAGCAAACCTCCCCCGGGAATAATCTAGATACAGCTGAGTCTGTCCTGGGCTCAGAAGGCAGACTTCATGATCTCCTACTGTCAGTTTTGAAGGACTTGCTTTCCTTTCAGTAAGGGTGACAGCAAGAGGTACAACATCTAGGACATTCTATGTCGGACCAGTTGCTAGGCTTCGTTTGGAGGTCAGTGTCAAACATCCCCTTCCCTCCCCCACCAACCCATTATGTTGGATAGTGTTGGATATACAGTCTACTGTAAAGCACACTACTATTTTAGTCCTCTCAGAGCTGCTTTCTTTGGTTTCTGGAGACGAATCATCGTATTGAATTCATCCTTGAATTCTTGGTTCATCACCACCACAGCAATGGCTAGCTTCTTCGTGCTGTGCCAGCAGGGCCAAGGATGTGGCCGTCATCCTGCTCTGAATGGATGACAAAATAAGAGTAGAACTTACATATGTGGTGCTCTCGTAGTTCCAGATAAATATACTTTTTCTAAAAACCTTGAGAGAGACATTGTGGGTAATTTGTCCTTCCTTCCAAGGGTGCAGATGAGCACAGTGTCCTGGGCATAAAGACCTGGAGAGCTGTCTTGCTCTCACATAACCAGGATGCAACTCCCTTGGGTTACAAGCTGCTGTCATGCAATGGATCAGTCTCCAAAGCACTGAAAGGACTCACCCAGCTGAACATGTTCGAGCTTCTTACAGTGTCCTTACGCTGGTATTTAACAGTGACTCACTAGCAGCATGGTAGTGATGGCAGCTGCATTAATGCCTGTGGTTTCTATCACCCACCAGCACAAATATTTTTACCACTGTTATCTTGAAAACAGTGTTTGAAATATGTGAGCTCGGTCTTGGGAAGATGTTGTCTCATTGCAGATCCCTGCTGCAAAAAGCACAGTGTTTTCCCAGTTTGATATACTGTGCCTATCAAATGGAGATAATATTGCTGACTTCCTCAGTAACACCTTAATGCTTGAGAAGCTTCTTGCAAGATTCGTTTCCATAAGATCTGCAAGGAGGCTGGCAGGCAATGTCAGCTATGCTTATACCCATGCAGATGCCTTATGAAAAGACAGACCTGACTGAAAAACAGTGGTAGCACTTCAGTGCCTAAGTGCAGCAGGTCCTTGACATTGTTCTGCTTTCTCTCTCTCACATTGCTCACTCATTCCAGTATATCACACTTCATCAAGTCGTTTCTAGAACGTGCAGACCGTGTCTGTCTTTTTTGATCTGAAAAGCCATTTCAGAAACTGTTTGGCCAGACCAAAAATATCAATGAATGCCTGAGTGTCTTTCCCCAGTGAAGGGAGTCATATGGAGCCGCTGCGTGTGTGACATCCTGGTAGCATCACCTTTCTGGTAAATCCCAAGAAGTTATGAGCTGCTACAGCTCCACTTGTAAAACTTTTGAGACTCTAGATGAAGATTTGTGGTACCTCCCAAGGAAGTCTGCAGCCACAACACTCCCTTCCTCGTCAGATCCAGCTGGGTTGGGAGCCGGCAGAACTTACCAGGCTGTGGTGTCTGAACATCTCATGGGCAGGTTTCCTCAGAGGATGTGGCAGTAATATGGGTTGTATCTCCTTCACTGACCTTTTGCAAATCAGGACTTGAGTTCCCTGAACCACTACACCAGCTTCCCCTCTGTTTTCAGCCCACAGCACACATTCTTTACTTTGCTGTTACTAATCCATTCTGGATCACAGTCCCACCCAGAAGTTGCACTGATCCGTTCTTTGCCTTTTCCAGTTAAGAGCCTTTCCAGCAGGAGAAAAAATACAGGTAAAAAGGTGTGTGTGAGGGGGTTTGTTTTCCTTGTTTGCTTCATTGTTTTCTGGAAAGCAATTTAAGCAAAATAACACAATTTTAAAAAATACCCAGTTTTGCTGGCACAAATCTCATTTTGATTATCAAAATGTCAATTTTAAAGTAAAACACCTCATTTTTTATGTAAAGTCAAACAGTTTTCAGTTCTCATTCGTACCAATGCAAAGTGTGGAGGGCTTAGTTTTGTTTTATTCAGCTATTACGGAACAACATTTAACTTGACTTCAAAACTCTGCAAGAAGAAAAATACCTATCATCTCCACCACATCTCTCCAGGACTGCTATAATTACAATATCAACTGTCTTTTTGCATTTGAGTGTTTATTCCATTAAGACTATGAAGAACAGCAGTCCCAGTTCCCTATGGGAACTGTAAAGTGTTATCGCAGTATAAAATAATTACTTTGTTAATGATTAATAAAAACCTGGGCCCAGGTCAGCACAGCACAGACCCCAGGAGGAGCCACTGGGAAGCGGGCAGGGGCATGTGTGGCAGGGGCCCCCATGGCTTGCAGCAGGCAGCAGCTCCCCCCAGCCACATGCCCCTTCCCATCCCCTGGACAGGGAAGACCTGGTCCCATTTTGAGGCTGGGAGTGAAGACTGTATAAACCAAATATACCTACTCATAATACTTTCAGTTTCTGTGACACTTATCCTAAAGCTTTTTCCAAGTATATCCAGTCTAGCTTCCTTCTAACACCCTTTGTCAGATGTCTCTTGGTATGTGCTAGGGCCTCCAAATTTGACCACCCACAAACAAAAGAATCCATTTGGGGGAAAAAAAAAGTCTTATTAGAGGGAAAAAGATTAAAAATCAAAATGCAGATGATAATTAAAAGAAACAACCAGTGATACTTACTAAGCTAGACATGTTAGCTGATGACCTGCCCCAAAATCTTCCAAGTTCCGCTCTGTCATCGTATTTTTCTTCTTGTATTTCTTGCATTACCTGCAAATGATTACTAGATGTAGTAAACCATCAAGAGAAAATGGGCTTAGGATATTGAGAGGTTATAAAGGAAAGAAAAAAAGTCTGGGAGTTTAAATTTCTGCTTTACATATGATAAGTCAAGATCTTTCACAAAATTAGGACAATTACAACCTTTTCCTGTGAGAAAAACAGCAAAACGTCCAACACACACAGACTGATCAAATAGCTCAGGAAAAGACAGATGGTGTTCTCTGTTGTTGCAGTTAATAATATGCTGTCAGGCCTAAAACCAGTAAATAGCTCCAGCATCAAGGCCAGCAGGATTTCTTCTAAACCTCTGGATGCGAAACAGAGTATGTCAGGACAAGTGCCCTGCTTTCCTTCACTGGGCTTCTTCTAGCTGCTGCCTGTTGAGGTGCCTGCACCCTGCAATTCACACGTAGTGAAGATGTAAGCCTTTCATTGTTTCATTCCCATTGAGCATTTCTGAAACATGAATGCAAGGAAACTTATAACTCTAGATTGGGAAAATAGCCTGGTTTTACCTCCACAACTCAGAAAGCCATTAAGTCACAGATTAATGGCACAGCTCAAGGTCATGCAGCAGGGTGTTTTTGGTGTTCATAGCCCATGTAGGAATGCAGACCTCTTCTTTCACATTGGTCATGGTTAAAAGCACAAGGCCTGCCCTTGCATATATGACTTTTCAGTTAGGTGAAAAGCAAAGTCAATAAGTTTCAAAGAAGTGTCATGCAGGGAAAAAAAAAAAAAGCTGACAAGGGTCTTCTCCTTCCCACTGAGGGGCACAACAAGTACTCTTAGCCTCCACAGAGACATATTCTTTGCCATGTTTGGCTCTTCATAGACTGTGCAAAATCCAGAAGTGTGTTTGAATAGAGTGAAAATTTAAGGGGAGGAGAACAGATTTTGTATTATTTTTGTTTGTCTCCCGGAAATTACAGATGCATCCCCTAACCTTTACTTGTATTACCTGTATAGGTTTACACTTCCCCAGCTGTGTGCTGTATCACACTGGGAACAGAGCACAGTGGAAGGAGTATTTTTGTCTGCCCGTGGAGATCTGTGCTATGATGAAACCTGTAAAACAAGTAAGTGACTGTAATGTAATGCAGGCTAGGTTAATACAGCCGAGAAATCCTGCTTTAGAGTAAAAGCACATTTCTCTTAGCTCAGGGATGTAAAGGGCTTATCCTGCTGATTCCTTGGTGTTGTTTGGGACCCTCAGATAGTGCTGTCATAAAGATAATGGGTAGTTTTTATTCTAGTTCTGTCCTGTTCAATCTAGGAAACTGGAACCCACCCCCAAAAAACCAAACAAAACCAAAACAAAACAACCCCCAGAAAACTCACTGTAAATGTGGGAAGCTGTGCTGAACTGAGACAAGGATGAAACAGCTCCATCAGAGCAGAAGCAAGTTCAACTGACATGCTCCCTTTGGAGGCTCTCCTAACCCCATCTCCCTTTCCACCTACTGCCTGGGCAGGCCCCTGAACCACACAACTAGGAGAAAGGAGAGAATCTGTTCCATCTCAGCTGGATGAGAAGAGACTGAACACAGAGAAGATTTCCTGCAGAGTAGAGTGGTGGACAGGGTTTGATAGGTTTGGCCACAAACGTACCTAAGTTTATTACAGAATGAAATCTCATAACACAAATGTGCACAGATAGGATCCAGCCTCAGTGCCTTCCTGGAGTGCTACCTTTCCTAACATTTCATATTTTTGCACAGGTAATAATAATTTTCTATTTCAATATTTTGTTGTTAATTTCTATTCAGACAGTAACAGAATAAAAAGCAGTGCTTGGAATGCACAAAGTAAAAACCCAAACAAGATTTTTAAAATGGACAAACTTGATATGAGCATTAAAAACCTCTGTGGATGGATGTTCCTCTTTTTTGATGCAGATTTAAATAGAAAATACTTAAAATATATGAGGGTTGGACTTCTTTTGCTAATCAAGTGACAGAATTTTGTCTCTGTATATGTGCAGATCAGATTTTCTTCCTCTAATATTTGAAGCTACCATTGCCTCGTAGCCATCCTGAATAACTCAGTAGTCTACTAGCAAAATAATATCAGCCATAACCAAAGCACTTTGAGTATCTGTCCTCTGTTTTTTCACAAAAAGCAAGATTAAATTTCATTTCTTCTTTTTTTCTCTTCTTTTGGGGCGAAGTGCCCTCTTGAGAGAGTTGGATAAGTCTGCCGTGTGGGTTACTCTTCTTGATTTTTTGGGGTAAAGACATCGGAGTTTTAACAGCACAGCCAGTTCCTGTTAAATATTGCTGTCATTAGTGCTTGGGAAAAGGGAAGCTGGGAGGAAAACAGTGGTGTGTGTAGGTCTATGATCTGAATACTCTTGAAAGTGTGATGGTGCAGAGTCAGACCTGGTACATAGCATTCATTTGATGCATGAAGGACACCAAGTGTTCTGGGCCCTGCTCCCCGCTCACCTTCCTGCAGGGAGGACTTCCACGAGGGAGGACTAAAAGACCTGTGCTGGTTCAAAGGGAACCTGGGGAATAAGTCTTCAAATACTCAGAAGTTTGCAGTATAATGTAGAGAAACAAACAACTCCTCATTGTTCACCAAAATAGAAACAGAATATGGGTGGGAATTGCACCAAGATATTTGGGAATGACACCATGCGAAACAAGGGGAGAGAAGGGGTGGAAAGCGCGGGAACTGATATTTTTTTAAAAAGGGTTATGGTAGGTGTGGAGAAGTGGTACAGAGAAATGTGCGTCAGGAACAGTCTTGATCTGTTGAGTCTGCTGTGGGACAGGGGGACAAGAAGGTATCTGCCAGTCCTCCCTGGTTCTGTTTTTAGATTTATACAAGTCAGTGGAAGTGCATGTGTTGGTCGGCACCTGTCTGTCTGATCAGTATGGCCATGGCAGGATTAGAGCTACCCTAAACAAGTATCTCAAAACTCCTGGCAAAGCAGGATCACCTTGTCTCCCATGAAAGCTAGTATGGGTCTCAGTGGACTGCTATGGGTGCAAGAGAAAGGAGAGTCAGCTCCTTAGGTCCCAAAGGAATGATTGAATATTGGTGTTTCAGGGCAGGATTATCACTTCTGTGCACACATGGTCTGAAGAAGGCCTGTAAAAACCACAGACAGGGGCAACTTTTGAGCACTGAAGAGGGGAATCAAGCAGAATCAAGTTTTAGAAATGGCTGTGCACTACAGAGCTATAAATTAATCTGTCCCACAACCAAGTGTCATGTGAAGGCACAGCCGGGCACTAGTCTCAGTCATGATCTCAGCTTACAGACATGTGGAGTGAAAAGCCCGCAGCAGACCTCAATCCAAAGCTTAAATGCAGGAGCTTTGTGTGCAGGAAGGGGAAATCGCTGAGGTCATACAAATGCTCCAAAAGAGCCATGTAAACATTTTGCTCAAGGAGGTATATGCCTTGGCCGAGCTAGGAGGGCAGGACTTGTCAGGCAGTAACAACCTCCTTCTCTGGATCTCTTTCTGGGATGCCGTAACACAGTGAGGCAGTGGTGAAACAGCATTTCTCTGCATCAAGTAAAGCAGGAGACACAAAAGAGCCATCTAGCAGCAGCATCCAGAGCTCCACCACAAGTCTGCTCCAAGCCATATCTCAACCAAAGTAAGAGTGCGGAACATTCTCCTGCTGTCCAAGTTGGTCTCAGCACTCTCCTCATCACAGGAACCTGCTGTGAGATAAAGAATTACATCGTCATATGGAAGAAGGGAAGGGAAGGGAAGGGAAGGG
>WKFP01013347.1:43224-78670 GCA_011057875.1 Pterocles orientalis | reverse complement strand
GGAGTACATATGACAGACAGAGCCAGTGCTTGCCAGTATTTGCCCAGGAACCTTGAGTTGTAGCCTGAGGATCACCAACTGGTTCATCTGCACTGTTTGGTGTGTCAGAATGTTGTCTCCACAGTGTAAGTGCCACACAAACAAGAGATCTTTGTGCAGGGTGTTGAGCGTCTCCTGCTGCGAACTTCGACATTTCAACACCAAGGTGGAGTATGAAAATACTCATCTTGAGGTGACCTCCCTACCTGCGCTCAGCCTCATTACCAGTATTAATTGGTAGGGGAAGAGGAAACTTGGAAATTAATTTGGTTGTTGACTGATGTGATATTTTGATCAATTAGTCCAATGATTAGGACATGAATGCATGAGTGGGTAATGAAAGGGTTAAACTTTCTGAGACTCATGTGCTTGGCAGGCAGCTTCGATAAAAGTTATTTCCCTCTCCAAACAGAGTTTTCCCAAGCTTTTACAGCCCACAGGACAAAAAAGCAGTGAGCAGGGTGGAAGGAGTGGTGAAATAAGGGGTGGAAGCAGGGTGAAATAAAGGGGTGGAAGCTTGGAAGCTGCTGCTGAACCACCCCCAGCACCTTCTTCCAGATGTCAAGAGGCTTCAGTGGTGAAGGCTGAGAATTGTGGCATGACTAACCCCCCCGGTGTTGGAAAGGCAGGAGTTCTACTGAGGCAGCACAGGCTGACCCAAGGACTTGGAGCCTGGAGCTGAGCAATAGTTCAGTTCTTGAAAAGGAAGTTCCTGCACAGACGCCAAGAGCCCCTGGCACATCACATGAAAACAGCAACAAAGCAAACAGGACAAGGATTAAAACTGAGTAAGCCAGAGATTTCCAGTGTCTGAATCACAAACTTAACATCCAAGTCTGCATTATTATTTTGTAAATTGCAGGCAGCAAGTCTTGACCCATATAGTGTTCTCCCTCCCAGTCCCATTTGTATACTGAGAGTGAGAGGCTCAGAGATCAGAACTGTCCTGCTTCCTCCTCTAATCCCTGGGACACCATTTCTACAGCCTCTGAACTGTGTGAGGAGGCCAGCTGGTGGACTCTACACTGTGGCAAGGTGGTGGATGGAGATGAGCTGGGGTGAATCCAGGGAAGGCAAAGGCACAGGTGTGGGGTCAACATGAGAGGAGAAGGCATGCTGGGGACAAATACAAGAGCTAGCCCTGAACTTTTGACACTTGCTGATTCCAGAGAGAGACAGGGAAGATGCTTCAGGAAAGTCTCCCTTGCATATGAGATTTCTTTCTGTTGCTTCTCCTGAGGTGGGACACGATCCTGTCCTGCACTAAGCTCATCTACACAGTTTGATGAGGAAAGGGTGGGCAGGATAGCTTTTAAACCCACTCGAGTGGAAGGTATCCCTGCCCATGGCAGGGGAACTAGGACAATCTTTAAGGTCTCTTCCAACCAAAACCATTCTATGATTCTTCAATTCTATGAGAAAAATATTGATAAGTTCAGTAAGTGCCTTCTAATTTCAGTCCTTTAGAAAAATTGATCCAATGGATGTAGAGAGGAGATTTTCAAATGCCATGAGTTTCAGCCTAACATTTGTCTCACTGAAATCAGCAGGAATTTTACTCCTGATTAATAACTGGAACAGAACGAAATCAGGGCTGAGCCTTTCTGCAAATCCCACCTTTACAGAGCAGTGTTGTTCCTTCCCTCCAGAGTTGAGCAGAGGTACGTTGCAGATAATCATCAAGAAAGCCTGCATTTAATATTCAGTCAAAGGGGGAAAGCGTTCGAAACTTCATAGAAGTGCTGTGATGTAGCACCAGAACAGGAAGCTGAGATGAGCAAGGGATGAAAAGATAAACTGGGCAAAGGCTGTGTTCACATGGATTCTGACAAAGAAAGGTGGAAGAAGGGAAAGAGGGAGTAAGAAAGCTTGGGGAACAATAGGACAGATTCTACTCTTACCTGAGATTAAATAAATCCTGCTGAAATCCATAGTAACTGAGTCTCTCTCCCTGTGGGCAAATCTAGGCAGGATGGGAATACTTGCCTTTCCTTTTGTTTATCACTAGGGAATGTATTTATACACATATCAGGTGTTGTAGCTGAGCTGCACAGAGCTGGGTGCAGCAAATAACTGCTTTGTCCAGAAAGACAAAAAAAAAGTAGAACCCAAGAAGTGCCCATTAGCAAACCAAAAGTATGACACTGTTAAGACTGATTTGTATACACCCTAAAAAAAAAAAAAAAAAAAAAAGTGACACTTTCTGACATAATGTCTATTACTATAAGGCATCCACAGCTGTGTTACTTTAGATCATTACTCCGATACTAACACTGAAAAGTAATTAAAAGAAGTAAAATCCAGAGAAGAAAATGCATTGCTTGCCTCTTCCTTTTGTATTCGTAGTGGTGAATAGACCTCTAGTGGCAACAGTAAAAATATCCTATCAAGTATAAAGAAGTTATTGGGTAAGAAAATATGCTCTAGATAAAAAAAAAAATCTAAACAAAGGTGAAAGTGAGGGACAGGTACTTTGAATAATCAAACATAAGATTTTCCTTACGAATAGCAACATCATAATTCTGTCTGTGTGCTACTCATTGTCCAGTGGTCTTTGCTGGTTTTGCTGGAGCAAAGAACAGTATTAGCTGTGAAAAACAGAGGAAAGTTCCCTCCTAATAGCTATAATTAATTTTGTGCCTCATATAATGACTGTTTTCGTACAATTGCATGAAGATTAGCTTTTGTTCTTGAAGCTGAAATTTATACCTTTGAAATATGAGAGTCTGAAAAAGCGCAGAAGATCAGTAAAAATTCAGTCCATATTCACTGCAACAGGACAGCACTGCAGAGTTGCCCAGCTGAAAGACTTTGTGTACTTTATGAACCCAGATGAATGAAGTGGAGAAAAGTTAAGATAGGAATCTAGGTAAGAAGACTTTCACCTTCAACTACTTCTTGCCTATCACTTCAGTAACAACACATGAGTTTCTCATTATTCATCCCATTTATGGCACTTTGAAGGTAGGCAGTTTATGTGTTCTTTCCAAAAGAGAATCGGAAATTTAAAATCCCAAGTCCTACTCATTTTCAGTAAGGCATTAGGTTCCCAAGAGGTTAAGTCAGCTTTGAAAATGACAGTGAAGCACCTGAGATTTTCTGTTAAACCTCCAACTGTCAGAAGTCCCCGTTTTGCAACTAAAGAAGAAGCACAAGTATTAGAAGAGCACTGTTAAAGCAAGGGGGTGTGTGGACTAGGAAGGGGAGGCAGAATGAAAAGCAAATATGAAGGGAAGATATAGAAAGTTAACCTAACAGAAATGTAAATACAACTATACATATCTGTACATGTACTCTAAACAAAGTGTTCATTTGTGCCAATTTGGCTGTATGCCAAGGGATATTGTCTATTGCTAATATTACCCACAGACCTCTGTTTTGCTTAAAAAAAAGAATTTAGGGTCAGATTACATAGTGCCTCACACATAGTCCCAAAGAAAAGTGCATGTACAGGGCTATCTGACCCATGGTAGCTGATGTCTTCAGAAGTGACTTTAACTCTTCTCCCCACTCTGCTTGTTAATGGTACTGGAGCAGGGTGGAGTGTGGGGAAACCAAGGCCCTCAGGACTTTGTGGACAACAGTGTAGAGGGTTTTGGACCAAGGGAGAACCCTCATCATTATTCCTCCAGCTTCTGCTCCAGGAGGTCCCTGGCTGGGCTACTGGCATCTTCTTCTGTTTGGCTACAAAATCATTTAATGTCGGACATTTTACCTCTGGTGTTGACTTCAAAAAACAGATCCCTGCCTGAGTCAAGGCTCTTTTGTGCTAGCAACGTAGCAAAACGCAGCCACAAAATAACAGAAAAATGGGCCCAGATTGTCTCTATCAGATTATTAATTGAGGTACTGTGAGGGGTTCTACTGCAGCATGAACAAGTCTTGAAGAAACCGTAATGAGCCCAGCTCTGCATAACTCTGCTGTGCCTCCATGGAAGGATCTGAGTACCTCATGTCTTTCATTTTCCTTTAATTTTCATTGGGATGGGGCTGTGACAAGATTCCTTTTTTCAGATGGAGAACTGCTGCACCAAAGGACTAAATAGTCTCATGTGAAACACCCACAGGTGGAAGAGAAAGTTGAGTTGAGGTGTGGTGATTGCCCCCATCCACCAGTGCCACTGTCCTCCCCAACATGCTCTCCGGCAGGAGACAGAGAGGCATCGGCCACCTATGGTGTAAGCACCTCCACTTGTGGCGGGATTATGCAAGCCAGTGAATGGCTACTTGGCAAAATATTTTCACACTTGAATTGCACAGTATCCTTTCACAGGGGTGGAGCTTTGGTGGTGGTATCTCTGTCCATGCCCGATAAAGTGCATGAGCTGGATCTCTTTTGGCATGGCAGCCAGCACTGAAACGGGACAGGTATCTGGCTCTATGAGTGCTATTAGTTCAGTCCACTTGGCTGTAGACACAAGGAGTCAGTCTACACTTTCAGTTTAGAGAGGTCAGGTTGTCTTTGCAGCTAGAAAGATCTAGAAGCCTCTCCTTAGATTTTTTTTTTTGTCACAGGAGAATAAGTCCAGAGAGGGTAACCTTACCCTTTAAAATTTCCTTATCCTTTTTTTTTTTTTTGTCTTTTCTTCTGGAAGTTAATGTCACACTTGTCATCCTTACTGGTGTCTTCTCCTCAGAAATACCCTGGTGGCAGAGCTAGCAGTACTGACAGGCACACACCCCAGCTCAACTCCAGTGCGTGCTGCAACGCTTGCAATGACAGGCTACTCTTCTCCTTGGCATGGCTTTCCCTTTTCTGGCCCTTTTTCCCTACTTCCATGGCACAAAGGGGTGGGAGTAGAGTATGGCTGCCCTGTTAGTGACTGCTGGGGGACAGCGAGGTCTGTCAGCGAGCACAGGACTACCTATGTGCCAAGCCCCACATCTCCCTCCTCTTTGTCAGGAGGTGAGCCAGGGAGGCGAGGTCTGCAGTCACAGGATAGCTGGAGTTGGCCAGCGCTCTGCTGGTGCTGGACTTCTTTGCGTCTCCGTCCACAATTGCATCTCCATCCATCCGGGGTGGCTTGTCACGCCCATCCAGCCACACAGCATACATGTCAGGACTGACACTTAGCTTAACCCCAGTCCAGTTCTTCTTGAGTCTGGATACTTGTGCTCTATCATTCATCACCAGTCTTGCTTTCCCTGCTCCTTATCAGAACAGCAGTAACTCCTCTCTCTTGCCGCATTTATTTTATTATCTGCTAGCGGATTACTGAAAGGGAAATAATAGTATATTCAGGCTTAACTTTAGGTAGCTCACGCTTTGACATCATGGAAACTGCATCATGTGCATAACTATGCCAGTCAGAGAGTTGCCACACTCTGATGGCAGTGATTCTTTGTTGTATTTCTAACTGTATCACTGTTGATTAATCAATAGAGGGAAGTAGCTCAGACACTCCTTAAACCAACAACATGGCCTCACCATGCTGGGCCCTGTGCTTCTTCTTCCCTGAACAAGCTCAAAGCAGGGGTGTGGATGAGTGCTTTACAGAGCTGGGTTTCAGGTTGAGAGCACTTCACAGAACCACACAGAGTATTGGGTTTGGAGCCCCAATCCAGGTGTCCTAATGCTGAGCTGGTAGAAACAAGCCTCTCCTTTTACAAAATGAAGAGGACAGACCAGTCTGGTTGAAAGAGCAGAATAAGAACAAGCGTTTTCCAACATCTCTCAGTAAGTTTCTTTCTGGAGAGAACACCGAGCAGAATAAATCTTTCAAGAGTGAGTTCTCTCCACCCTCATCCTGATGCAAAATAGGGATGCCATAATACCATGGTAGACAGTGGGGCACACTGGGAGACCTCAGCACCAGGTGAATTTAAATTATTCCCATCTATGAATACTTTCAAGACCTTCCTGGCATGCACTAGGTGATGTGAAACTGCCGCCATAGTTTTAATAATCCAAACTCAGCAAAGACATGGAAGAGCAGTGGCTGAGCAGACAGCCCCCTAACAGCCCAAGAAAAGTCTTTTTCTCAGAGGTGGTGAGAAACGGGTCTAGGCAGGTCCGAGGAAGCTCACACTGCTGCTGCTCTTGCTTTGCAGAGGGGATAGTTTTGACTATCCCCCTAGTTTGAAGGATGTGGGCTGAATCAAATGTTCATTTCTTGCCATTGCAAAGTTATTATTATCCAATGTCCTCTAGCTGGGTGGAGCTCATCTCACCCACTCTGTCACTGAAAATATGAAACCTGGTCAACCAAAGCTTTTAGGTCTGTAGCACAGAGCAGCTTAAGATGTAACTCACTAGGAAGGAAATTTTTAGGAGGAGGAGAGGGAGATCAAACAAAATGAAGCCTACTTTTGATCCACTGTTGACTAAACATCACATTTCGATTTCTCATTTCAAAAGGACATCTGTTATAAAACTCTTTCTGCTTCTTTATATGCTTTCAAAACTCAAATGTCACCCAAAAAAAAAAAAAAAGACTTTTTTTCAGTTCTAAAGATTTTGTTATCTCTAAAGGAGTTTTTCCCACTACCTTTTGTTTCATAAGGGAACAGTCAAACACAAGACAGAGTTCTAAAAATCGTCACATAGCCAGTAAAACTAAAGTAAGTGTGAAGACTTATTTTTCACAAAGTTCCAGGCTTCCCAAACTTTAATATAGATAAGACACTGCATGTTTCAGTATCTCTTGGCCTCTCCTTGTCTTTAACCACATAGCCTATTGGCATCTGCTAAAATACACACAAAAGAGCTGCAAATTCAACAGTGCCAAAGTGATGTAGGAGGATAAACCCCATTGAATGTCAATGGGCGGTCAGAACACCAAAGCCTTCTTCAGTGTTTTTAAACTTCTTTTTAAATCTGTACCTACCTAGCTAAATATTATTTGTAAGCCTTGTGTGCCCCTCTACCCTTTAGAAATTTAGTTGTAACAAACTGAGAAAATAATCCTTTTCACTACATGCTGTCTGTCTTGCAATATATCTATCCTTGTATGTACACAGTGCATGTCAAACATCATTGTGTGGTTAGTGGTGTCAGAGGCATCAACGTATGTATCTCCAATATTTGTATCATGCTTCTGAGACCTAATCAAGTTTCCAGCTTCTTCAGAGATGTTATAAAGAAATAAGCAAAGAAACCTCCTCACAAGAAATACCCTTTTTGGTACTTGTTTGCTGATAAGTTTATTAAACCCTCTAGTGTTAATAAGCTATTGAGTCCGTGTTTGCACTGTAATAATAATTAAAATGTCACCAGTGGGAACCTGGCCCTGTTTGAACATATCCTTGTATGACAATTAATGTAGTAGTGAGGTTTGCTCCTAGAAACAATTAAGATATAATTGGATGAGTTGATCCAGAAAGCATATGATTTATTTATAAGGAGGCGGAGGGGGAAGAAACAGCTACTTTCAACATGGCACAAATTAAAGCATGAGAATAGACAACATTATTGCACTCTAATTAATTGAACAGTTTAACATCTATTTTTAATTTAGTTTTTATCACAGGGAGAAAATTGCCTAATCATATAATTTCACAGCCTTATTTTCACCTTGCAACTCCTTGTGCAGCCAGATGATACAACCCTCAAAGCAACCCTTTCTCTGTTGCACTGCTACCACTGCCTCTTCTCTCCCTGTGGCTTTGTTTGCATAGAGTCAGCTTCTCCTACCACTGAAATTAGTTGGTGCAAGGTAGAGTTCATAACATGGTGACAGGAGTATGGCTTGGCAGCATACGGGAACTAGAGCTTTTGAAGACAACTTAAAAGATGCCCTGGGGACAGCCAGCTACAGGATTACCCACTAAGCCTTCCTCCTCTCCACCCAACCAAAAGTTGTCTCAAAAAAATTGACAGGAAGACTAGCCCAGGGATTAACGTGATCTTTTGGGAGAGACTCACATTCACCTCCTTTACTATGCCACCAGCATCCTCCCTGACTGAGGGATGAATTCACTGATTACTTTCTGCACTGTCTGTTCACTGTAAAGTAAGATGACGATGTTAGACTATTAGAACTCCAAAGTTAGACTAAGATCTGTTTCATCTAGATCCATTAGGTGATTTTCCTTTTTACAAAATAGAAGGTAAAGCATTTCCTTCTTCCTAGTAGTTTCTGAGATTAAAAAAAATCAAAAGAAAGATCATGATGCACACAAACTCTGCTATAATAGGTGCTGGAAACTACTGGAGGAGGCAAACTACATTCACACTGTGCTAATTTTGGCTGACTGGTGTCTCCCGATACCTGACTCAGCATCAGGAGAGCATCCAGAGGTGTGAACAGTACCCAGTTTTGCCATTGGGCACTTCAGCTACTGATTACTGAATCTGAGGCAACTTTGCCATTGAAAGTGGCACATACTGTCTCAGTCCTTAATAGAGCCTAAATAAAACTTTGGATTACTGCAAACAAAATTTAGACAGAGCCTATTTGTCCTTCACATATTTTTAACTGCTTCTGCCTGCTGCACTGGGAACGGTGTAAGGAGGTTATGAAGAGTTAGCTGTGCTGGCACCATACACTATTCTCAAGCAACAACATCAATTACAGCTGCAGTGCAGTTTTCCAGCCTGAGTTGTTTTAAAGGAAATAAATCTTGCCTACATACTTTCCAAGGATGATTATTTACAAGCTCGGAGGAGACAAATTCCAGTAAACATCAAAAATAAGACTCTTGAAACACATCTGGATGCCTGCAAGATATACTTAATTGAGTCAGTATCCCACTGGAAAACAGGCTTTAATTACTCTTATGTCAAGAAAAAAAAAAGCCATCTTTTTCTATAACGAAATACATACTTCAGAGCTGAAATCAGAGTTTCAAACTGACAGGGCAAACTGGATCATTTACAGCTTGGTGTATTCTGTTTAAAAAGTGAGATAAAACATAGGTACCAACGCTTAAAGAAGTTCTGAACTTGAGGAAACTAGTTCAAGTCCTGAAAAAGTTGGAGGTTTCTTATATAACAAAGCATCAGCTAAAAGAATCGGTAATAAATACGTGTCTTAGGCCATATCTTTGGCTGGTAGAACATGCAGACACATCCATTATCACCTTTTCTCTTTTTATAGGAGCCCTTCCACCTCTGGCTGTTGCAATAAGAATGGATTAAAGAATCAAAGGAATTCAGAGTGGAGAACATAAAGCCCTGTATTATGCATATGAAATACTCATGATAACTGATAGTCTTGGGTAGTCTGTGTAATTATTGGTGAATATTATAGGAAGTCTTGGATCACTGTCAAGTAGTAAAAGAAGATGAAGGAATAACACTTTTAAAGCTTCGTCCCTTTTCAATGCTGAGTGAGTCACCATACTCTGGCAGTCTGTGAAAGTCACATTCCTGGTTATAGTGCTTGGTGAGGAAGAGATTCCTAATGTCTTTAGCCAGTTTGGTGAAACCCAAAGACAGTGTGAAACCTCAGCTATAAACCAGGCCCGTGCCTAAATTCTGCCTCCTTTCCTTACACAGATTTCTGTTCCTGTGATGCATACCTGAAATTAGTATTTGCCTGCATGAGGCAAAACTGAAATGTTTTTACATGCATCCTTTTATGGAGAAGTTATTCAATGGAATGAAAATTACCTTGGCATAAAAAAAGAGTCAATTTGCAACAACATTCAGATAAAGACTGTGTTCAGTATTTTACTGTTAATTTTTTTTATTGATTTGAGGGACTTGAAAGTATGTTCATCAATTTGTAAAAGGTAAGCGAGAAGGCCTTTGGGCTGTGAAAAACAGGCAGAGAAATCAAAATGATCTTGACAAAACAGAAAATTGAACTGGAAAAAAGGATTTTAAAAGTAATTTAATTGTCTTTGAAAATAAGAAAGAAAAAAACATCCGGGAATAATCAACAGTACAAATACAGGATAAAAACACCTGAGGGCTTTAGCTGGTCACAAAGTAAAGGTAAGCTAAGAGTGACACAGACAGTATACAGATGGATACACAATTACAGCTGTTATGTCTAAGACATCTGAAGTCATGCCTCTGCTACTTCACACTTGTAAGGCTTTATGTGTATTTGCTTGTTTGGATACTTTTTGGCATAAAATTTCAAGAAAAATGTGAATCCATTGTAGCAAAGGCAGAGGAGAGCAACAATGTGATTGAAAGGCTGGAACTCATGACCTGCAAAGACAGACTGAAAGCTTTGGTGGTTGCTCAGCTCGGAAGGGGGCAAAGAGGACTATGAGAGCAGTCCTCAGCTATATCACTGGCTGCTCTGAGGAAGAATGGAAGAACTTGTTTTCCATTTCCATTGCAGAGGGAAAGCAAAATTATGCTGTGAATTGCAGGAAAAGTCTTTAGCTCCATCTTCAGGAAACAAACATTCAGAGAGCAGAAATAGCTGAGCCCTAGAACATACATGTCACACCTCCACCTCTGAGGAAGCAGAAGAAGAGATTAGGCAAACATCCACCTTGGATAACTTGGGCAAGGCTGAACCATCCTTGAGGCACAGCGATGGAGCAGATACCTCTTCCAGTCCTGTATTCTGTGGTTTCTTGTTTACAAATTAACTTTTTAAATAAATCACCTTCATCAAAATATTATTTTACTCTTTGCTGTATGAATGGGTTACTGTTGCTCAGATTCACTTCCTCCGTTTTTCTCAGGCTTGTTTGTAGATTTCACATTGCAGACAACCTGAGAGCAGACTTTTCTAGCTGTCTGATCGCTGCGAATGTGTCCTTTGTTTGGAGACTGACACAGCAGAAGATGGTGGCTTCACAGCGTGATAGATGCTCATGATATATGTAGGGGGAAGGTATCCTGAAGTTTCCAAGATCAATCACATGGTGACATTGTTTCTGCTTAATGAGTTGCTAGCCCACAAGAGAACTGAAAGTGATGGAAGAGATCTATTGTGAAGAGTCTGAGATGGCCAGCCTGACCTCTCTGCTGGAATAAGCCAAGTGTGCTCAGACATGAGCTACCACAGCACTGCTGGTACTAGGCATCTCCTCAAGCTATGGCTGGTCAGGTGCTTGAGCCCCGACCATCCTGATGTTACCTCCCCAACCCTATTTACGCATGAAAAACTGAAAAACCCTGGGGCCGCCACGTTTGGAAAGGTCACACCCCTCTTGACACTTCAGTGCTGGAGGTCTACATGGAGACAGGGCTCTAAATTTCACTTATTTTTGGTAGAGATTCATTTCTAATTAGTGAGCCTTTTTTCCTCTCCCTAAATATCCTCACATAATTCAACTCCTACTCCCAGTTCTTGTGAATCTAGCAACTGGGAGTGACCAACTCAGAAATTACAGGCATGTTTGCCAACTGCAGGGACATCAGTGTGAAATCAACAGTTAGAATGCTTGTGGATTGTATACCTGCAATGGATCATTTCCTCTGTGCTGAGCATTCAGATGCGAGATCACACACTCTAGATAAGAATGAACTCTGCAGCAGGACCGGTGTGATAAGAGGATCCAGAAACCAGTGCTGGGGGGATGAGAACAGAGTCAGAAGAAGGAAGGGGTAGGAGGAATTTCCTGTTGAACACACACACTCAGAGAAAAACCAAAATAGGAGCCAGAAACACACAAAACATATCACTTACCCCAAAGCTGATATTCACTGTTATGAATCCTTAAGGAACAGGAGGGAGAGATGCATACACTGTATGCAAGGATGGCAAACTATCACCCTATCCAAAGCCACTGCTGTTAACAGAAAGACACCTATCCACACCAGTCATCACGGTGTTTTTAAGGACTTGATCCGATTTGTGGCAATTGTTGGATAGGAAAACTAATGTTCCATCCATCAGTCTGGGTGGATAAGGGCCCACAACCTCAGCTGCTGTCCAAAAGTAGTGTAGCTCATGATCAGCTGTATAGATATGCTTCCCCAGCACAAAGCTTAGCTGCCTGCCAGCAAAGTTCCCTCACTCTAATTTTGGACTAGAGATAGGAGAAACATTCCCAACAATGCTGCTGTGGCATTTGGATTAAAATGAGTGTTATCAGAGGAAGGGGGAGGAGGGATCAAACAGCTTTTTTCCTAGCATCTCTTATTTCTCCTTCTTTTTGTCTCACAGCCTGAAAAGTTGTAGCATTGCTAGAATATGTTTTGGTGATTTTTTTAAATAAAAAGACAAGCAGAAGAAAAGAACTCCAAAACACTAGCCCAAAAAGCACAGCAAACATTCTGATTTGGGATTTTCTGCAGAAAAAAATGTTTGTAGGAGGCCACTTTTTCCTGTTCAGAAAAGCATCCAACAACCCCTTCCTTCCCTCCAAATACAGCATTTCTGATGGTCAATTGTTGTCATGCTTAAAGCAACTTGATAAATATAGCAATTGTCAAGAACTACTCCAAAAGTGTTCTTTTTTCTTAAGAATTTCAAAGCTTTGAAGTTCTTGCACTGCATTTGATACTATCACTATTACTTTATTTCTCTGTCAAGAGCTACTAGCAAACCTCAATCATTCTAGTAGATGTTATGGAAACATATAGTCCTATTTACACTTTTCTGCATGCCAGCCAGTGAGCTCTTCTTTTATTGTTGGGACTTCTTTGCATAGCTGATTAGTGTTATTATGCTACCTGCCTTTCAGACACCCTTGTCTCAGCCAGATCTCTTGGCGACCTCTAAGAATAAGCAAGCCAAGACTTGGTTGACTCTCTCTTCAAACTGTCATACTCTCTGAGACAGTTTTTCTCTCTCTTTGGGCTGACCCTTTCAAAACCAGATGCACCAATGCAGATAGAACAGAAGAGCTCAATGCTTTCTAAGTGCTTGCTGGGTAGTATGCCATTTATATTCCCCTCACTTTTAGAAAGCCTTCTCAGGGCTTTGTTTGCTTTTCAGCTGCTGCCAAACATTGTCCAGATGGTCTTAATGTCACATCACTGTAGGTCTTTTATTTTCTAGTCTGTGCTCTGTTTTGTCCTTCCTTCTAAGCTAATGTCTCTAGAGCTATTTTTGGCCCCTTACTTCATTTCCTATCCCTTCTGTACATCAAGCTGGGTGAGTCACACTCATCCATCCAGGAAACCTCATCTATTACCCCAATTGTTTTGGACTGAAAGGAGGAGAAGAGCAGTCATCTCCAGATGACATTGTTTGCACTGCCCCAAGATGGCTCACCAAGGGTTTAAGTACTTAACACCAACTAGTTACTCCACCCACACACAAAGCTGCCTGGGGGTCTGTCACAGCATTGATGCACCTCCAGGAATGTGCTTTAGAGAGGGAGCATCTTGCCAGGACC
Organism: Pterocles orientalis; assembly: GCA_011057875.1. Taxonomy (NCBI): domain Eukaryota; kingdom Metazoa; phylum Chordata; class Aves; order Pterocliformes; family Pteroclidae; genus Pterocles; species Pterocles orientalis. The sequence continues at coordinate 65,434 of WKFP01013347.1, read as the reverse complement.
CTGCGGTTATCACATGCTGGTGTATTTTTAACAGTACCAGGAGATCCAGTTCTCACCTATACACGCATTCAAAAGGTACCCATGTATGCCAATGGAAGACAGTATACAAATGTCCAAATGCAAACATTCAGCTGAGATTGCTCCACAAGCAGAGCAGGTAAAGAAAGATGCACAAGCAAAATCTTTGGACCTTAAATGCAGACAAGTGGACATTTTTGTCTAGCATTTTCCTTACCAACATGATCATTAGAAACCTTCATTTCCTTCCTTCTTCTTTGTTTCTCTGCTGTATTGCAAGCAACTATTCACTTTACGTATAACCCCATCGTAATTCTCTCTTTTCCTTTGGTCTCATTCTCAGGGAAGAAAAATTTTACCTCCTCTACTACTTCCTTCCATCTTCTACTAAATTCTGAGATACCATTTTTTCCAAGCCTATTGCTTTCATCATTGTCCTTAGTTTTTATGCTGCCCTGTCTGCTCAGTTTTGAAACCAGTTGTTGTCTAAATATCACATTCCTCCAGAACAGCAGATCATTCTCAGGGATGCTACCACCAGTATCGGCAAACACGAGGGCAAATAATTTATTTGAGCCTCAAGGAACAGCTACTCCCACTCTTCAGAGGAGAGGTAGAGGAGACTCGTGGGTTTTCGAAACAAGGCCTTGCATGGTGGCAATCTAAAGTTGAAGACCTATTTTCAACTCTTAGTGTAACAGCTCTGATTCATGATGGGAGTGGGAAAGATTTCCAATTAAAAAAAAAAAAGTCTGTGTTCTGCCTCTCTATTGAGGAAGGACAAGGTCAGGTAGGTCTCTCACTGGCTTGGTATCAGGCTCTGAGTAACCAGTGCCACACTCTACTTCCACCCTCTCGTAACTGAAGTGTTCGCAGTACTCATCACCTGACCTTGTTCCAGGTATTGGGACAAAATGGCAGAAGGATGATGCAGGTCTTCAATTCAGTGTGAAACAATACTCTGCACCTCGAGCGGCAGATGCCTTGTCATATTTCAATGGCCAGCCAGGGTGAACTGATGTAACTTGGTGGAAGTCTGATTCTCTGCAACTTTAGACACTGGGAAGATGGGGCCCATTTGTGTAACTGGGTCTGAACTGGTCATCCCTCCTGATGTTAGCTGACCTTCTGCACCCCTCGCCCAGTTCCAGAATTACAAGATCAGCTCAGAGGTGCTGCAAAGCTTTCAGTGGGGAAATAGCATTTTTATGCTTACCAACTGAAAACATGCAGCAAAAACTTCTGCAGCCAGCAAGTGAGCAAGGTAGCAAGATGCTGAGGTTCGCAATCCCTGCATACAGATTAATTTTTATAAGGAAGGAAGTTTTCTCCTTTCAATCAGAAAAAAAAAAATCTACTTCACAGAAAACCCAGGCTAATCTGATTTTTCTGAAAGCACACAATTCTCCTAAATCAAAGGCACCTGCAGTGATTCAACACCTCTGTGAATTCAGGACAAATCCTGGCCTTTTCTTACTTCCAAGAGTAATATCATGCAACAAATGCGAACCAAAAGATTCCTCCCACCCTGCCTAGTAATCTCCTGAGAGACATCTCATCGGTCCTAACACAATGCTGTCAGTCTGCTGATGGGATCAAGTAGCATACAGATTAAAACCAATGTGATCCAGGGAACAACGGTTTCAAACTCAGTGAGCTAGGAAGTGGAAGGTATGGTGTTCCTTTTTCTTTGTACATACACAGTGTGACCTTAGACATATTTTTCACACTGAGAAAATGAGAGTGAAGCTCTCAAAGGTCACACAGCACCCTGCCTGCCCACCAAGGTAAAGATCTGGGACCTAAAATCTCATATCACAGAGGTAGCCACAGGAGTTTATCAAAGCCATATTTGAAGCAGAGAGATAACCTACAAAATTTAAATTAAAGGAAAGGCAAAAATATATAGGATTTGTTTTTAAAATCTTTGCAATCCCACCCCAATTTCTCACCAGTTTGTGAGTGGTGAGGGAGTGCAGTGATATAGTCCTGGGACTGCAGAAAGCAAAATCCTCAGGCACAAAAATTAGTCTTGGACTTATTACTTCTGTCTGCAACACATCTTTCATTTCTAGAAAGCACAGGCAGCAATCCTGTCAACTTTGTTAAAATCCTTAAATTCTAGAAATTGTAGACACCTGGAGCTTGGTTCAAGGTCCTGGATCCACTCATCCTGGACTCTGTACCAACGCTGCAGATATCCATTCCTGCAGAAAGCATCAGTATCAGTGCAGGTATTCAACACAAGAAAAGCACATATAGATGGGGGAGTACAGAAACAGCAAATGCATTGGTCAACATAGGTCAGACAATGATCTCAGCACAGCAGAAACCAAAGTACTCTGAAGAGGGTTTTAGAGGACTCCAAGACGAATAAGTTTTAAGGAAGGATTTGGAGAAAAGAGGGCAACCTTGCAGACAGGGCAGCAAAAGGGGAAGGTATGGGAGAATGCATCAAGGTGCCTGTTTAAAGGCCTCCCAAGCAAAAGTGTAGTCTGAATGAGATGTTCAGCAGAACCTGGTAGCCCCGGGGAAGCAGCAGTCTTATGTCTGATGCTGGGGAGAGAAAGCAGCTAATGAAAAATTGCAAGCACAGTTAAATAGTCACTGCAGCAATGGTCTCGACTAAGGCACAGTAGTGTTTGTAGAGGCCAGAGAAATGTTTTGGTAGTAATTGGCATGCAAGAGTTTTATTTCCATGAGTGGGTAAAAAAGGCTGATTTTTGAGATGTTATGCAGACTGCACAGGTAAAGTCAGAGCATGGTCTGAATACACAATTCTGGTGAGAATCCCAAATCAAAAATACTTATGAAAGGTTTTCCCCCACCCATATTATTATTATTATTATTATTATTATTATTATTATTATTATTATTATTTCATCAGTTGTAATGGTTACATTTATTCTCCATCTGTCAGGCAGCTGCTGCAGAGCAAGGATCCTCTGTGTATACACAGCTAATTTGGTGACCCAAGTAATTACACAAGTACTTCATAGCTTTTTTCTTCTCTAGGCACCATGGAGATGACATTCCTGAGACAGCAGGATACAAGTTTGGTCTGTGACTGTGGATCATCACTAAATTGTTTCCTGAGCTCCTGTGAGTGGAACGGAAAGCAGAGTTTCCCTCTCAGACCTTTCACTTCTGTTGCTTACAAAGGAGGATGAACATATCCCACGTGGTCCCAGCACTTGAGGTAGAGCATGCAAGCCTGGCAGGTGAGAAATAAGGGGCATGTCATTGCACATTGAGGCGTGGTGGATAGGGAGGTCACTAGCAAACTGAGCACACAACACCACAGCACACTTTTCTAGGCACTTCTGAGAGCAGAGCCATACTTCAATGGGGCAAGGCTGAGCCTTGGTCAGGGACATCTCTTTGTCAAGAAGAAGTGCACATTTCTTGTTTTCACACCGGCTAGAAGCAGAACACAATGTAAGTGCTAACATTGTCCTACCGTGAGCTGAATCCTTTGTGTCAAGTAACACTCAACCTCAGAAGGCAACGCTCAGACACAGTTGAGTCTGTACTACTCGATCCACTTCACATACAGATGCTCAGCACTATTATCTGAGGCCCCTTAGCTTAGCAGAAACTCCAGCGGTACTCTACACTTTTGAAATTACGCATGCAGCACGCTCCTGAAAGATTCTGGTTTTGAACTCCAGATACTAGGAGCAACAACTTGCAGACCACGGCAGATTCGTGAGCCACTATTCACTTCACTTCACTGCAATCACTCTTAGAAACATTAAAGAGCTAGATCTAGCTAGCTATTTATAGAGTAACATCTGAGCACCTTTCAAATCACTGAAAAAGCTCAGGGGTGAATAATTTTGTCACTGGAACTAAAGGATGGAATTTCAAAGTACCTGACCATGCAAATCTGCACCCCTGCATATCCTACAGGGCAGCAAAGGGTAGTGGGTGCCTCTGGCCATATTGTTGGAGGGCATGAAGGGAAGTAAATCCATCAGAGTCAATGGGGAGGTGCTGATTTAAGCCAGTGGAAGAGCTCACACCTTGGGGAAACTTCACAAACACTTTAGTCACACATTCCAGCTAATCAGGAAATTTCTCTTGCAGAGACAATGCAAGATGCATGTGTGTGCATGTATGAAGCCAGCAGAGTCTTGGTTTATTTGGTTTTTTTTGTTTGGTTCGTTGGTTTGGTTTGGGTTTTTTGTCACTGGGTGGGAATAACTTTATCCAGACTGGTTGTGGGCTGTATGCCAGCTATTCAAACACTAGGTCTTCCCTCACCTTCTAGTTCTATGTTCATGGTTCCTACTAAGCCTATACTTGCTGAGCCCTCACCTTTCTCATTTTACGCTGCCCAATGTATCTTCTTAACATTGCATCCTGCACCACCTACATCACTGTCATGCAACAGTTGTCCTGGCAGTACCTCAGGCACCACAGAACGCAAGAAAAACTTAGTGCCACAGCTGCCCACATCAGAGGTCAGCAGTTCCACTGTCACTGCCATCAGTTGGCAAATATCATTCAGAACGTGTCCTTTCATCATTGCATTATTTTTTCTCTTTTCGCAAAACTCGTTTAATAGTACTCAGGGTTTTGTTGTATTTATTCAGCCTTCCTGGAGATGAGCTGACGGAACTCATAATCCTCTTTTTCTGCACCAGCATGAAGTCCTGGAAGAGGCAAGATCTGACCAGTGTGGATGAGGAAGGAGATGCTGACAGAACATTTGGGGTTTTTTTGCAGTCTCCTTCACTGAGAGGAGCAGGTCACAGATGTGCAGTTAAGCAGGACAGGTGTCGTTGTAAGGGAGCATTACAGTTCTGTGTGATCCTCTGCCTTTCCTGCACTAAGGAAACCTCTGTGTAACAAGAAAGAGTTTTGAAGGACATCAAGTTTACTGACAACAGAAAATCGTGTTTATTGCCCTTGGTTATGTCTCTGGCAAGGAACAGAGAGAGGAAAAGACTAGTTTTTGGGCACGAGCTTTTTTTCAGGTAGGAGACAATAGGGAAATGAGACAGCTTCTGTGGGATGCTTACATGTCTTAAGGCATGATCTGCTCCCTGACAAATTGGTATTTTTCAGCAGGATAATGTGAAGTGCATGCACTTCTTCAGGATCTACTCTTCATTTGACTCCCTGGTATGTGTTCTGGGCTTCAGAAGGTGAGAAACCAAGCCTGGTGAGGTAATGGAAAAACACCAGGGAGATGTTGCCTGACATGCTCTGCCTTTCCTCAGCCTGTGCTGTTTCTGTAATCCTGACCTCATCCTTTTCTCTGGTGTCCAGCCTGGTTCCAGAGATGGTAACAGAAGCTTGTGATCTCAGTTGCCTGTCACTTTACCAAGCTTCAGAGAAGTTGTCAGCATGAAGGCACTGACTCCCTGCCTCCTCTGCTGCTGTTGCTGAGACGACATCAGCCTTTAAAGCCCCCTTCTCCTTGCACCTCTGCTCCAGGTCCGCAGAGACGAGATAATACAGTTTTAATCCCTCCTGTTCCCTCTGCTCCCACCCTGTGCACTACCTTTAATAGAAATTGGAGAACATGGATTCCTACTGCAGAATATCTGTTTCATTTTAATTAAGTCTCCAATTGTAAAAGGATATCAGATGTCCCCTGCACTGGGACAGACAGATTTGTGGGACTGGGTGGAAACAGAAACACACAAAGCCAAACAGGGCCTATGTAGATGGCATGGTGTGCTGCCCTGGTGGGGATGCTCTGCCCTGCAGGCAGCAGCACCTGCAGGGGAGTTTCCATGAGGGCAGGCACAGGCTTTCAAGTCACGTTTATTGGAGGAACAAGGCAAAAACTGATCAGACCCTGACAGCCTGTGGTGCCCCCCGCCCAGTGCTCCCCACAGAGGGGACGGGAGGCCTCTGGAGCCATGCCTATGGCAGGCAGCGGGAAGGAGAAAGTGGAGTCCCCAGCCAAGCCACGAGCAGGTGCCAAATCCCAGGGAAAGAGCAGCTCCAGCTCTGCTGCAGGTCTGAGCAGCCGGCTCTCCCCAGACAAGGACCATACCAGCCCACGCATCTGGTGTACAGGTGGGGATGATGCGCCACACATCCACAGAATGAATCCTTGAGACCACTCTCAGTCCTCTGCCACCTTGAGATGGAGCTTTGGATCCTTGTTCACGCTGATGAACAACTGGAGCCAGGGAAAAGGCGACAGCGTCCCTCCCAAAGAAACACCTAAAATACCAGCCCATGTCGTGAATCAGGTTTACACCGATAGTTTGATGACAGCCTGTTTTTCAGAAGTCACCCTTTGCCTGCCTCAAACCTCCTAGGGAATTTACATTCACCATATTCCTGCTATGTAGGATAGCATTGTCCCCACTGAATTAAACACAAGTCATGTTATGGTGTAGAGGACCGAACACAGTTCATTTAAACCTTACCCTCAAGCCTGACCTTTGAGATTATTTTCCCTCCTTCAGTTGTATGTGGCAAGTCGTGATACATCATCATTAGAGGGAAATATGTAACCACACTGAAGGAGGAAAATAACTGGGAGACATGTAGGTAACTGCGACAACGCATGTCTGCCCAAACCATGGCAGCTGTTGAGGGCAACTTTACAGTTTGACATTGTGTACATCCAGGTAAACTATCATTTTTATATGCATTTTCCTGTGGGCAAAAGAACTAGAGCAAACATACAAGGAGTTTTTTTATTACTATCATTTTGTGGAGAAAGTATTGAAAGCTCCATTTCACCAGTGACTGTTTCTGGAAGGGGAAGAAAACCAGTGGAGTCCCTCCTAAACTCTCTAAAGTGGATTAAATGAAGATATTCCTTCAAAAATGTCAAATCTACCATGATAATACAAGCCCTTAGCCTGCCAGAAGCTCTTTTAAATTAGCTTTTTCTGAACTTATCTAAAAGCTTCTGATACCTTTCAACAACAATAACAGGAGCCTAAACACTGTAAACAAAGTAGTTTTTCTGTGCTGAACAGTTTAAGAGAAAAAAAAAAAACCAAACATAAGATGCCTCGTGGTTTCAGCAAAACTTTGGATAAAGCCCTGAACTTTATCAAACAGGTTCTTGGCTGGTCTCAGCCCGTGCTGCTTCATTAAGTCTTCAGCACCCTGTAGGAGAAAGCACTTTCCTTGATGCTGTTTGCTGCACAACTTCCTACAGCTTCATGCAAGCTGGAGCAGCATAGCCCTGAGCCTCTGCTGAAATACACACTGCTACCTAAGGGACTGGGTTTCCTAAGTCTTGTTAAAATCAATGTCTCAGTATTCTTTCGGCTGCCTGGAAAATTTTGGCCAAGCTTGTCAGTAAGAAAGGATGATATATACCATCTTGTGGTGGAAATATTAATTAGTTACTGTTTCTGAAGTGTATTGAATGTGAAAATCTCTCATGTTATTGCATCTCTGTCTTTTCTTATCCGCAATATGGACTTTCTGCCCCCTCTATCTACCCCCAACAATATTTTATATAAACCTGGAGTGCAAAGCCTGTTCTGACATCTTAGAGGACGAGCCAAGTGACTATCATTCAAATATTTATTTCATGAGAAGTTAGAACATTTTGCACTTTCCTCCACAACTCTTTCAAAAGCAGCTCATTTCTTCTTGCTGGAAGAGTGCCCATTGTTCATTTAACACTAAAGATAGGGCTTTGCTGTTTTCTTTTAAGTCAGTGATTGGAGGGTGGAGAGCAAAGAGGGAGTTAAGCTTTGTTATGTTGCCTTGTCAAAGGGATACAACATTATGCAAAAATAATAATGCGGAACAAAAAATTGCTTTGTTTTCCAAGCATTCTCTTTCACTGGCATACAGATTTCAAATTTTACTCTTCCTTGTTTTGCCCAGTAGATTGGATTTCAGATGGCTCTGTCAATTAAACATCAGGCACTATGTGCACCTTGCTGCCTCTGTTCTTTAGGAAGCAGCAATCAGTTTTCTATTGCCCTCAAAACTTCCAAATTAATGAGGCAGGAGGGTGGTGCTGTTTGGCTGGTTTTAAATCTATCTTAAATACACATTTGATCTCTTTACTGTTGGAGGAGCCTGTAGTTTGTAATGAACAATATTCCCCCAGAGTAAAGACAGGCAGTGTTACATCCACAGAAGGGTAAGTGGGGCACAGAGGCACTAAGTGGCTTGCCTGAGGTTGCACCAAGATTGCATGGAGAAGCAAGGACTCAGACTTCCAGCTTCCCTGTCTTTAAACTGGAGGCAAACATAGAGGGGCTGTGCTGGTTTCTTTTTTTCTGTGGCTTTGCAGGATAAACCAGAAAACACTGAGCGATGCCCCTCCTGATTTGTTTTTCTAACAATGTGTCCCTTCCTCCCAGCTGCTCACATTACTGCAGCATGTTGTGCAGCAGGATCATTTTATAGCCAATAAAGTGGGGGTTTTCGTATGTGTTTATCATCTCTGAAAGTGGAATCCCTCATGGCTGAACATAGTTCTCATGGTGCACAGTGGGGAACGCATGACAGACTCCTGGCAAATTCCAGTGTTGAACATGATTAGCTTCCCTGTACCTCTAAGGAATACTACCAAGAAATTGCTAACACTGTAAATTGTCTCAAATATGCACTTACTAAAGCCTTTAAAGAGCAATTACTGTATGTTAACTGAACACCAATCAACTGTAAAAACAGCAGTTATGTGGGTTTAATAGATACATAAAGGAGAAAATCTCACCACCCTGCAATTAATTCTACATCACATAAAAAGTGTAACTTTTACACTTATTGCTTATTAATACATAAAACATGTACAGCATGTTAAAACATTTAATTAGCACTTACATAACAGGCTTAAAGTTAAGTATCAAATTATCATTAAAATCTTGTTGAGTTCTTCATTAACCCTGTGAAACAATCCCCCAACATGCAGTGCTCAGGTCGTTCTAGCAATTAGGTGCTTTCAGCTGCCGTTTAGTGACTTTATATAGCAGTGTCTCATGCTCTGTTAGGAACAATTATATATTGTCCAGTTTCACTTCCTCCACGATTACCTTCCTTACAACACAGGATGTTCTCGAGAAAGCCAGAAGATAAAGAAGGGACATCAGGAAGAGATGCTTCTGAGCAAGGCCTTCAGTTCTCATCTCCATGAAGCTGTGTTTAAAAATCTGGCCATTGAAAGATATGTTAATAGCATACGTGGAGAACTTCAGCCGAGAACAATGTGGAGAACTTCAGCCGTAGCTATAAACGCATCAGGAGAGAGAGGAGTAAACCTGCAGTGAAGGTCTGCATGTGGAATAGGAGAAGGATAGTGGTAAATGACACCAGCAGGTGGGCTTGTGGCAGAGACCAGGCAGAAAGAGAACTGGAGGCTTCCAGCATCACCAGGAGGACAGCAAGTGACTAGGTATCACAACGGAGTTTGAAAAAGTAGAAAAAGAAGGTAGGGGAGCACTTTAGACTTGACTTGCAGTCAAGATTGATGCTTACTAGTGATCCCAGAGGGAAGGAAAATAATAGCAGATATATATGCCTTCGGGAACTTCATCCAATCATGCATTCTGTTGACAGAAGGAAACCACAACATAGAATTACCCTTTGTTTAGTCTAAATCAGCTGCCAGTATGCACATACACCACATGAAAGGTGAAACCTGAACATATTTCCAGAACATCTTCCTGAAAAAACCATCTGCTGCCCAAGCTAATGTTACCATCCTCCCCGTCACAATGAGTTTTGAAAGGATAAATTCCATTTTCCAGACAAAATAACATCCTCACCTCGGCAACACAGATTAAAACTGCCAACTACAGTCCAGAAATTGGTTTCTTCACAGAGGCTCTCAGCTACTGTGTGCAGACTCACAGAAGAGGTGCATGTGTAGAAAGGGTTTGCCAGCAGCCAGCACAGTCCATCACTCCTGTGGTTTTGTGAAGGGCTGTGAACTTCCAGCACAGCTTCAGAGAAAAGAAGGAATTGCTAGTTGTCAGCACAGACAAAGGCAAAGCTGCCTACAAACTGGACAGGCTGTTGGAGGGAGACCTGTGCTGTTGTGCTTCTCCACTTGCAGAAAAAGGTAGTAGAGGAAGGACATTCAACCAGCCCTGACTTCTGTGGGGCATGTGTGAAAGTGCCAGTCAAGGCAAAGGTCCAACAAGAGAGGGCCAGCTCTTGGCCCCAGACACGAAGATACATGGTTCCTTCTCACCAGAGTGGGTAGAAAAGCCTCTCTTTCCTCAGAAGTATCATTTAACAGACCCAAAGTAGCTGAGCAGATCTGAAGGAGGGCAGAAAAAGGATTTCCACTCACTAACTTTGCCTAAACTCTTTTACTATATTTGATTGCATTTTTACTCATCTTGATAGTAAATCCAAATTTGTAGTACCCCACAAGCTTTAAAGATACATCATACAAAAAATAAAAAATTGTGTGCCTTTCACGCACAAAGATTTAAGTTAAAGCAAATATTTAACTTAAAGCATTTTCCCTCTTGATAAAACTATACCTGTGCACTTAACCAAGAGGACAGATTTAATTGCAAATAGCTGTGGGACCACAAGATGGATAGCTCCTTGTGGTGGGTCGACCTTGGCTGCCTGCCAGGTGCTGCCCAAGCTGCTCCATTGCTCCTCCTCCTCATTTTCATGGGTCAAGATAAGGAGAGGGAGATCACTTACCAATTACCATCATGGGCAAAACAGACTCAGTTTGGGGAAACTGAGACCCTGCTCTTGTGGGACCCCATCTGGAGTACTGTGTTCGGCTCTGGAGCCCCTCACATAAGGACATGGACCTTTTGGATGAAGTCCAGAGGAGGGCCACAAAGATGGTCAGAGGGCTGGAACACCTCCCACATGAGGTCAGGCTGAGAGAGTTGGTGTTGTTCATTCTGGAGAAGAGGAGGCTCCAAGGAGACCTAATAGCAACCTTCCAGTATCTAAAGGGGGCTACAAGAGATATGGGGAGGCACTCTTTATCAGGGAGCATAGTAATAGGACAAGGGGTAAAGGGTTTAAGCTGAAAGAGAGTAGATTTATATTAGATATTAGGAAGACATTTTTTGCTGTGAGGTTGATGAGGCACTGGCACAGGTTTCCCAGGGAAGCTGTGAATGCCCCATCCCTGGAGGTGTTCAAGGCCGGGCTGGATGAGGCTTTGAGCAACCTGGGCTAGTGGAGGGTATCCCTGCCCACGGCAGGGAGTTTAGAACTTGATGATCTTTAAGGTCCCTTCCAACCCAAACCATTCTATGATTCTACAGTTCTATGAAATTAATTGAATTTATTGTCAATCAATCAGAGTAGGATAGTGAGAAATAAGAACAAAACTAGAACCACCTTCCCCCCACACCTCCCTTCTTCTCAGGCTCGACTTCACTCCTCATTTCTCTACCTCTTCCCTTCAAGCACAGGGGGATGGGGAACGGGGACTGTGGTCAGTTCATCATACATTGTCTCTGCCACTCCTTCCTCCTCACGTTTTTCTCCCACTCCAGCCTGGGATTCCACCTATAGGAGGCAATCATCCACAAGTTTCTCCAGTATGGGTCATTTCAACAGGGTGCAGTCCTTCAAGAACACACTGCTCCAGCATGGGTCCCTCACAGGGTCATAGGTCCTGCCAGAAGGCCTCCCCTCCATCCTGCCAGAAGCCTTCTCTGTCTCGGACTCTCCAGGAACTGCTGCTTCCTCCAGGGCACAGCCACATAAACACAATACACTCCTAATACCTGGAAACTGATTCATTTCTTTAATAACCATCAGCAAGAGTACCAGCAATCCTGATATAATTTAACCTGTAAAGTAACTAATTTGTGTCCTTACCAAGAGTTTGGACAGTACAAAGGATTACTGCTCAAAGGAAACAAATAGTTTGCATAAGGAACATATTTCTCCTCTCTCCTGGACCCGAACCTCTCTTGAATGTCATTGGAGAAAAATGGATCTTTTTACTCTACGGCACAGCATGTCAGGTCTATTTCTTTGTTCAGTTTGTGTTAGTCTTGGCCTGGCATTTGTTACCTAGTTCAGAGGTAGGTTTAGTGTCCTCCTATGCACAGAAGCAGATTAAGCATTTTTAAGGACAGAAACAGTTTTTTGGTTAGCTTAGTTTGGCAGGATCCAGCTCCGTGATGCAGACAGTTCCTTCTGGTTTTACATTCTTATTCTGGTAAAAGAGAAGGGAAAGTCTTCAGGCTAAGGCCATGGACAAGGACACAACTTACCAGAATTTAATTTCCACTTATGATAAACTTCCTCAAGACAGCATTATTTCCTCTACTTCGTATACCACTTCTCAATCTAGAAAAGGGAGATATTAAAACCTCCTTCTGCTCTGACAGTAAGCCACAACTTGTCCCTTAGATGATAAGATTTTTTGGTGAAGGGTTTGTGCTCTGTTCATACTACAGCAAGCACTACAAAAATACTTGTGACATGACTTCTTTCTGCTGTTGTCATATACAAAAGATCAGTGTCCTGTTCCATTTTTTATTCCATCCTCTAACCATAAATTACTCTCTTTGAGAGAGCATTAGTGACAAAGGATACTAGCATAAAATACTAACAGGCTCTTGCTCAAATTATGACTACCATTAGTGAAAAGAAATGTGAGAGATAAAATAATTGAAATACTTCATCGACAACAGAAGCCTTCCCAGTTCCATGGATCCTCCATGAAGGGGACCTTGACATGGGGATAGGAGACATTTGTAAATAGTTTTAAGCCCTTGTCTGTCACTGAAATACAAACAGGAATTGAGGTTTAGGAATTTTGAATGCAAGTTTGTACAACTCTTCCTGCTTTGAGAGGACTCAAAGTCTAAATGTTACAGATTTAGTGAATGTTATTCACCACACAGGAAAGTAAGTCAATAGAGGACAATCACTACCTCTAAAAGAAAGAAATCTAAAAGAAAGCTGTGCTGGAAACCTGCTGTTGAAGAAGTAAACAAGATTCCTCACTGCTCACAGACAGCTAAAGATGTCTGGAAAACTTTGTGCAGAAGAAACCAGTCCAGCAATGAAACAGCTGCACAGAGAGGTTACTCAGGAACCATCAATTTAGATGTTCAGATTAGAGATGGATCTGAGCCACAAAGTATTGATCGCTATTCAGACAAGCTGTAAGTAAGTTTTCAGTCTGACCTACCATAGCGACAGGGCAGTATTCAGCTCCTGACTCCTCCAAAGGTCATGAGCAATTTGGACCTGGGAGCATAGCTTGCACCAAGCTCCAGCTCCAAGAGATCAGACACTTCAGTGCTGAAGGGAAGTGCTACTTGCATTTTACCTCCCTTCATCCTCTGCTTTGAGGTCTGTCAGGAAAAGCACTATGTCAGCATGGATGGTTGTTATAGACACCCTCATGGACAGAAAAAAAGTTATGAAGTGAGCTTATACCATAACTCTCTGGTTTTGCTTTCTCACTTTTCCATCATGAGCTTTCAGAGGACATTAGACATATGGAAAATATAATAATAATGGCCAGTTTTGAGATACCTAAGTTATCTCGATAAAAAGGCAAACCACCTACACTTGAATAAGAACCAACCATGAAATGGTGTTCTTGCTATTTGCAGAAATGGTTATGACTAAACCAGAAACAGTCAGTAAACTCTCAGAAAGCAGAAACTCACCTGACTGCTGGAGAACAGCTCATATGTAATGCAGCCTTTGCTAGTGTTGTTCTGGGTTAAGCTGAGACAGAGTTAACTTTCTTCATAATAGTTAGCAAGAGGCTGTGTTTTGGATTTGTGCTCAGAAGAAAGCTGATAAAGGGTGATGTTTATGCGGCTGCCAAGGTCTTTCAGCTTTTCTCTGGCTGTCTGCAGACTGGAGAAGCTGGGAGGGAGCACAGCACCAGTTACTAGCCCAGGATTTGATCTTAGGTTCAGGATTGAGATCCAAAGTCGCCAGTAATCTATTCCATAACATACACGTCATGCCCAGTATATAGGTGAGGATCCTCCGGAAGATCAGCCCTTTTGGTTCTGGATCTCTTTGGCTCCGGGTCATCTCATTCCAGGTGGTCGCTCTCCCAAGGCCTTCCCCCCTCCCCTGGTCAGCTCTTGGTCTGGGATGCTTGGACTGTTATCTCTGTTCCAAGAGTGCAGTTTCAGGACTCTCCCTGCTCTGGGATCGTTAGCCGGGAACAGGCTGAGCCTTGGTCATCGGGTGGAGGGGCAATATCACTGTGTATCACTCATTTGTATATTTGTATATAGTATTATTTTCAATATTATTGTAGTTTAGTTATTAAATTGTCCTTATCTCAACCCACGAGTCCTTTTTTCCCTTTACCCCTTTAATTCTCTCCCCTATCCTCGGGTGGGGGGAGGGGGGGGAATTGCATGAATGGGTGTGTGGTTTGGCCCCCAGCCAAGGGCAAACCCATCACAAGTGTTCATATCAAGATGGAGCTCTCTGAAATGGAATGTGAACATTTTAATTGAGAAATCTTGGAGGCTCATCTTATTCAAGGTTGTCTTTTGCATAAAAATAAAAATTATCACCTCTTGCCTGAACAGACTGACCACCTGTGAACACAGCACTTTTCCATTGCTGGCTGATGGTGGTATCTGATCATGCTTCTGCTTGAATGCAGAGTGTGTAATCACAGTTTGCTCTCAGTGATGACATTGAAGGGGAGGTCTACTGTTTTTCCCAGGGAAAGACCAAAATATCTACAGCAGATGGCTGAAGTCCTCTACTCCGTGTGAATTGAGACTCCACATGAAAAGCAACTCTCCTGTGTCTGCAATCAGAAAGAAGTGCCAGGAGATCCTGCTGGTCACAAGCACACCTATAATATGAATTCCAATATTAAGTCCTGCCATTATGAATGTTGAAGGAGGCTGCCAAGGAAGTAATGCATTTGCTTACTTTTGCCACCATGTGTGTAACAGCATACCAGTTTGGAGAACCTTATCCCTTCTTCTTCTTCTTCTCCGTGTCACTCTAAGGCTCTCCCAGACTACACAGTGTCCCCAGGAACAGCCCACTCACTCAGCAACAACACCCACTTGATATAAATTAATGGAAAAAGATCATCTCCTTGTCAGCTTTCCAATTAAATTACATGGAAAGAAATCTAAGTTACAGCATAAATCCCTGCAGAACAAGGTCCTAATTGCTAAACATTTACATTAAATGGATTAAATAACAACATATATTTAATCTGTTGATGAGAATATACTTTTGTTGATACTGTCAGTTGAGTTAATTACAGGGGATATGACATCTGCTTCTGGTTGCCTGTTCTTCCTGCTTTTGATGAATAAGACTGAAGACCAAACAGTTCCACAGAACAGGATCAGGCGCATTTAAATTCATTCAACCCAAGAAAAGCGTTTTTTCTGTGGCTGAGCTGAAAAGCACACGTCCTGTTTGCATCTCCACTCCAAAACAGACCATAAAGACTGATGAAGGCAAGCACAAGACTGCTGAAGGCAAACACAACAACACTCTTTTGATCACCAGATGGATAATGCCTGGCCCCAACCATAGCCTAGCAGACAACTTTGTTTTCTTGCTTTGCTGCATGCTCCTCCCTTCCACGCCAGGACAGTGTCTGTACAGTCTCAGTCTTGCATGTATATGAACCTGGGCTTCCTCTAGCACCAACAGCCCTGATAATGTTCTCAGTCTCCTAAATACAATAGGTCAACTCCTACCAGCTCCAGAATGGCCAGAGTTTGTTGTCTGTTTACTAGGAGCAATCCTGCAAAGGAAGGTGGGGGAGGTGGTTACAGGAGCAGCTGAGGAATGGGGGAAGCAAACCCATTTTCTAACCTGTTTTCCAGGAGGAGACTACTGTAGTAATAGCAAGAAATACCCTGCAGCTGAAGCAAAATGGCTCAAAGACCTTATTTCTTTCTCCAGGCAACATGCTTTTAGTCCTGTATATTTCTTTACCTATGAGAAACCAAATCCTTTCTGCTTCTGAATTACTATTTTTACTTAAATCATGTGGTTTCAACAATCACACACCTGAGGTCCTGAAGAATCTAAGCAGAGGAAAATGTTTTCTCTGGAAATAACACATCAAAGACTCACTGCTTTACGGAGCTTGCCTTCTACTTATCTACTGATTCACAGAATCACAGAATGTTAGGGATTGGAAGGGACCTCGAAAGATCATCTAGTCCAATCCCCCTGCCGGAGCAGGAACACCTAGATCAGATCGCACAGGAACGCATCCAGGCAGGCTTTGAATGTCTCCAGAGAAGGAGACTCCACAACCCCTCTGGGCAGCCTGTTCCACTGCTCTGTCACCCTCACTGTAAAGAAGTTTTTTCTCATATTCAAGTGGAACCTCCTATGTTCCAGCTTGAGCCCATTGCCCCTTGTCCTATCACTGGATGTCACAGAGAAGAGCCTGGCTCCATCCTCCTGACACTCACCCTTCACATATTTATAAACATTGATTAGGTCACCCCTCAGTCTCCTCTTTTCCAGACTAAAGAGACCCAGCTCCCTCAGCCTTTCCTCATAAGGGAGATGCTCCATTCCCTTAACCATCTTTGTGGCTCTGCGCTGGACTCTTTCCAGCAGTTCCCTGTCCTTCTTGAACTGGGGGGCCCAGAACTGGACACAATATTCCAGATGCGGTCTCAGCAGGGCAGAGTAGAGGGGGAGGAGAACCTCTCTTGACCTACTGACCGCCCCCCTTCTGATAGACCCCAGGATGCCATTGGCCTTCTTGGCCACGAGGGCACAGTGCTGGCTCATGGTCATCCTGCTGTCCACCAGGACCCCCAGGTCCCTCTCCCCTACACTACTCTCCAACAGTTCCAGACCCAACTTATCCTGATACCTGGAGTTGTTCTTGCCCAGATGCAAGACTCTACACTTGCTCTTGTTAAATTGCATTAAATTTTTCCCCGCCCAAATCTCCAGCCTGTCTAGGTCTCGCTGGATGGAAGCACAGCCTTCTGGCGTGTCAGCCACCCCTCCCAGTTTCGTATCATCAGCAAACTTGCTGAGGGTGCACTCTATTCCCTCATCCAAGTCGTTGATGAATATATTCAACAGCACAGGTCCCAGTACCGAACCCTGGGGGACTCCAGTAGATACAGGCCTCAGGTTCATACAGACCAAAAGTACCACTCCTTCCACTGCAGCATCTCTGACAGAAGTCTTTGCTGACTTCAGTCTAAATGATTCCACAAAGATTTAAAGCATCATTCGGCCCAGTAGTTTAATATGATTCCCTTCAGTTGCCGAGAAATTAGAATTTCAGTCCAACATTTCCAACACAAGCTAAATTAATTTGAGGAATAGCTGGTAAATATATTCCTCTCTTTAAACACTACTGAGAGCACAACAGAACAGCTGCAAAGAGACACATTTCACTTAGATTTGGAAGTCTTGCATGTTCAGTTGGCTAGACTGAACTAAGCTCTTCATTAATAGAAGTGTAAACTCAATAGAGAATTCAAGAACCAAGCTGCAGCATATTTACTTTTACACTGACTATTCAAAGAGGCAAATTATTTGAGGAGAAGCATGTCTCTTCTCATTCCAGCAGCTGACTTTACGTTTTCTTAAGCATCCTAGCTGAAATTAATCAATTGAAATTCTTGACAGATTATTTTGTATACCTGAAAAATGCATTTTATGAACAACGTAAGCATAACAGAGATCACAAAACTAACTTTTAGGAAGCATTTATTTTTAGGATAATAAAATAACAACTTTTTTTTTGACACAAAAATATTTTACCTGTCAGTTGTCACCAGAGAAACCAGGAATTTAGTAAAATTTAAACTGGAATTAGTAACAGAAGTACTGTAAGTTATTTATTATAACATAAAGTGAGGGTGACAGAGGTAGGACTCGTTCTGCTTCTGTGCATAAAGCTATTGTCAAAATGGATTAAGATAAGACTTTCATTAGGGATAGATTATTCCCTTCCTACCTTTTCCTTCAGGAATCAAAATACTGAACTAGACAGGGATCAGACCTGATCTGATGAATTCCTACATTCTGCTAGAACAAAATAGATCTCAAATGCAGTAAAAGAAAAGCCAATAGCGCTACCTGACAGCTGCACACTCCCATCTGTTGCTACACAATGAGTGCATTGCATGAGAAGTTATTTTATTTTGCCTAATTTTTGTGCCATTTTCCTTATTTTTTTCCACGTTGACAGAACTTTGGACTGGATTCCTCCAGTTGTAACAAGTGAGAATACTGGCTCAATCACAAAAGCAAAGCAAAAGCAAATCCCCACCACACTGATGCTATTTTGCTGGGTATTTCACTTGATTTATAGCATATTGTGGGAGTGCTGGAGAAAGGGAATTGTAGGATTCAAGTCAGAACTAATTAAATAGTTTGAGCCAAGATGAAATGCAGAAATACAGATCAATATCTTCTCCTACATGATAGCCATTTTCTACATCTAAGAGATGTTTGGTGCTGTCCCCTGCTAATGATGCATACAAACTCATAAAGTCTGATAAAATTTGCTTTGATCCTGTTAAGAGATCATTGCCTTAGGTAGGTGCATTCTATGTTACTGAGCATACATTTAGTTGGAAGGCATGCCTTTTGGTCAAAAATGATTGGACATAGGGACAGACAGAAACGCTGGTCAGAGAAAAGTCTATGTGTCAGTGAGCATGTTGTTAAAGCAGAACACACTTCTTGAAAAACATGAGCTTGCAAAAAGTCAGAGACAAGCTACAGAAATTGAAGGTTAAGAGAACACAGAAGAAATAGGAAAAGAGGAAACTGAAATAGGAGTTCAGGAACTCTCTGGTTCAACCTCTTGCCAAAAGCAGGGTTATTGCCAACACTAGACCAGGTCAGTCATGGCTTTGTTCTGTACGAGTCCAAAAAACCACCAACAGTGAAGATATTACATGCTCATGGGTTGACCTGCACCAGTGCTGCACTGCTTTCACAGTAGAAAAACTATTCTGTTCTTCTGCCGAAATGTCTTCTCCCTTTATAGCAAAACAGGCAGTTGTCGTGCATGTATGATGAATCAGCCTTCCTTCTCTCCCTCTACCCTTGCAGAATATGCACTGTATTTCCACGCACAGACAAGTAACTGCAAATTCAGTAGGAAAGACAATGCCTAGGCTTTTCAAACATCAGTTGATCCAAATAGGCATCAGCCCTCTTTACCAAGGCTTTGTCTAGGATGCTTGGTCTTTGACTTAAGCCACCCAGCCCCACCTTTGTTTCACAGGGTGTTTGCACGCATCCATTTATCTGAGGACAGCCTGGTATGTGACAGATGAGAAGACAATAAAAGGTTTACAACATGCATCCTGGAAAGACTGCAGCTTTCCAGGCTAAACTTTGTACTCCAGAGTGCTCAAACTGAAATCCGTTTCCAGCAGTGGTTGGTGTGGGGGGCATGGAATTAATCATGCTGCAAACAAATAAAGGTTCCTCTAACATCTTAAGCCTATCTTGAACTAAAACATTCCCTTTTCCAAAATTTTCTTACCTAGAACAATTTCGTATTCAGTAATCTTGCTGCTTTGGAGCCAGACAGCTGGCTTTCATGGTGGAAAAGTCCTTTGTTATCAGAAAAATATTGAAGAAAGGCTCCAGGGTGATGAAGAATGGAGAAACTTGGGGCAGTTTTCACTGAAATGTACTGAACATCTGCAATTGTATTTAGATATTTTTGTTGAAACCCGGAGACTGACTTTTTGCTGTTCAAGTTCACATAAAGTGTTCTGTATGGCACCAGTTTCCAAAATAACTGAGCCACAAGTATCAATGTTTCACATAGTCCCTCTCACTTCTTAAAAAGCGGACTTCCCACTGGAAAGCCTACAGTTCCAGATCCATAATCCTTACTTACCATGATCCTGCCCATTCTCCGTGTTGGTCCCTGAATCACAGGGCACCGTCAACTGCTCAACTGTTCTGCAGGGAGGTTGTGTTTTCAAGGAAGGGAGATAGTGGTCTCCCCTCCCATAGCAACTGTTGCAAAGTCTTTGCACCCGTGTGAATACAAAAGCAAGATCTTTGCATGGAGAGCATTCAGGCACTGTACCTCTAGACCAAAAGAATATGCCAACAGTCAGCTAGTAATAATGTGGCAAACATTTACCCAGACTTCAAGAAAAGGAAGGACAATGAGCCTGGGAATACAGTGTGTACGGAAGACCAAGTTGTCTCACGGTGCAAGTGTTCCCTGTGAAGCCCAGGGCTCCCAGTTATAAAAAAGTTAATTGTGTGGCAAGGCAGAGAAGTAATGTGAGCAAAGAACGATGCTAGTGAACTATTTGCCTCTTCCCTCCCACACCCTTCTTGTGTTTCAATTCAGCACCAGAAATCCAAGGCAGGTGAACCAGTCACATTCAGGCAGAAACATAAAACTAGGAAGACTTTTTCCCAAACTGCCACAGTCAAACACAACTGTAACACTCTAGAAATCATTCCAAGGTCTTTCACTACATCAGTTATGTAATTCTTGTTATTGATGTACCACTGAGCAACCCTTTCTCTTTTTAGATCAGTGGAAGCACAGGTTAGCTCTGGACTAGAATATAGTGTAAAGATTAGTTGTAGGCCTCCCTCATGAACAGATGTTTCCAGAGAACACTGAGAAAAGGTAATATCTAACAGCCTAAACCACATCCTTTTCTTATTTTTTCTTTAAGCATAGAATAAAGAAATAAATATTTTAACAGAGAAATATTTTTACTTCAAGGGAGAAGGGTGAAAGGCGGAAGCATGTAAAACTATCCAGTGATCAAAGCTCTCATACTGTTTAACATCATACACATTCAGTTGAGATCCAGTTCCAGTACAATCAAAAAGCTACTTAAACAGGACCTAATGAAAACACACCCAGAAAAAAACCTCTGACATCTTCTAAATGTGCATGTAAAAAAAAATCTGTATTTAGCAAAGAAAGATTCCAAGACAACAGCACAAGCATCAAGTTTCCAAAGAAGAAAGAGGAAAAAAGAGCACCTCCTGCTCCACCTTACTGGGTGTGTATTCCACTCCAACTAAGCAGAGTCAATGCTGGATCCAGCAGGTCATTAGATACTGGAGCACACAGTATCCCAACTCCTTAAGAGACTGAGTTGATAATCCAAATACCAGCCTGTCTCCATTTATTTAGATTTTTTAAGACAGCCTACAAAATTTCTTAATTTCTATGGGTTCAGGAGGAGTCAGCAGACCTTGGCAGTGTGCCCTTGACCTCTAATGGATGTTGGGCTGGTGCATATTCAAGGCATTTTTTGGGGATGTGGTGGATGCTAGATGCATGTGAGCTTGGGGAAGTCACTCTCCCCTCCCCCAAAAAATCCAAAATTCACTGTGAAATAGGGGAGAAAAAGGTGCAGAGGGGAAAATGGGTGCTTTGCTCTCTCCCACAGCTGCCAACTGAAGAACCAGTCCTCAGAGTAGCCAAAACAAAACTACGCACACAGAAGCACACACTCTTAAAAAGTTTTTATTAATTTTCTTTTTTTTTCTTTTTTTTTTAAAAAAAACAAACCCGTCAGTGCAACAGTTCAGTATCCCCTTCCTATCCCCCATCAGTAAGCAGTAATTTTAAAATCAGGAAATACCGAGTGCTGAAGCCAATGGGTTAGGATTTTGCTATTATTTCCTTCTGTCAAACTCTGAAAAAGTCCTCTGTATAAATTAAACAATGAAAAAAAAGTTATTTTCAATTCTATGTCATTACAGTCAACAGAATCATAATAATGCATCTAAAACGTGTGTCCACAATACATCAGGTATACACTTTTGGGAAAAGAAAAAAAGGAAAAAAAATATGGTATTCTAAGCTTGTTAAAAGGATAATGGTCCCATAGTTTTTATTAACAGGTTAGCAAAACAAAATCCAATGGATTACAATATTTACATGTTATTTGAAAAATAAAGTAGTGATAAAAGCATGTCACAATCATTATTTCATCTTTTTTTTTTTTTTTTCATTTTTGGTAACCATTACAAACACCCAATCCAGGTATGGAACTGTTTAAATACATTTGAAATGAGGCCAATTAAAAAACAAATACAGACACAAAATGTGTATTTATACTTGTCCCTCTAATGTGTTTTTCAATGACATTCCCTCCCTACTTCAAAAACAAAACCAAAAAAAACCCAACAAAAAAATCAAAATAATCCCCCACACAACCAATGAATCCCCAAAAAGCAAAACACCATGCTTCTCAAGTAGCACTTATTCCACAAATGCAACATTTTTTGCCATCAATTTCATATGAAGGTCTCTAAGACACCGTTTCCTCAGCAGCTTCCT
>WKFP01013347.1:0-41126 GCA_011057875.1 Pterocles orientalis | reverse complement strand
AGAGTCGACTGCCTCGCCCTTGGAAACCTCTCAGGGGAACCTTCCCGCGTCTCCCCACCTACCTCCCCTTCAATGTCCAAGGCTGCAAACCTATTGCCCAGGGGGACCTGGGGACACGTGACAGGCAGAGGGGGGGTTTGCCCACGACGCCGAGCAGGGACCCTCTCTCAACCCTCCCCATCCCTCAGTTCCCCCTCCTCTGCCACTTCATGCTCAAGAGGAGAGGCAGTGCAATGAAGCTACTAGAGGGACCCACTACAGTCTAGCTTTGAAACCAAATCCTTATTTGCTGTACACTGCGACAGATACAACTTAAGAGGGAAGAACCCCAGTTCCAAACAGTAAAGTTTATTCCCTTTTCCCCAGTGCCTTTAAAACAAAACTTACAAGGCACCAAACAAAGGTACAGGAAAAGAGTACTTTTCCCAAAGAGTTAATGATCCAATAAAACTTTTCATAAGTTGCAACATTTCAAGTACTCATACGTAGGCAGCCAAGATTAAGGGTAAGAGAACTAATACTTCTCACCCTATCATAGTTAACCTACAATACTGTATTCACATGTCTTCCAGATGTCAGCAACCTTGAATGAAATCTACTCTTTGAAGAAACTCTGGTCAGCAAAGATATCTCTGCTACAAATGAGTTCTTCATCAAAAGAAGGAAAATGACTGTTCCAGAGATGCCTGTCTTATCTGTAATGTGTATCATCCCACAGTGTGTAAACTGCTATAGAAAGGCAAAGATCTTCACTATGAAGATAACTAGGGAACTCCACTACACACATTCATTCAGATTGATTTCACTTCCCTTGAAGATTTTGACATTTTTTTGCACATAAATCTTTGCACTGCTATGCAAATTTAGCTGCAAGCAACAATAAAGGGAAAAAAACCCCTAGTTCCTTCCTAGAACATTCCATATAATTTTCTGCCATCTTTATGCTGCTCTGCTGGCAGGCAAAATCAACAGTACATTCAGGTAAAGTTAATCCTTGGCCAAGTGTTATTCTCTTTGGGACAGTTTCAAGTTTTAGAATCACAATCAAATCCTGCAGTCCACAGCCACCTTAAGCAGCAGAGTTAAAAAGGATGAACAGGAACTCCACATGCAAAGACACTGGATGCACTGTACCCACACTTGCGGTAGACAGAATTCTTCTTCCTAGAACTGTGTTTGCCTTCACCACCAGAGCTTTCAGGGAGGTGATGAATGGGGTGGGGGAATGCACAGAGATCTATGGTTACCTTTGGCTGTTTGGCAAAGGAGTGTAAATCAACTTACATGCCATGTCTCAGCACGTGTCGCTCCCACTCAGAGCCTTCTGTAAACGATCGGCCACAGAACTCGCACGGGAAGCGTTTCTCTGGAGCACCGCTGTCAGGAAACATCACAGGATCTGGAGAGAGAGCATAGGCTGTGAATTCAGAAGTGCCAGGACAAGAAGAGACCATTGTGATCCTACTCTGATCCTCTCTGCTGCTCCTTCTCAACCCTGAGAAGCAAAAGGACCTACCTAGCAAATAACTGTGTTTGTGAAAATGCAACTCCCCCAAAGGAAAATGACACTACAAGTGACAAATCTTAAAGCATCTCTGCAAATAAGGGTAACGAGTTCCTACTGCCTGTTCCTGTATTTCAAGAAATAAAGAGACAGTGGAGTTTTAATTCAAAACTGAGAAGTTAGGGCTGAAACAGGTTGAAAGCAAAATTTAAAAAACCCAACTAAAGCCCATTTATAATTTTTGAATTGGTAACACAAATTTTAGGAAACAAAGACTTGATATATTTAACATGTGAGCCTCATAATAAATAGATCATCATGAAGTCTCATGGTTTAAGTGCTGCATCTTAACTGCATAGATGTTTCATCCCATCCTAATCTCTTATACAAAGTGCTTGGGGCCTCATTTGCCAAAGTATCAAGCACCCAGTAATACGAGTGAAGTCACTGGCAGCTCAGGGAGCAGTTATTTCTGAAAGCCAAGTTCCATGTGAACACAGCCAGCTCTAACAAAAGATGAAACATTTTCTCACAAATTAAGAAGATCACCATACAAGCCATTAAAAATAATTGCATGGACTATCTCACTTGATTCTTTTGCTGGAAATGAGACAGCACCATCTGCTCAGAGCATTAATTCCTTCGCAGGGATTATTTTAAGCAAGAAATCAACAGAATGTCTTTCTGACTCCTCCCAAACTATATAATAAAAGGGATTTTGCTTCACTGTGTTTCTCATCTCTGTTCACTTGATTTCTTCACTCTCAGATGTACTTTGTTCAAGATCAGCCTATGAACTAAAATTGCTCACATATTCCCTATTACCTGTATGTAAGTCCCATAAATGTATTTTTGTGACACTTCGCTCACTAGTTAGACTTTACTAAAGTTCTATATAGAATGGTCCTCAACATAACTTTTTGCCTCTTTCCCTTGAAAGACAAAACCTCAGGTAGTATTTCTTCCTGTCAGTGATTTATTGTGTGGTTAAATATCACAAAGCAAGGTGCTGCGTCAAGAGAAACACCAGAAACTAAGTCAATGCCATTAGTTCAGTTTACATCTGGATTTCAATGCCTTATGTGTGGTACAAATTTATAAACACTCTGCAACACACAGACTAGTCATGGTACAGGGACAAATATTTATGGAGGGTAAAGTTTTGAAGGCAAATGCTGCTGTCCTGTACAAGAACATACCTACCATAGTGTACATGCTACTCTAGGCCTCTGCAGAGAGGAGACATGCAACACAAAGGCTGTTTAGCTCAAATAGGGAGGAGTTGGGGTTGTTTAGCCCAGAGAAGAGAAGGCTTTGGGGCCACCTTATTGTGGCCTTTCTATACTTAAAGTGGGTTTATGAGAAAGATGGAGACTTTTTATCAGGACCTGTAGTGACAGGAAAAGGGGTAAAGGTTTTAAACTGAAAGAGAGTAAGTTTAGACTGGACATAAGGCAGAAATTTTTTAAGATGAAGGTGTTGAGAGACATTGCAACAGCTTGCCCAGAGAAGGTGTGGATGCCTCATCACTAGAATGGTCATATTGGTCACGTTCAGGGTCATGTTGGATGGTGCCTTAAGCAACCTGACCTGGTGAAAGAAGTCTCTGCTCATGGCAGGGCGGTTGGACTATATGATCTTTAGAGGTCCCTTCCAACCCAAACCAGCCTATGATCTATATTTGCAACTTCCATTAAGATTAGCAAGTGCTACTCTAGTAAATCCATCACCTCTTCAGAAAACACTACCTTGCTCACCCTACTTCCTGATCAGTTTTGCTTCTAGGCCTGTGAATTTGGACTTCTTCCCTGGAGAAGTATCAGAAGCTGCTCTTCTCTGAGGCCTGCTGAAGAGAGGTAACAGACTGCACAGACACCTGACCTCTCTGCAGTTTTCCTGCATTACACATACAAGCACTCACGGACATTTATTTTTGTCTGCTGTGGAAAAATACTTCTTGATTCCAGTTTCTGCTAAGACCAAGACAGAAAGGTCAGTACAAACAGACAGTCCATTTGGGACGCAGTCCCTACCAGGGGCAGCTGTTCTTTCCATGGTGTATGGCACACACTCTTTTTCCCCCACTCTTCTTCTTCCTCCTAGGTCAACAGATTTTCTCCTATCCTTCACTGGCAGCCAACCACTTCCTTCCTTTTCCATCTAAGACAGCAGTTCAGCTCTGCTGAGTTCTGCTGCCCAGCTCTGCCTCTTCATGTGGGCAATAGCCCTTCTTTGGTTGACTGTCCAAAAGCCCGTCTGGAGAAGCAACACACGCTTCTTTGCACGTTCAGTACTGCACACACCAGTCTGAAGTCAAAGAAGCAAATCTAGGCACCTCTTTGACTCATAGGGAAGAAATCCTGGTTCTGACGAAGTCACAGACTCCAGAGGGTTCAGACAGCATTTGCTTCCAGATACCCAGAGCACACAGAGACACTCTCAGCAAAGCTCACTTCCTGCTAACAGCACAAAGTCTAGAATTGTCAAAAGCACCCGGGTGGCATACAGGGTTACACAGTCTGATGTGGTTTGAGAGCCGTGACGGCATTAGCCACTGTGACAGGCTATATTTAAAACCATAGGTCTGGTCCTCTCCTAACAGGGCAAACCATTACTGTGTTAGAACTATCTTCTGAAAATCCCTAGGGAGATCTCAGCATGCAACTCAGCATCCAACCACACTTTCAGTTCCTGTTTCACTGGGACATTTTCTGAAAGTGTACCTTGCATCTTGCACCTTATAATGGTAATCCACAACTTGTCTAGAAAAATACAGTCTATACAACTGGATCTCTCCTAATACTCTTGCTGTATCAGGTATAAGGAATTTTGTCATTTTCTACCTATTTTAGTATAATATATTACAAATGGTAAAAGAATAAAAAGGAGAAAAATTAACAACAGTGCAACACTGACTTTACAGGCCAGTCAGGAAAGAACAGCTGCACAACAAACTTGGAAATATGCATGATTTTTTTAGACTGGTCATCTGAACACCCATGTAGAAATCATTTTAGTCACAGATTAAAAAAAACACAGATACAAGTGAAAAAAAGTACACAATAAGAATTAGAATCACTAAGATACTATCCCTTGCTTAACTATTGATCATATTGAAACATGGGGATAACATTTCTCTATTATTCCTGCAGATTTAAATCTCCAGCATAGAAGGTGATATTTTTACATTTTCACAGTGTAATCTGACAACAGTTTAAACAATGAACTTCACCTTGGGCTGTCCCCATCCTATGTTGCATTTACAGGGATGTGTAAGGCTTGGCTCATAGCAGCTTCTTCTTGGTCTAGATGCCATGGCTTCCAATGTCACTTCAGCACCTTTTAAGTAATGCTCACAAGGACAGCATGACTCTTCATTCCCTGCTGGCTGTGGGTCTATACAAAACATTAATCAGCCTGCTCCATCTGCAACTAGGGTGAGCTGGTCCTTTAGTCAAATCATTATCTAAATCATTGTTCCAGCTATGAAGATTTGAGGATCAAAGCTCTCCCTGAACAGACACCCAAGCACGTTTCTGCACAAGTTCCTAATGTTGAACTTTGAAATGCATATGGAACAAGCATCCCTTTAGGTCCTCCTTTGATTTTTCTACTACTCTACTGAAGATCTTGTGAAGGATACTTTTAACTGAAACATAAATGGTTTCCTATCCAAAATGCTTCCTTTCTCATTTAAACAAAAGCTACCACCAACCAAACTTAAAAGTGATCTGAGCCCCTCCTGTTCTGTAAACAACCCATGAATCCAGAAATTGGAATTTTTCAAGGTTTGAAAAAATGTAGGAAGACACATTTTCATTTGTGAACAATTCCTCCGTGAGTTTGAAAGATGAAAATTCAGGAGGAAAAAGATAACATGGTGGGGTACCTTTTAGTTAAAGTACATAGAACTTGGCGAACTGCAGTCATCAGCATCAGGAGAGTGGCTGACCTGAGGAATGTGACATTCAGACATCAGAGGGCCAAAGATGTTAAAAGAGTTGTGAACACACTGCATTTGACTGATGAACTGTACACCGGAGCAGACTAGACAAAACACAGTTTACAGCAGACACTGCAATAAGCTGGTTTTCAATGGGGAAGATTGTTGGAAAGGAAGAACAAGAAACCCTCAGTTCAATTTACAGAGAACTTATTTTTTTCCTGTTGATCTAACTTTGACCAAACCAAAAGCATTAGCAACCACATGGCCTAGCCTTGCTGAAGTCAGTGGGATTAGTTTAGATAAAAATTTAGGCACATATTTAAATACACATATTTAAGTACAGGTGTGGGGTGGACCTACCCTTGCTCCAGAGCTGACAATTGCAGTAACTGCAACAGCATTGACTCCCTCTGACAAGGAATGCTGGGCAGATAGTTAATAACAGCGCATAAAACGGTTGGCCATGAGTCCTTGATCCCTCACTTGACCAATGCCAAGTGAAAAGCTGAAAACTGGTTACCAAAACAGAAAATCTGACAGACCACGAAAATACTCCACTTACGTAGTTTTCCAAGCCCTTATAGATGCTATCTGCATGGGCAGATAAGTCACAGATGCTATCTGTGTTTTCTCACAGTATGCATTTTCTTAACAGACAGAAAACTTGCAATAAGGATTAGAAACATGAGATTCCCCCAGGAGTAGCGTCTTCACAAAAGCCCCATTCTGCTCCGGCTGGCATGCCTGCATGGCTCTACAGGAATGTGCTGTAGAGTTAACAGCTGACCTTGTTTGGTGGGACTGCTGGGGCATGTTGTAATGCCAAAAAAACCCCCAAACCCAACCAAAAACAACCCCAAAAAACCCTGCACTGACCTCTCTCTTCAGTCTTGGGGCTTAACTCTTCTTCTTTCTCTTCTTCATCACTGCTGGAGCTCTCTGTTTTCCCCTTCATTTGTTCCAACTGGTCCAAGTTAACCCGTCCAACCAACTCAAAATTACGACTCACCTTTGAAAGAAACACTTGTCAGCAACCAGCACAATCATCAGCTAATCAGAAGAATCACCACATATGCAAAATAAAATAGGCTACAACCCAAAGCCTACTCAGCTTTAGACAACATGCAGTTGTCTAATCAAATTAACACTCATTTATTTTTAATTATAATGATTCTTCTTTTGGTGTTTATTCTGCATTTCTCATTTTTGGTTTTCAAAAATTAATTACATTAAGTAAACCTCCCTCATTTCTTACTTGTTTTCATGTACTAAAAACAATCCAAGAAATGTAAACCACTATAAGCCATACCCTTTTTTTATGGGACTATTCAATTTGCTGGGATCAAATGCTGCTACTGCACATCCACAAGGAAGGAAAATTATTTGTGACTGGCTCATTCAGCTTCATGCATGAAAGGATCAGTCCTTTAATAAGCACATGGCTGCTGTGCACCACATACACTTTCACTCATTAATAACAGATTAATTTTCATTAGGAAGGGCTGCGAAGTGCTTTGCAAACTGATATACAGACTATAACGGGAACACTTCACCCAGCAGTCAAATTCAGCTAACCCCAGGGTGAAATGCACCAGCTACTTAACAGCTCACAGTAGCAGTATGAAAGGAGCAGCTTAGGGCAAGGAAGTCAACAACTCCACCACATCCAACATAAAGAGCAAAGGAGCAGTCTAGATTCACAGCAGAGGCAGAGAGCATGAAGCATGATCAGGACGCTAGGGCAAATACCTATCGGACAACAAGTGCCCTCTGAGCTCACTGATCATGGCTGGGAAGGCTTTTGGATTCATCTTTCATGCAAAGAGACAGCCCTCCAGTAGCAAGGCACTTAGCCACAGGGAGAGAAGATGGAGATCGAGGAATGAGCGCAGTACAACACCTCCTCCAAGATACTGAACGAAATATCAACACCCACTGACTACTTTTTATCCCTCTGCAGGAAAGGGAATCTGAATGAACCTAAATAGCACACGAATTAGGCTGCAGTATATCTCCAAACTATCTGAAATGTGGTAGCATGCAGATTCCTAGCTCTACTGCCAAGAAACAGCTGTGATGATGTTCTCTGACTTTGAGCACTGAGATTTAAACATACAAGATCACATGCAAGGCACTTAATTCAACTCAGCTTGTGCACAGGAACTCTTTAAGATTCAGTGTCTCACTTGGGTGTCTGAGCCCAGACCTTTGACACAAATTAGCAAGGTATAAATTACCAAAGAGGAATGGGGAAAAGATACCATAAATTACTGGCACCATCACGGCAGGCCCGAATTGGACAGGAGAGCTAAGTAAGGGAATAATTTTCCCAACCTGATGCACTGTGTCAAAAGAATGAGGAATAGTGCCTCCTGGATATGTCAGGTGCCTTTCTGTGGTGACTGGGAGGTGTGGAGCATCTTACTGGGTGAATTGCGAGGACTCTCCAGAAGTAATAAAAAAGTAGGCAGATTAGCACAGCAGGCCAACATAACTTTACACAGAGCTTGTTTTTATAAGGCAGCCACATATTTTTTATGCATGAAAAGTTTTGCTGGGACTTCTGCTGCTAATACTGTCAATATAAAATGCATTTGGCTGTAAGGAAAGTGTCAGTCAATGAAGTAGGAGTGAATTTTATTGAGGACTTGGGCAGCTCAGGTCCAACAGATGAAGGCATATAGCTTCCTCCCCTGGAAATGCAACAAGGAGCACTCTAGCAAATACTCCAAACCACATCTCAATTCTAGAACTTAAGTGTCTCTCAGCTACACAGCTCAGTTACAGAAATTCAAAGCTAAGAGTCTGTGAAAAGCCTCTGAAGACTGGATCAGGTCTGCACTTAGGCACTCCACAAAACTCCAAAGCAGTCTTAACTTAGCACCTGGTTACACTTGCTGTTTATCTTTCCCTTGTTAAATGTAAACGGGGATGTATTGCCCTCTTTGTTATTAAAATATGCATGGCACCTCACACTGCTGAAGTTGCCAGAACAATCTTATGTTTGGAATCTCCTGCCTTTTAGAGAGGCTGAATCACACAGCCTTAATATTGTTTCACAACCTTTTTTTTTTTTCCTCTCTGTAAAGAAACTTGGTATACACAAGTGCCTTTTCCAGATAATCATACTCTGCATACAAGTCTGCCAGTTTGTGTCAATCTGAACAGCTTCAGAAACCCTCAATTTTGAATTTCTAAAGAGAGAAAAAAAAAAAACTGAGGAAGTGAAGCCCAATGTGGGAGGGACTAGTTTCCAGGTTTGCAGAGGAAAAAAAAAAAAAAAAAAAAGGCAAGTTGCCTATTCAGAGTTGACATGCAAGTAAAATTAAATGCTACAAATTAAAACTATTTAGATGTTACCTTGTGCTCATCTCGAAGATGAGCATCCAGCTCCTCTGTGTGTTTGGTCTCATAGTAGCAGAGTTGGCATTTGTAAGGTTTCAGTTCATTGTGCTTCTCTATGTGCTGCTGCAAACTCTCATCACTGGAGCAGGTAAAGGTACACTTATCACAGCGGAAAACGACTCCCTGCAAGTACTTTGACAGTTTGGAACGGCAGACTTCAATGGGAACGACCCGTTCTTCTGTAGGGACGGGACAACATCCAGTTAACAAATTTTATTAAATACCTAGCCCACCTGTCAACAGCTTGGGCCGTGCCACTCACACAAGGAATAGGATTTGCTATATGGGTAGGCAGTCTGTCTAAAAAGGAATGGGAGCTAAGCTGGACCAACACAGAAAAACACAAGACAAAAATTCTTCCTGCAATGACAGTGTTAACCCTTCAAGGCTACAAATTCAGGTGTTCTCATAAAAGTAACTGCTTTTTGGGTGAAGAGGATGGGAAGGGAGATTTTGCTGCAATTGTGACCCCCATCTGTAAGCCTGAGTAGCAGAGCCTGGGAATACAAACCAGCCATATATCACCCAGATCAAAAGTCCATTTTGGTTCACTAGTGACAGCAGTCAAGAAGGGCTGCTAGGTATGTAACAAACAGGGAAGCTGCAGGGTGCTTCCCAATGCATCACAACGCTGACTCTACAAAAATCGCAGCTGGTATCCTCACCATTACCTCTAAGGGACTGAGAGGGTAAGCAAGGCAGCACACCTCTTCCCAAAAAAGGCTGTGCAGTTCAGCCAGGGGCAGACACTTCCCAACATGCCCACAGCTTTCAGAAAGATCAGGCTCAAAATGTGTGCACATGTCATGTCACACTTCCCACAGTTCAGATAATGGACACAGGCATGTACAGAAAATGCTGATTTTTTAAACTTTCCACTACTCAAACAAAGCACTGACATTTAACAGTGCAGCAATTAACTTCAGTCATTTGATAGAGTGAGAATCCAACGTGAGTAGCACTCATCCACTGTGGTTCTCCCTGAGCTTTGCGCACAAAGAAAATCCCAAATTTGAGCTTTCAGCTGAGGGTCACCAGGAGATCCTCCTTATGGGCTTTTGTTACTGAACCATCCTTTTGAGCCAGAACACTGAAATTTAGTATTGTTATTCCTTATGGACTGCAGATTAAACAAGGAGTTTGATCCTCCTCATGCAGATTCATCCCTAACAACATATTGAAACAAATGAACAAAAAAACCCAGACCTGAATCTCAGACGGTAGATATGAAGGTTAGGGGAATGTAAGATGTAGCAACCCACATATGGGTCTGAGCCAATGCCCCCATTTTTTTAGCGAGGGGGTAATATCACATCCAAAGACAACTACAGAAATACAAGCTTCCTTAAGGTTTCTTGAAGGTGGCAAAAGCTCCACTATTCATTCACTTTTGGCCAATCCACATGCCAGTGCTGCTCACAATACTTTTTCCACAGCCCAACAAAATATTGCATCCTGCTCAGCTTCTCCCTGAACACAAAAATTATCGTATCTCGTAACTTCCTCTTTGGCCACTTCAAAAAGTGGAAGTTTTCCCCAAAGCAATGCCTTAAACTCCCTCTCTGTGGACTTGTAATCCCTTTCTACACCCAAACCAGCTTCTCTATCTAGAAAGACACCAAGTTGTGGCCACTTCCGACCCAACAGGGTGGGAAAAGGGGAGAGGAGAACAGGGTCTAAGAGAAAACAGAATTTAAAGCTGTGATTCTAGGGTCATAAGGAGACTTTTTACAAGGTGGCTGTAGCTGTGTGCTTTTGAACTCACTGAAATAAGTGATGCAACCAGTTTCAAAAGTGAAGAAGTCAAGGTAGATTTTCAAAAACATAAGTACTAATTGAAATATTTGAAAATTCACTTTTCCTCTAGGACCTGGCACAGAAAAAAAAAAGCTAAAACATGGGATGATATAAAAGTTTTTATCTACCAGTCCGGAATAATGCAGCATTTCCTAATTCACATTAGCAAAACCTATTACCTCACAATCACACACACTCTCTTAAATCAAAGGAAGTACAATGACATGAGAAAAGCAAAATAAACACAAACATCAGTTCTAGCCTGAAGGATTTAACTTTCAGGGAATGATTTAAAACTTTGCAAGACGTATTTGTGTCATTGGGCTTCCTCTAATCAATGATTTTAGAACTTCCAGGGTTATTTGGATCCAGAACCTTACATTTTGTAAGGTGATGCTCTCATCTCTAGCTTGCCCCTGCAAAGCTCTGTTTATTTAATTACCCAGTTAGAATGCACTTATCACATCCGGGCAACTGACAAAATTACAGCAAACCATAAAGCCCCATACACAAATTGAAAGAGGTAGCTTTTTTATGTGTAGACTACTTCAAAGCTCAGCAGTGCCTAAACTAAGACTACTGTATATGCCTCAGAAAAAGGAGTCCTGAATTACGGAACAACTTAGCAAGAGGTATAATTAAAAAAACTACAACAAAATAAGCACCTAAAAAATATTATCTTGGTTTAGGAAACCAAATCCTTCCATTGGACTGAAATATTCAGGCTAACTGTAATGCAGATCACAGATAAAACTGAAAGGCCATTAATGCAATAGGTATTCGCAGTACAGTAACAAAGTAGACATACATGTTTTTGGTCAAGTCATAAAAGAGCCCATGACTCTATCAGTCCTTAGTTGTAAGGAAAAATCTTTACTCAGCACAACACACCACAGCATACACAAGTTACTTACTTCCCTTAAAGGTAAACCACAGAATCACTAACTGGTTGAGGTTGGATAGGACATCTAGTGATCACCTAGTCCAACCCCTCCACTTAAAGCTGTCTTACCACACAGACACAAATGAATTATTTGGTCATGTTGGGTGTTTGAAAATATGCATTTTTGCCTGCAAATCCAAGCTACAGTCACAAAACATGTTGCATTTGCATTCCGCTAGCCAAAAGCAAGCACAGCACAAGGGTTCTCAATATATCAGTGAAGCTGAATGTACAAGGAATAATGCTAGAAACAACCATATGCAAGGGAATCAGGATATGCAGCAATGAAGCCTTTGCGGAGGTAGATCAATTTGAAAATTTGACTCTTATCTTAAAGAGAAGATTCAAGAGAAATGGGTGCGATTTCTATTAAATAAATAATAATGCCCCAAGGATATTAAAGTAGACCCAATTGTGATCTTGGTAAGTTGCATTTAGCTGGTGGAAAAATACCAATGTACTGCAAAATGTGTGACAGGAATGCTACCGGAAGGTATAATTAAAAATAATTGCATTGTTCAGATTAAATTAAAGGCCAACACCACTGCTGGCCACGGAGCAAGAGTTTACTGTCTGCTCCGTGCCTCCTCTTCCCAAGCTTGCCTGTCACAAAAACTAGGAAGAACTTTAAAGCCAAATTTCTTCTCTTCACCTACCTGCATAGTAGCCTCCAGCTGTGTCAGTCCTCTGCTACAGGCCACATGTAATGAGTCTGTGCTCTGTCTGTGCTTGCAGAAAGGACAGTGAACTGCTTTCACACTGATGAGGAACAGGTGATACACAGAAGGCAGCTCTTGGAGGCCTCCTGTTTGCCTTCATTCTTAATGGGAAGAAAATTCCTTGTCTAATCCTTTTCTCACTAGGCATTCAGCCTTCTAGCTGATAATGCTTTAGCCCTATCAAACTCAAGCTTCTGCAGCCACTTCTTAAGAGGCAAATACACTCTCCATTTCAAGCATATACTGTTTCACCATGGATTAAGAGTGCAGCAACTTGGAAGTAATCTAAGAGTCACACATCTTTAACATGTATTTTTTACACAGGAGGAACATTAACTATGAAATAAATCAAATACTTCACTCCTGATTTTACATACTGCACCACTCCCTACCTCAAAACTAATTTTCTTGGACCACAGCTCAGGGCTATGCCCTTGTTTTACCAATGCAATGGCTATAAAAATGGAAGGCTATCTCAAACCGCATTCACCATAGCTCAGTCTCTCTTCCAGTGCACGTTAAAACTTGCCAAAATCACCTGCTTTAGCTGCCACACAATTAAACACGATGGTAGATGATTGTTTAACTGGACATATGTAACAGAAAGAACTTCAAGGAAGTACCTTACTTCCTTTACTACCTGGATGCTTCATGCCACAGAAAACCCCCGTCCTTCCCTCAGAGGCCTCTGAGATTCTTTATCAGCTAAAATTCAATTTACATTAAAACTTCTTTTACTCTGTTTTACCTCTCCCAGTGTTGTAGCAGGTGTATCATTATGTCCTTTGCTATCCACTTTGTTTCAGTAGCACAAAGGCTTGAGGCTGGTTTGTGCAACTGAAGCAAGAACTCTATAAAAGAACAGATCCAGTGTCACCTACCCAGGAGTTAACCACATTCTTGCAACGGGTCAGAAACAGCTCTGTATAGGCACATCTGCTTGAAGTCATAAAGTGCTCTTCCACTTGTGCAACTGTACATTCCCAGTATCCAGTATTTGCATGAAGGAAAATACCTTAACTAAGCCCGTAAAGTTCTCTCTCAGCCTATCTGCATTTTAAAGGTCTGGCAGTGTCCACTGGAGCCCTGGCAGAGCCATAAACCAGAGCACACCTCTGTAGCACTTGGAACCACACAGTCGCCTGTGCAGGGGTTAACTAAATGCTCCTCTCCCCTAAAGTGAGCTAATTCTGGAGTATGCCCTGAAACTGAGCAAAATCTGACACAGCAACACGTTCAAAGACAGGAAGTAAAAGCTAAAGCATCTGCCAAACTCTTATAACCAAACAATGCATCTTTGTAACATGCTTTCTGAATCACTGACAGGTCATTTTTTTCGCAGATGTTCCCTCAGAATAGCCCTGCTAGCAGATAGAAATTTGTATAAAGTCCGCCAACCTCACTGCTTTGGTACAAGAAGGACTGTAAGCTACCAACACTGAAAAGCGGTATGTTACAAGGAATTACGATAGCACTTGTCACACCAGGATCTCCTCCAGGAAAAAGATGGCATGCAAAACTTATGTTTGCTCACCACCAATACCCTACTGTGAAACTCTGCCCAACCTGCAAGCAGGCAGACTGCCATCCAAACACATGGGTTTGGATTTCGGCAGCAAACAGACCATCTACAAGCACCAAGTGTGATAGCTATGGGCAGGAATCCCAGCACAGAGAGCCCAAACAGCTGTCTTTTCTGAGCTAGCAAGCCCACAGTTAATAGAATATAGAAATTTCTAATCCCACTTTTAGCTGTCTTAAAAAAAAAAAAAAAAAAAAAAAGAAGGGAAAGGTGGAGACAGGAAAGGAGTCTTAAAGAAAAATAAAAATATCATAATTCTTGTTTTGAACCTAAGAATGCTGAAGAAAAAAAAAATCAAGCAAGTAATCAAGGCATATTTTAGGGCCTCTATGGTTAGTTGATACACCCTTGTCACAGAATTTATGACAGCACGGACTTTATGATAAGGACATAAGCAGGAAACAACTCTGGCCTAGATGAGAACTGCAAATTAGGGTAACTCTTGCTAAACAGGTGTTTGATGACTGTTAACCTTTCTAAACGAAAACCTTAAAAACAATTTAAATCTGCCCTGTTTCTACACTGGCTAACTTTGACTTTTACAGAAATAAATAAGATGTAACATTTAGAAATGAAACAAAATATACTCAGAAGCCAAAGACTTATTCAATGTACTTGTCCTCATGCAGAAAGCGGGGAAAATTTAATGATGTAGAAAGAGGGGAAAATTTAATGAATCCAGTCTGAAAGGCAAGGGCATTGTTCAGAATTCCCCTCATCAGATACATACACACACAGGGACAGCGTTACCTCTGTGCAGAACTATATGGTCAATCATGTTGCGTTTATATTTGGTGTGATATAGGCAAAGAGGACAGCGAAGGTCTTTGGGTCCTTCCTCAGGAACTGCCGAATGCCCAGCTTCCACGTGCATAGTAAAAGCAGATCTGTAAAATGGGAGGGAGAGATGGAAGCAGTCAGAAGAGGTGCACAGGGAACAACGAAGTGTCAGAGATCTACAAGGGACGTGTTGTGCAAAATGGTACAGATACCACTCAGCTTTGTCTTCACCCTGCCACATAGCATTTCAGCGGGGCTACTCACATGACTAACACGTGAGCAGAGGTATTTGAAGGCTTTTATCCTCAAGTAACACTCATTCTGACGAGATATTTTTTTTGCATGGGTTGCTCTATAGTCACATTGCTACAGTTAAGATAGCAAAAGAATTTCCATCTTTCATGCTCATTATTTGTCTTCAGGCTGAAATATTCAGTGTGCTCTCTCTAGCAAAGATTAAATTTTTAGCAAGTTGAACAAAATCTATCAATTGTTCTGTATTTGTGAAGGTGAGGACAGACTTATTTCTGGAGACAGATAACATCCTTAACCGCCTCTGTCTTTCTAGGACAAGCCCAAAAACAGCTAAAATGTTTAGATTCCTTGTGTTCACGGTAAGTTTGGCACTAAGTAGTTAAGTTTTAAAGCACCAGCTATAAGGATATGAAAACCCAAGACTAAGAATACTATGCTTATGAATGTGGAGGAATGAATGAATACTCCACAGTACTTTCGAACAAAAATTTCAAGCTGGCATTACACTGGCTACTTACTTAGAAGTTGCAAGAGACATGCATACCAAACAAATTAACTGTACACCTGTCTAACCACAAGCTCCTGGAATGAGAGGTGTCTGTAAACTTGGGGCACTTGGTGATTTTTTTCCTAAAGCAGTGGTAAAGCTTGCAAAGTCTAAGGAGTTAGCCACTATTGAACCTGAGTTAGAAGTCTCTTTGAGGTTCTTCAGGACTGTTAGCTCGAACACAAACCAGCTTACTAACACAACTGCCTTTGGGCCAGATCCAGCAACTGCTGAACTCAACAGGTGCATTTCTATCAACTTTAGTGAGTGCCTTCATGCATTTAAATTTCTATGGTGAGTTGAAGAGAGGATTCGTATGGGAGATTTTTGGAGCCCCTCTTTTTTTTTGAAGACAGGAAACATGCTGTTCTTCTAGAAGATGCAAGACTTAATCCCTGAATGTTTGAGACACCACCTGAAAGAACTCTACTCTCTTATACAACTATGAACATGTTTAAACACTGCTTGATTTAAGATTATTTCATTTCATCCAGGTAGAATAAAAAGGCACTTGCAAGATACAAACAGACTGAACGGACCTGGCAATTGCTGGCAATATGTAAGACAGACAACAATCAAGATATAAAGCACAAGCAGCAAGTTACACCAGCAAGGAGCAGAAGAAACAGAGGATAGAGACTTGTAACTAGAGGTTGTTCTTGGGTGGATTCTCTCAGGTTTGTGCTCAACATTTTCTTTAATAGAACTTCTCCCCTTTATCCAGTCATACTGCTTACTGTCACCAGTCTCCTAAGAACTTAACAAGTTTGAGACCTCAAATGTCAGCTAAGGGTGTTATGCTCAAGAGTCCAGCATATCAGGAGGAAATTATCAACAGTATAGGTGCACAGGCTTTTTTTTCCTTACAGAACAGCACGTAAAAACACATACCCAGAGAAACACACACAGCACCAAGTTTTAAGATTTTGCACATCTTATTAATATTTTCTGAAATATCTCTATATGCTATCACGTATGCTAGAGAATGCTTTGCATTTCAGCTAGATAGGTGGCAAGAGAAATAAAATTACATGAGAAAGGTTTCTTCAGAAAGGTGATATAAATTCTCTTGTCTCCCTAGGACACTTGACTGTTCCATGCTTCATGGTGGTTGCACAAGGAAACTACCTTATTTTTGTAGAGAAAATTTTCACATTTGAGGATAAGGTTAGCTGTCCAGTTGCCTAGGCTGAGGAAAAAGTACTACCTGTACTGTTTCCTCCATCAAGTAAACCTACTGCAAGGACTTACTGTGCTTTTGTCTGCAGCAGATGGTACTGGCTGTTGTAGGAGAGAGGAAAACGGATTACATGGATGCTGCTGTGATCTGGCATGGAATTTCCTATGTTCCTCTCCCTGGTCAGCAGCAGTCATGTTTTTGTTAGCTGCAGCCAGCTTTCAAAGATGTCAGAAGTCTTTTCAAGTGCTAAAAAACCCCTTATGAGTTCAGTTTATCTGTTTTGCACAGTACTTACTTAA
Organism: Pterocles orientalis; assembly: GCA_011057875.1. Taxonomy (NCBI): domain Eukaryota; kingdom Metazoa; phylum Chordata; class Aves; order Pterocliformes; family Pteroclidae; genus Pterocles; species Pterocles orientalis. The sequence continues at coordinate 24,169 of WKFP01013347.1, read as the reverse complement.
AGCCTGTATAAAAGGAACAATCTTTGCACTTGAAGAGTTTTTTCCCTCCATGCTTGTCACGGTAATGACGCCTAATGCTCTGTATGTAACCCGAGGAGAATTCACAAAATTCACAGTTAAGGATGACTTCCGTTTTTTCCACTCCTGCAGCACTCCCGGAAAGTGGGATTGGGCTGATGTTGTTGTTGTTCCTGGCCAAAGCTGCAGACTGGTAGTGGTTCAACTGCTGCTGTACATCTGGAGGCTCAGAGTACGAGGAGTCTGTAAAGAAACAGAGGGAAGTTGTTATTGCAGGTGGATCAACAAATCTAAAAAGGTTTGAAGCCTGCTTCAGCACCTATTGGCTTTTAGAGGGGGTTGATCAGGATGTTGGTTACGAAATCTGCTGACAGCTTTCTGAAGGGATTAAGAGAAAGAGGTGTAGCACATCTTAATGTAATCTAATGTGTATTCTGCGATTTAAAAGGCGATCAGTATAAATTATGCTTTTTAGATATGATTTGGGGAGGGAAGAAGTGACAGATTTAAATTAAAAATAGTCTAAAAATAAGTCTGGTTTTAAGACACTATTAATCTGTGAAGGTAAAGCATATTAATCATACTGCCAAGTGCTTATGTGTTTGCTGCATAAATCAGCCCATATCCTCTCAAATGTCCTATAGTAGTTTATGCCAGATGAAGATCTGGCACAGGATACATGTAAATAGCCTATCTCAAAGAAAAAGAAAAAAAAGAAAAAAAAAAAAGGAAAAAAAAAAGGAAAAAAATGGATACTCTTCCCTACTCATACCTGGAATTATTTAAGAAAATCACATCAAAAGTTAACTTTAGTGAAATGATCCAATCTTACTTTGTCACATTTGAAGCAATCTTCATGAAAGGTAAATTCAAGTTCTCCTAACTGATGGTGTTTGAAATGAAGCCATTATTGGAAAAAAATAAATTTAATAATTTACTGGAATTTAATAATTTACTGGAATTTTCCAATAAAGCAAACTTCTAAACCACATTTCCTTAGAATCTGCTAAGTTCTGTTATACTGAGAAAGAGATCTTTATTATAAAGATATGTCTGTATAGGTGCATCCCTTCTACAACCCAGCAGAACTCTGCCATATCATTTTAATTGTGTGTGGAGAAATACAGACAGAGGTGTCTCAGTACTGAAACAGAAAGCTGTAATACCCCCAAAAAAGGAAGGGGGAAGGGAGGTATGGTGTTGAACCTCTCCCAACACACTGCTTGAATGTGGAGGTTAGGAATTCATCTGGTTTGTCCTATATAACCTACTACTGCCCATGAATGGCACAAATGAAAGCACACAAATAAAGTACAGATGAATTTTAGTGTAACTTTCCTAAAAAGGAGACAAAAGTCTTGTCTCTTAAAGTTTTATGGAAGATGGGAAAAAAAAAAAAAGCTGGTTGAGCTGGTGGAGGTGTGTGGGGGGGGAGTCAGAATACAAACTGTACCAGCCACCTCCTGCTTTGATGGGTACTTCATTTTCCAAAGCTTAATTGCATGAGGCTGGATATGTAGGAATTCTCTATCAGACATACTCATGGGAACTTACCACCACCAATTTTAACCAATTAGTATAGAGAAACAAAAGGCATAAGACCTAGACAGCACTCAGTGTAGGGACTTTTCCACCTGTCTTCAAAAGAGTAAAATGTTTGTTTTTGTTTTCTCACTAAAACAGAAGGGGGTTATACATGTCTGAGAAACAAAAAACAAACAAGAAAAAACCCCAAACACAGAAACAAAACACAAGCAGGAGATAAATCTCTCTGGGCTCCCCTGGTTTCCACCTCCAGGTATACAGCAAAGACAAAGGCAGAGATGTATGAAATACTTCTTGTTTTTCCTATCCACACCTCATGAACTGAGGCTGAATTACAATGCAGCATTTATCATCTCTTGTTTCCAACACTTCTGGAGCAAGTTTGCTCACCATGAGTGCTCAAAGTGACCTTCACCCCTTCAAATGTCAAGGCTTTCTCTTCCTTGTGTTGGAACAGGCTCCCCACTTCGACAGGTCTGAGGAGCTGCAAACCTCTGAAGTCTCTCCACCTTCAAAGGCAGCAGTCATGTGCTTGCCCTCTTTTGGAACAGGACCTTGAGGCCCAAAAAGATGCACACTTCAGAACAGATTTGCTGACCTGCATTATGTGAAGCCTTGTGTCTATGATACCGGATTCAATCCTTCAAAAAGCTCAAAACACAGTTAGACAGATGTCCTGACAAGGATATGACAGCCTAAAGAAAGTTCATAGCACTGGAAACAGTTCCTTTTGTCATGTGTTACTAGTCACAGAATCACAGAATGTTAGAGATTGGAAGGGACCTCGAAAGACCATCTAGTTCAATCCCCATGTCGGAGCAGGAACACCTAGATCAGATCACAGAGGAACGCATCTAGTCAGGCTTTGAATGTCTCCAGAGAAGGAGCCTCCACAACCCCTCTGGGCAGCCTGTTCCAGGGCTCTGTCACCCTCACCGTAAAGAAGTTTTTCTCATATTCAAGCAGAACCTTCTATGTTCCAGCTTGAACCCATTGCCCCTTGTCCTATCACTGATGTCACAGAGAAGAGCCTGGCTCCATCCTCCTGACACTCACCCTTCACATATTTATAAACATTCATTAGGTCACCCCTCAGTCTCCTCTTTTCCAAGCTAAAGAGACCCAGCTCTCTCAGCCTTTCCTCATAAGGGAGATGCTCCATTCCCTTAATCATCTTTGTGGCTCTGCGCTGGACTCTCTCCAGCAGTTCCCTGTCCCTCTTGAACTGAGGGGCCCAGAACTGGACACAATATTCCAGATGCGGTCTCAGCAGGGCAGGGTAGAGGGGGAGGAGAATTACTTCTAGGGTACTGCATAGAGTCTGGTTTGTACCTTACTGTTCCCTTTCTCAGGAAGAAGGGATCAAAAATTTCCATTCTCATAGAATCAGAGAACCATAAAATGGTTTTGGATGGAAGGAACCTTAAAGATCATCGAGTTCCAACACCCCTGCCATGGGCAGGGACACCTGCCACTAGACCAGGTTGCTCAAAGTCTTGTCTAATCAGGCCTTGAACACCTCCAGGGATGCAACATCCACAGCTTCCCTGCACAATATGTCCCAGTGTCCCACCACCCTCACAGGAAAATATGTCTTCCTAATATCTCATCCAAATCTACCCTCTTTCACTTTAAAACTGTTACCCGTCATCCTATCACTACACTCCCTGATAAAGAGTACCTCCCCATCTCTCCTGTGGGTCCCCTTGAAGAACTGGAAGACTGCCATAAGGTGTCCCTAGAGCCTTCTCTTCTACAGGCTGAATAACCTCAACTCTCTCAGCCTGTCCTCATACAGGAGGTGCTCCAGGCCCTGGTACCATCTTTGTGGCCCTCCTCTGGACTTGCTCCAACAGGTCTATGTCCTTCTTACGTTCAAGACCCCAGAGCTGGACATAGTACTTCAGGTCTCATGAGAGCAGAGCAGGTCACCTTCCTTGACCTACTGGTCACACTTCTTTTAGTGCAGCCCAAGATACAGTTGGCTGCAAGTGCACACTGACGGCTCATGTTCAGCTCCACATCAACGAACACCCCCAAGTCCTTCTCCTCAGGGCTGCTCTTAATCCATTCTCCTCCCAGCCTGTATTTGTGCTTGGGATTACCCCAACCCATGAGAGGGACCTTGCACTTGGCCTTGTTGAACTTCATGAGGTTTGTATAGGCCCACCTCTCAAATACATCAAGGTCCCTCTGGATGGCATCCCTTCCCTCCAGTGTGTTAATCTCACCACAAAGCTTGGTGTCGTTGGCAAACTTGCTGAAGGTGTACTCAATCCCACTTTCCACGTCGCCAACAAGAATGTTAAACACAAGTCCCAATACTGACCCCTGAGGAATGCCACTAGTTACTGGTATTCCCTTGGACATTCAGCTGTTCACTACAACTCTTTTGAGTGTAACCATCCAATCCCATGCCAGTCCAGCCAATTCCTTATCTACCAAGTGGTCCATCAATCAAATCCATGTCTCTCCATTTTAGAGACAGCAGTGTTGCACGGGACAGTGTCAAATGCTTTGCGCAAGTGCAGTCAGATGACATCTGTTGCTCTTCTCTTATCCACCAATGCTGTAACCCTGTCATAGAAGGCCACCACAATTGTCAGGCACAGTTTGCCCTTAGTGAAGCCATGCTGGTTGTCACCAATCACCTCCTATTTTCCATGTGCCTTAGCACAGTTTCCAGGAGGATCTGCTCCATGATCTTGCCAGGCACAGAGGTGAGACTGACCTGTAGCTCCCTGGGTCTTCCTTTTTTCTCTTTTCAAAAACAGGGGTTATGTTTCCCTTTTTCCAGTCACTGGGAACTTCACCAGACTTCCACAACTTCTCACATACGCTGGATAGTGGCTTAGCATCTCCACCTGCCAGTTCTCTCGGGACTTGTGGATGCATCTTACCAGGTCCCATGGACTTGTACACCTTCAGGTTCCTTAGGTGGTCTCGAATCTGATCTTCTTCTGCAGTGGGTAGTTAGTTCTTCATTTCCCACTCCCTGCCTTTGCCTTCTGCGACATGTGGCTTGAGCACTTGCCAGAGAAGAATGAGGCAACGAAGTTGTTGAGTACCTCAGCCTTCTCAATATCCTGGGTAACCAAGTCTCCTGTTTCCTTCTGGAAGGGGTCCACATTTTCCCTAGTCTTCCTTTTACCACCGACATACCTATAGAAACTTTTCTTGTTGTCTTCGTAAGTCCTTGGCCAGATTTGTTAGGGCTTTACCTTTCCTAACCTGACTGCTCAGCCAATTTCTCTGCATTCCTCCCAGGCTTCTGGTCCTTGCTTCCACCCTCTGTCAGCTTCCTTTTTGTGTTTGACTTTTGTCCTTTTTATTCTTTGTTTATCCACGCAGGTCTCCTGGCATTTTTGCCTAGCCTCCTCTGCTGGGATGTATCGCTCCTGAGATTGGAGGAGGTGATCCTTGAATATCAGCCTTCTTCCCTCCAGGGCTTTATCCCATGGACTCTACCAAGCAGATCCCTGAAGACGCCAAAGTTTTCTCTCCTGAAGTCCAGGATAGTGAGTTTGTTGTGTGCCCTTGTTGCTGCCCTAAGGATCTTGGACTCCACCATTTCACAGTCACTGCAGCCTAGTCTGCCCTTCAGCTTCACATTCCCCATCTTCCTTTTTTGTGAGAACAAGGTCCAGCACAGCACCTCTCCTTGTTGGCTCCTCTGTCGCTTGGAGAAGGCAGTTATCATCAACACATTCCAGAAACCTCCTGGCTTTCTTATGGCCTGCTGTTTTCTCCCTCCAACAGATACTGAGGTAGTGGAAGTCCTCCATGAGAATGAGAGCTTGTGAATGTGAGGCTGCTCCCATCTGTCTATAGAGGGCCTCATCTGCTTGGTCTTCCTGGTCAGGTGCCCAGTTTTATCATCATCAAGATTCCTAGCCAAAGTCTCAGTGATACCCACTGCTAAGAAAATAAGAGGTTCAAAATGACTGTTTTCAGACCAAAGAAGTTTTGTTGTTTGGTGGATCTACTACACTTCAGGCATTTCTACTTCCCCTGTTATCTGGGGTCTATTACTCCAGCTTTCAACCTTTCAATCAAATATTTACATACTTCTGTGGAATCCGGTATGTGAAAACTGGATAAGTAGAAGGCGACATGATCCTATGTCTACTCCTACAGGGAAAAAAAAAAAGTACACAAAGTAGCTTTCCTTGTCATCTTGCCATCAAGAATAGCCAAAAGCAAATTTTACCTTTAATTTGAATTCTTACTTTCAACCAGGACTCAGGCTGACCACCTTAACAATTTTTAGTATATTGCTCCATTACAATTAAGATAGTTATGGTATTTACAGAAGTAAAAGCCATCTGAAGAGCTTATGCGGAGTCTTACAGTTAAACAATGGCAGCACGCATGTCGGCCTGTGTATTCTTCCCCTTTTCCCTTGCCAAATGCTTTCACTATTTTGCGATCCTTCTGGAGTGCAAGATTTAGTACTTCCTGAAGAAAACTGCCCAGGAATAACACGTGTACAGGGCTTCTGTTGGTTTCTGAGAATCAGCTTGCCAGACAGCTATCCTAGCATGCAGGTGCAACCCAGCTCTACTGGGAACAATCTGGACAGAGGCCAAAAACTGACTAAAGGCATAGGAGGTTTTCCACCGACTTTAGTGAACCACGCTTTTTCATGCCCACTTCAAAACCAGTGAAGGCAGTGGAAAGACAGCAACTGACTTGAGTTTGCTTCCAAACACGCGTTTCAGCACACAGCATGAATGAACTGCCAGCAAATAAGAAACAGATGATGGGGTTGAGGTTTTGGGGTTTCTTTTATTTATTTTTCAAAAGCTATACCTGAGAGAATGACTAGGGAGGCATATCCACAGCTAAGGAGCAACAGCACTGTATCAAACTGGCAGGGCACTTCTACACAGGCACTTCTACATAGGCATCTCTACTACTGCTGGAATAGGGGGCTGATGTTCCAAACAGCTCTGCCTGTACTTCAGTGCTGGGCTGACTTAAGTTGTTGACCAAGTATTATTAACCTTAGCATTTAACAAGCCTCAAGCTGCTGTGTACCAAACTGCTGGGCACCTTTTGGTGGTGTTGCTGCAACAACAGGATGCCCACATGTGAGAGGAGAATGAAGGAGGAAGAGAGCAGAGCTTTTCCCTCAACACTAACCAACCACGGACTTAGGCTGTACGCAATGCAAGTTCCACCTCAGTCATTTTGCTGCACCTCAGGCACAAAGGGCTGGGTGCACTCTGGGAAAGTGCTAACAAACTCGGCCTGGAGCAGCAAGAAGGTCTAGGCATCCATGTCTGAAAAAAGTAAAATGGCCTTAGAGGCCAGCATAAAAGTCAGAAAGCAGAAGAAAGACATCAATATAAGCAAAGGGAAGAGTTAATAGAATTTGTATTAAGTAATGTAAAACACAAAGGCAAAGAGAAAACATAAAGGGGAAGAAAATGAAGAAAAATGAAACACTAGGAAGTACAAATTACATGTTAAGGAAAAAAGTGCCATTCTTTGAATATCCTTGCACAAGAAAATAAAGTATGTTCAGATATGCAATGCAAGAGAAGAAAACAAATACTTAGCCCTGGCTGACTTAAAACAATTAAACAAAGAAAACCTACACCAAAACCACCAAGATCCGTTTAAAAAAATAATTTTATCCAAAACAAATGGAAGGACTTCACCACGCAACTCCAAAAGCAAGGTAACAGCATGGGATGATGGGATGTAAAAGGAAGGACAGCCACAGACATGCCAAGAGGCAAAAATTAACAGTAAAAAAGGAAGAACAGTGGCAATGCCAAAAACCTCAGTTTCGAGAATTTCACATATCACATCTATTTATAGCCTACCTGCACAGGAAAAGTAACAAAGCTAGCAAATAGTGTAATCCCTGTCAGCGCCTATGGATCTAAAAAAACACACTATCTACCCTCTGTATATAAAAGCATTCTTACATCCAAATGTGGAAATGACTAGCTGAAAGGAAGGTGGTAGAAATGACTGTCCACATGGTACCCCATCAACACAGCCATATCTAAATTACTACCGCGTGCTGGTAATAACACATAAGTAAGTCTCATAGTGTCTGCACAGGATGAAGAGAGACAGCATTTCCAGAGTGTCTAAAACACTTAAATGCCCGGTAAGTCATGCTGCCACCCTGAAAATTTACTCAGAGTACAGACAAAGACTGGCACAACGAGTCTGCCAACAATACTGGAAGTTACTACCTCATCCTAAAGAATATTCAGAGTCTGCACTAAAATACAATGCAATGCAATTATGAAAACATAGCTTGATACATACGCTGGGACCACACAGTGGGGAAAAATATACAATGAAAACCCACCACAGAAGCAAATCAAAATACAAATTTGTTTAGATACCTAAAAGAAGAAAACACTGGGGATCTTTTCAGAAGGAAAAAAAACAAAACCAAAACACCATTCTGATCCGGATACATAAATTTACTCAGAAATTAAATTATGTTTTAGCTATTTTCAGAGCTATCTATGAACACATACACAATACCAAAACACACTAAACCAAGACACCTAAACCAAACAGAAATACATCTGCACATATCTATGTAAGAGACAGCAGCAGCCACGAAACCAGAGGAAAAAGTACCCATTAAAGGAAAGAAATCAAACCATTGCTTCATCCTTTTAGGGTGAACAGAACTAGACACATATAATACAAGCATTGGCATGCCTGCACATTGAGGGGTAGGGATGGAGGGAGAAACACAGTTCAGGAAAAGCAACTGGCTGAGTACACTGGCAAGTGTAGATTATTGCCTTTGCAAGCTACTAATTACTGAATAGCAAAATGACCAGAAAGAGACAGTGAGAGACAAAAATGAAGACACTGTGCTTTCCTGATACATCCACACAGAAACATCAACCAAAGTCAAAACAGATCGGCATTTGTATGACAAATGAAACTGAGGAAGGGAATGCTTGGCTCCTGAGACAAGAAAAAAAAAACCAAAGAGTATGTGTAAATATAAAAATACTTTTGGGGGGGAAAAAGGGAATGTAGTAATAATACAAGCCTAAGACATAATGGATCTGTGAGGAAAAGTCCTAAAGAGACTAAAAGGAAAATATTTGGAATGCTATTTAATTTTCTTTTAATTAATTCACATAAAGAGAAGATTTCTATGAAGAATGACAGAAATTCCAAGACATTAGGAAAAGTAGCAGACAAATGGTTTCTTCTGGATAGAAGCATATTTGTGAAACCAAAATAAGACGCAATACTATACAAAAAAATACCAACAAACACAAAATATATAGCCAAAAGCAAGGAGGATTGAACTAATAACAATTATTTTTTTAGAAGGCATAAGATAAGGCTAACAGTGGAACTTATGAGATTTAGGACCATAACCTCTTCTGAAATTCAATGGGATTCAAAATTATCAGCTCACTGAGTGCTAGGATAGCATACAGTCATGAATGGCAACAGCTTGAGAAGTGGGAAGGTGGCAAATCAGGGTGTCACACAAAAATAGTCAAGACTACACACATTTGTTCACTTTATGCCATGCAGCACTGACCTGGAAGGAAGAATATGTGGGAGGGTGAAATGTTCTGGCAATAAATTAAGCTGGGGTGGGGGGACATGACAGAAGAGACTAAGATTTAGAGGGATGCAACAAAACATTCATGAAGAAGCTTAGTGAACCATACAGTACAAGGAAGTTTTAGTCACTGCATGTTTAAAACCAGAATATGAATCTACTCCTCCACCTAAATTCTGATTTCTACTGAAGAACCTTTACATTGCTAGGATGTTGTGAATGAGATGTAATGGAAACAACTTGTGTCCTTCTCTGTACAGTTCAAAAGACAAAAGTAATCACAGAGGAAAGAAAATAAAGCCCTGGAATAAAATCGCCATTTAAAAGATTTACAGCCCCCCCTGCCCTCGCCCCCAAGCAAACCCCAAAAACCCCTCCTTGTTGGAGGAATTTATTACATATATGTCTAGGGATCAGAAGAGGGAAAGCAGAAAGATACATGGACTATGCAATCTTTTTTATTCAAAAGAGGTGAAAAACTTTATCCACATTTCTTTATAACTTTGAATTCCCTTTTGAGTTATGTGCACACCTACCTATGAAAGGAACTGAGACAGGATATATGCTCTGCAGCTTCTTGTGCTAATATCAAAAATAATTTCAAAGGGAAAAAAGTTAATCTAAGAAGAAAATAATAAATAATTTTACCAATTGAATTTGTTTACACAGAGAGAGTCTCATACAGCTGCCTACTGAAGAATCTTGGGAGTTTCATAGTTGAGATAAAGGAGAAAGTGGCTATAATATTCTGTATAAGATCATGCAAAGGAAAGCAATAAGAATTGTATAAGACTTAGGAAGGAGTAATGTAATTGATGAAATAAGTTATACCATATTATATCCATCAGAACAGAAGGATCAGCTCAAGAACTGCCCATGCTCTCATGCCCTCCTGTTTTTGAGTATCCAGCACTACCAGGAATTCCTATTAGCATTAGCTTTCAAGACATGACATGGTCATGAACACTGCCTGAATCATTACCCTGCTCTGCTAACGCTGTGATTTGGAAGGGTTGGTTTGAGTGGTCAGAAGACACTTCATTATATGGCCATTTAGTTTCTAGTTGTCCTTTCTTTTCATCCATCCTCCACAAAACAAAATTTCTTTCCTGGCTTCAACTCAATTTAACTTTCCTGCAGTTTTTCGGTGACTTGGCCACTTACTAGTCACATTTAGGCTGCACACAATCCTCTCACTATGAACTAGGCTATTTCAGTAGGTGCTCTACCACTTGCAACCTTTGCAACATCAGTGCTAAGCCACTACAGCTTTCTAACCGCACTGGTTGCTTTGCTCATTGCCGCTTTTGCTCACAACATCGAGATGATGCAGGGAGAGTGCATGTGTTTCCCTTGCTTTGGCAATTGTGTTATTTCACCTCTGTTTAAAGAACGCTGCAGGCTCAGAATCTGCTGCTTCTAGCTTATACCGGGTGAACAGTTCAAACTGTTGGTCATGTTTCAACCTAATAGTCTTACCATTTGTTATTCAAGAAATAAAAATTCCACTGTCTAAATACAGGATGGCACTTAAAACCAAGACTTCTGCTACATGTCAAACATTGTGATCTCCATGTGCTTACCTATTTTCATAAAATGCATAAAATAAAAAGATGTCCAGCTATTCCTTATTCTGTTGAGCTAACCTCAAACCTCATAAACGGAAGTGCACTTTCAGAAGAGAGGAGCACAAACAGATCCGGAAATAGCTTTAACAGGATGCCGATTTAAACAATCTGCCAAAAGGGCTTACTGGTAACAGGTTCTTTTCTGAATTTTCAAAGATTTCCTACTTCAACCGATTCTTCACTCAGACAATAACCTACCAAGCAATTTTTTTTGTTATCAGTAACCAAACCATCCTCATGCTATTATGCTCCATAATTCCCTTCTCATTTTTAAGGGCAACCTATCAGATATTTTTCAGGAACATTCCATATTTCCTTCTCTATTGCTCTGGCCCTTAAAGTAGCTGTATTAATATAAACACATTGCCAGAAACACATATGCTGCTGTCACCTAATTGTTCACTTGCCTCTAAGCTTGAAATGAAGAGTGGAAAGAAATCTAGCTTTATCGAGTGCTATATTGTTGCATTCTGCTTTAAAACTGTCCCTAAAATTACAGTCACAATACATGGGTACCAAGGATCCAATTATTGTTGTTGTTGTTGTTGTTGCTGTTGTTGCCTGCAGAAAGGTCTTATCTCTATCACCAGCTCTGAGTGATCTCAGATCACTTTCAGGCAGTATCTTCAACTTTTGGTACTGAAATGGAGTAACAATGTCCCTTAAGGAAGAAATAATAACCAGCTACTTAAATGTCAAACTTTGGGCGGTCAACTATGATGATGACATATGTCCATTTTAACAGAGCTAAAATGACCAAAGGACCTTTACCTCTCCATCAAGCACCAAATCCCTCTAGCAGGTTTTAGATCAATAGAAAGTAACTGGAGTCTCAGAGGACAAGGAGAATATCAGTTAGCTTCCACGAGAAGGCTACTAACATGTGGGAATGGTAGCCTGCAGAAATGCTCTCTTCATTGGTCAAGTCACAGCACGTATCCAGTCACTGTAATAGCATCCTTTTTACTCCGTACAGAGTGATCACAAATTCCAGGGACAGCAGTAGTATGTGACAACTAAGCCAGCATCACCTACCACTTTGGTCCCTATCCTAAACATAAAAATTAGAGCCAAAAGAAAGAAAAAACCTCAAGAAAAAAAACAAAAAACAAAAAACAGGAGTCTACATATGTTTCCTTCTTTCCCCCATGGGTGCAATGGGGTCACTTCTGTCTGTCTGGAAGGAATCCAGAAGATATTTTTTCCTTCATTTGTTACTTAATCCACCCAAACAACTTATTCTGTCTTCTCTCTACTCTAGGCAAGTCTTTCAGTATCACATCAATCCCATTGCAGCAGGCTGGCCAAATCCATACAAAGACTGGCAGCAGTCTTCTCCCAGCTGCATGAGTTCCTGTCTCCATCCTGTTGAATCCCGACTTTGCCTTTACCCATTCAGTTCAAGCACAAAAAGCTCAAGACCAAAAAAGAGCACAACTAACAGCAAGTTGACACCCCCTATGCGCAGCCAATGACAGAATAAACATCTCCCTCTGTTCTACCAGCCACAAAACTGTTCTCAACACGCTGTAGGAAAAGGCCAAAAGCCAAACAACTATACACCAGTGGAAGAGAGCTGAAGAGAACAAGGTCATCCCAGTGCCCTAGGTCCTTGAAACAGTGAGGAGTTTGTTCAGTAAACTTGGAGGTGAACAAGCCCTGCACTTGTTCCACCAGTCCCTGCCAATCTGACGCAGGAGAAAAGTTCCCATCTGATCCAACATCTGATAATTAGTTTAATGCTGACCACAAGAAGTGAGACACACCAGCAAGCACTGAAGAGGTTTGTTTTAACAAGCACCGCCAGGCTGCCACTGGCAGCACCTCAGGGAAGGAAAGATAGGCAAAGTCTGAGGAGAGAGCAAAAACTTGCTCTAGGTTGGAGAAAGAAGAAACATGGCTGGAGAAAAAAAAAAAAAAAAAAGGCAACCTGCAAGGAAGAAGGATTAATCTGATACTTCAGAGTGAGCATGCAGCATCACTGCTATGGGGCACAAAAGCAGGGAAACCAATAGAACAAGTAGACGGCTCTTTGCAGCCTGACTAACTACAAAAGCAGAGGCATCTTCTGTTCTGCAGTATGCTGATCACCACCTTGCATCCTTCAACATGTAACATCCTTCCAACTCATCTTGCAATTAAAGCAACTAGGTATTAAAGCTTTGCCTGAATTTGCCCTGTAGTCACTACTGGCTCACTGTCTCCCCAGTCAAACAACAGTCAAATAAAATAAAAGGGTTTCAAACTTCAAAAGAGTAGAGGCCAAACACCTCCCCCCCCCCCAGAAAAAACAAACCCCAAACTAAATACAAAAATTAGCTATTCTGTTCCAATACAAATGTTTCCAGGCTGCGATGCCTCTGACTGTTGTGGTCTTCCTCAAACAGCAGCAGCCATAAAACACTTAAGTCAGAGCAGCAACAACGAACAGCACTAAAGGTGAACAGCACTAAAGGTGAAGAGGATGGTCTCAGCAACTTTCTGCCCTGACTGGAAGGTTAGAAAAATAACCCTTATCAAGAGCAACAGTGCTGGTGAATAAACAAGTCAGCCACAAACTATGGTATGGATAAAAAAACAAAAACAAACAACAGGGGTGGTATGTCTCAGCACATGGAAACCTTGCCTCTCTTCTGAAAGGTGGAAGGAAGAGGGAGACGTGTGGCTCTGGGCCTGAATGAATCACTGCAACAATCCTGCCTCATTTGCACCAGCTGAGAGAATTTTGTTGAAAAGGCTTTTTGTTGAAAAGTGCTTCCCACTGCTCACCTGATGTTCTGGTAGTACGTGAAATTGCTTTAGCAAATCTGCTCAAGGCCCTCAGCACCCCTCAGGATTTCAGCTGCTAAGCAGCATAGAAGACACGCATCCTTATTACACACTATCCACTTCGAAAAAGTGTACAGAAATGGGAAGGGATTCACAGTTCTTAAACAATGCTCCCAAAAACAGGGCTTGGCCAAGCAGTTTTGCACCCAGCCTAGCTCTAGCAAAGCAAGCAGACGTATTTATATTTCAGTGTCTAGATGACACAAAGTTCTTTTCCACTGGCAAAGGCTAAAGTTCAGAAAAAGCTGGAACGGGGCACTGGGTGTTTCACTCAGCAGTTTTCAATGCATTTGCTACTGCAAGTAATTAAATTTAATGAAGATGCTGACATACCATGCAGTGGGAAACTTGGAAAATCTTCTAGTTCTGACCTTGCACGTGTTTTGTGATGTGTGCTGGTATTATTGATAAATCCCGTTCAGTTTGCACAACAGTGAAAAGCGTGATTATTGAGCTGCAAGGGCACACACAAAGTATTTCAAGAACTGGTTACCACTGAAAAGGAATGATGTACAATAGCAGCCTGGCTGAGAAGACATTAGAGGCCACATACAGGTCTGTCTAGTCTGTCATCTGCACTTTACTGTTTTGTTTTGACAATTCAATATTCTGAATCAGTAAAATTAAAAGAACTATTATTTTGAATTGCTTCACACAGTCATGATACAAACAAACCTATGAGGCTCCAAATTTGCCAGCCATATGAATAAAGAGTAGTACTTTGCTTTACAAGGCAGTTAGGCCAAAGGGGTATTTTCACAAAATAAGAGCTACTCGAAAAAGCTACTAGAGTAGTAGCTCTAGTAGTAGAATACTAGCTACTCTAGTATTAGCTAGAGCAATTTAGGGCAAATATTTCACGTATTTCCAAGAAGCTTTTACTGAGGGTAGTCGTAACATGAAACTGTTTATCAACCTATTGAGTCATTCTGCTTCATGTGCGTTATGACAATAGTTGTACTCATTGATTTCTCCAGTTTATAAGAGGAAGGCAGTCCACCACCTCCACAGCCCTTGAACACAAGCAAACATGCATAATACCAGTGCTTACACAAGCAGTGTCTGTTGCCATGTGCTTTCTCCTTTAGCTGATGATCACTTTGCAGATAACACCTGTTGCTATTGTTCCTATTCCTGTTTCCTAGTGTTCAGTCACACAACTTTCATTTCTCTGCCCTGCTTCCAACTCTTCCTTATTGAAAGAGATGGTAGTCTTCCAATGTTATATGTTGACAATGCAGATTGTAGGAATCCACTACCTTGCACTCAAGTCAACAGAAACAGAGCTGACCCTGCACAGTGGAATACTGGAAACCCTTCTCTGTGACACATACTGCGCCATAGGATGACAGTATCATCAACAAATTTATACAATCCTGGGCAGATTAACATTAATGTAAGTTCTGCTTCTCACAAAGACTGTGAAAGAACATGAAACCAGATCTTGTTAGGAGATCCACACAATCCTCCTATTGGGCTGAAATATTTCAATTTATGCTGAATTTTTACTGTGTAAGTTCTCAAAAGTGTGAAGCCGCATTTCAGTGTACATGGCAACTAAGTACATCCAAACAAGCAAAAAAGCCAGCTACACAAATGCAATTAAATAGTCAAACATACCTGTAAACTACTGGGGAGCAAACAAACATTTTACCACAAAGGCAACCTGATCATTTCAGTAAGAGTTGGACGCCAAGAAGCTACTCAGTGCCCCTACGCTATGCAAAACAAAAGTTACACTGGTGATCAACATTTGCTGGTTTCTGGGGCTGTTTGTCAGAAAAACACCTCCAAACTGAAACACCATCACTCTGCCCTTCCCCCTCCCCCAAAACCTGAGTGCTTTACCTCTAGTTAGATTAGGATACAATGAAAACTTGTTCCTTACATATAAAAATATTGTCCAACACACACAGGTAGGATACAAAAAGCATCATCTTCCAATGATGTCTCTGTAAGAAAGCCATCTCTGCTGACTCACTGACACAATCACCTTCTTACACTACTGCCCTGTGAGAGGCATACAAGCACTGAAGTGGCTGTTACGCTTTTTACTATGTAGTTGCCAGGGATGGGCCTACCTAAAATGTTCAGCACCTACTCCACTTTAACTTCACTTCTATGAAAAATATATCAAGCACGCCAGACATCTCCAGGATATATCATTAAACACTTCAGATATGCTTGCTGCTACCAACACAGAACCAAAAGAGATGAGTCACAGAAATTTAAATATATTCACATATTTTAATGAATGGATCAATCTAAAAGAACAAAAGAAGTGTTATAAGAGAGGCTCCTCAGCAAACAATTTCTGCAAGAAAAAACGCCATCAGTAGAAGCTCCACTGGACTGCTGTACCAGAACGGTTCTATTCAGACATGCACTCTGCTTTTACAATTCAGCACCGTTTTCCCTTTTGTCTACTTTTACAAGGCTCAATAATTGGCAATATGAGTTCTGCTACCTCCTCAAATGTCCCCAAGTCATCTGGCTGTTTCTTATTCCAACCACAATATACTTATCCACAGAGAAGAACAGACCCTTTCTTCAACCATTTCAATTATACTACACTGGTGCATACCTACAAAACAAGTTCATAACAATGTGAGGCAATCTTTTGTCTGCCTTTCACCCCAACCCGAATTCAATTTTGCATCCATAGTGAATTAACTTCATCACAGTCAGCATTGCAGGCTATTTATACACACTAACACAGGAAAAATCCAACTGCACTACACCATGTGAGCCTCACTTAATATTGGCTCCAGCTGGACATAATAGTGCCTGTCACACAGACTTGAATTTCCTATTACTGGGACCAGTCTTTCCTCAGGTCCTAAACATTACCTGCAACTTGCATACCTAGGCCACAAAGACATTGATTCCCTTCTAAATACAAAAAAAAAGTCTTAAGACCAGCCATCATTAACTTGATCTGCAGCCAACTTCATAATGTAAAAAAATTACTTAAAACAGGTTATTCCTTCCTCAAGCAATGCTGAAAACGTTAACACAATTATTATAACACTTGTACTTGTCTGACTAGCTCCCCAGTGGGTGGTTTCTGTTAGTGACTTAACCATGAACCCTGTTTAAAGATGATCAAGCTAATTGGGACAAATGCTGCCTTGGTTTCAGGCTGCAATACAGATCTAGGTAATCGAGTCAAGCTCATGAAATGCTTTTGTTAATAAAGTCATAATTTTATGTATTTTAGGAAGAGTTCCTGAAGGCTGTAAAATTACCTACTATAGAGATCTGCACTCAAATTTTAACTTCACTAATCATTACTCTCAGCTCCTGGGATAAGTGAAAAAAAGGAGCAAATGAACAATCCTTTCCAAATTCAAATATTGTCCTTCTGTATCTCTCAACACACCATTGCTACCAAAAGACTGCTAACAGACAGGAAAGACTACGACAGCCACTGATAATTATTCTCCACTTCTTAGTCAGTAATGGAACATTTTTTTAAAAAAGCAACAAAAAAGCAGCAGAATACATCACAAGATGTACTCTGCTTGTTGTATTAGTTTAAGCTAGCATTAGGAAAAAATAAAAGCTCAGTTATTAAGTCTTCATTGCACTGTTCCAGACAACCCTTTGACAAAAGGTAGTCTAAGAGCATCTGGTCAAAATCTTTTGATAAGATTCTGATTCTGAACCCAGAAATAACTTGCTGAACCATGAAAATATTATTCACATCTCTCCTTTTCTTCAAGAAAGTATTTCTATGCTGATTGTCCCCTTCTTCAAATTCCTGTCTGCCATTTTCTGAATGTATTTCTTACCTTTCACTCTAATTTCACTTTTTTTTCTGATGAGAAAGGAAAGAATGAAAGACAGAACAAAAATGCTACAGAGTTATTACTGACCACATCTACTTCTCATTCTTAGTTTGCCAGTAACCTAAGCAAAACAGCAACACCAAAAAAACATAAGAACCTCTGAAACTTCTGGAAGAGGCTATTTTTCCCCTCTTCTAATATGCCCTCCATCCATCCCAGTTCCTTAACATCTGAAGGTGTGAACTTTCTATTTACAGTTACCTACATTCTCCTCTCACGTCAATGCGACTCATCCAGGAATTAAGATTTTTTTTTTCCCAAGACCAGCTCTTTTCTTAATTGGCAGGAAGTGACACCCCAAACATGCCTCATAAGCTACCACTTAAAAAGCCTTAATACTTGCTGTGATACCACACAACACTTCTTCTATGAGTCTGCATTTTTCCTGTTAGCAGTGTCCCTTCCTCTGCCATTTTCCAAATATCTTCTGCATACTAGTCCAGGACAGGGGGATTCACAGTTTTCAAAGAAAGCATGGAAAAGAAAACAGTTCTCAGATTCTTCTTCCTGCAGGTGCAGCTTAATATCTGAAGGTACTTTTGGTGTCCTCTGCAGCAAGGACAAGCGGAATAATTACTTTTACTACCATTATAGCTTCATACTTTAAGCTTAATCATGTGGTTTCACTGAAGTGCTCTACTAATAAGATAACGGGGTGTTTTTCAGGAGCATGGATGGAATTAGACGATCCCTTTCTCACTGGCTATCAACAGAAGCTCTGCCGTTGAAAATTTTCTATAATTTGAATCTCTGCTAAGAAGTAAAGCCAGCATTGACATATTCCAAAGTCAACCGGTGACAGGACAAGTTTGCGTAGTATGAACTGGTGAGGATCTGAAGCAGGTCACTTGTACAACATCACGTTTACTCTTGTTTTCAATGCAACTTCTGGCATTTCTTAATGATCAAGTGAAGCTGCTTCTTGGGCAAGCTGCTTGCTGTAATTTTTTTGTAATAAAAATATTAAGTGGCACCTTAGACAACTAAATTCTTGCTCTGAGGTACCTCTTACCATTAGAGTCCTCCACTTCTTCAGCAGGAGTGTGGTTCTTGGAGGTGTGGTGGGCGTGTGAGGCTGCAAGGTTGACAATGCGGGGTCTTGGTAGTGTCAGTGCTTTCCCATGCACTTTCAAGGAGTGCTCTTTCAGCTGGCTGATTGTCATGGTGGAAAATGAGCAGGAGGAACATTTGTAGGCATGTTCACCTGGGTGAGCGAAATACAGGCAAGTCATCAGCTCACAAAAGAAACAAAATGGGGCCCCCATACTTCTGTTACTGAATTTTACTTCTCGGCAGTAAAATTCCCATTGGCTCTTCAGTGAAAAAATGATCCCAAAGAGAACAAGCTATGCGTGTCCCCTTACTGGAGCAGTCGAGCCTGCAGGTACAGACACCTGCTTTGGACCAGAGTATTGCTTTCTGACAACTGCAGATCCTTGTAAAGTGACCAATGCCAAAAAACAGAGACTAGACTCTTAGCATGACTGTGTCGTATGGTATGAGAAGAAAACAGACTCTGGGATGAAAATGGAGTCACTTAACCATAGCACTTCCAAAAGTCTTTGGGAGCACATCAACTAGAGAGGGTGAAGTCACCTGTTTCTGCATGCAGCACATCCAGCATCATTATTAATGAAGCAAGGACACTACAAAGTGCCAACAGAGGTCCCTCCCCCCCAAAAAAAGGTGGGGGGATCTACATTTGGAGAAGGTCATGTTTTCCTTACGAAAAACCTGCTATTAGGCAGGAGTAATCTTCATAGAATCGGTAACCCAGTCAAGGCCTACAAGAAGTGAACATGGCAATACCAAGAACAGTGCAGATCTGTAAGGCTATGTGAAAGTGAATCATGACAAAGCACTGAAATAAGTGAAAGAACAGAAGTAATGAACAGTAGTGAATTTAATTTGGAATACATTCTGAGCCACAGAGACAGCAAACAAGGGGAAACAAATCCTGAGACAAGATTTGTTTTGCATTAAGCATGGAGGCAAATTGGAACACACAGTGAAACTGTCCCAACACAAACAATGTGATATTATACAGGTGCCAAGTTATTGTTTTGCAAGTGCCACTTCCATGTACAATAACACTGCCCACATGTAAAGTTGTACATAAAGTGCCAAAACTAATATAGGAGCGAAATATTCATCACCAGTAACAGAAGAACAAGAGTTCTAGTAATGAACAAAGGAGAACATGTTTTCCATCTCTCAACAAATTTAGCAAACAAATTCTCAAACAGCATTGTTTCCAACACCAGAAGTAAGTGAACCAAAAGAGAAAGTGAAAGCACGCGTGTTGAAGCAAGTCAGAGTAAGCACACCTGAAAAGATTAGCCACCATCCTACATAAAAATAATTTCCACGTCTCTCTTCCAGAAAAACTATGCTAATCACGGGCACAAAATACAAACTCTTAAAAAGCTTCTTTTGGTACATCTGAAAAAGATCACTTAAGAGTCTGAAATCGTGAAGCAAGAAATTGTCTCACATTTTACCAAACTGCATTCCTCACAAGCATATTGTATCAGTTATGTATTACCTTTTTACAAGAAAACACTTTTTGTATAGCACATATACCAAGTTGCTCAATGGAACAGGATAATGCAAAGACAAAAGAAACTCCAAGGTATGAGATACCAGTGAGACACGGATACAGACCCTCATGCTTTGTCAGTATAAGAGATTCCTGGACAACTGTAAGCACCAACCGTTAAAAGCACCACAAGACATTAAAGGAATTAAGAGGACGATTACATATTAAGCAGTCTAGACACAACTAACTAATATACCCACTATTCAGCCATAACAGTTCAGGTGGACATCAGGATGAAAGCATGTGTTTTATTGCAGAGGAGGGGCTACAGTTCAGCTTAACAGAAGCCTTCTGCAGCAGTTTTGCACTTCATAAAATGATTTTGTTAATACACATACAAATAAATAAATCAATTTAAAAATGTATGTGGTGGGTCTCAACACCCAATATGTACTCAAAGCATTTATGTTCCAGATTACACAGAAACTGAGCAAAGCCAATATTTTCTTACAATCATCCATTTGAGCATGCAGTGCATACGGTGTCATGACTAATGAAGCAAGGACACTAATAAATGCTAACAAATGGCCCTCAAAAAATACAAGCAGGAAAAAAAAAAAAAGAACAGGTGAAAAAGTTCAGATGAAAACAACAGACAGCCCATTTAGAGATACTGTAAACTGTTCTGCTCCATGCCAAAGGAGATGGCACATACTGGATGAAAAACAAATGCCAGAAACACTGACTGGTACCAGCTGTTAGGCAAGAACGCATTTAGTCCACTGAATTTTGATCCATTCCCAGACAATGAGAGTGAGAGGCACACTGAGCAAAAGACTTCAGGATTTTACTGAGTTTTAAGATCTCCAGGAAACTTCAGAAACATTCAGGGAGATTCAAGTTTCCACTTCTAAATGAACTGATAATGAGATGATGGACAAGAGACGAAAAAAAATGGTAACAAATAGAAGCTTTGAGAACCACTGTGTTATTGAAAATCTGGGGAGTCTGAGGAAAAGTCTTCATAACGTGTTTATTCAGTTGTATATATTTCTGAAGGATTGACTCAAAACACAACAAAGCAAAGCTCTGACTGAAAAACATACAAGCAATTTTTTTGTGATGTGAATATTCTTTTGGTAGAAATGGACTGAGGCAAAAACAAATCATAAGCTTTTGGAAGCTCTATTACACAAGTCATTGTGTAAGCACTATCTAGGCAACCATGAAATTGTGTTCTTGTATGATGTAAAACATGGCCCTTCAAGGAGTGTCCACTAATCAAGTTCAAGAGCATGAATTAATAATAAATAAATAAATTACTTGCATGAAGAGGAGTGTGAAGTAAATATTAGTTGCATGCTAAATTTGGCTCTAAAAATCTGTCAGATTCCAACAAGGTAGCACAAACTAGCCCAACTATACATTAGCATAAAAAAAACATAATTTTATGGTTGGCGAAGATAAAGAACCATGTCACCTCCATGCAGAATGTGGGACTCTGTAAACTGGAACTGCTGCATACAGTTGGCTTTCCTAGATGGGACAGAATGACACGGTCCCATACAATAGAGCAGTGGCAAAAATTAAGCTAATCCACAATACCCATCCAAGTACAGAAAAGGGTCCTGGCACAAGCTAAAATCAACACAGGAAACAAAGTACAAGCGACCATCAATCCCTCCTACATTTCTGCAGATGAGAAGTGGCTTTGGATCCATGGTCACAATCACCTTTTTTTTTTTTTTTTAATCAGCTATAAATTCCTCCTGCCTTTCCTCCCCATTTCCCCATCTTCCTCCTCCACTCCAAACTGAGTATATGACATAGTGTAAACAAATAATAAAGAAAGGAACATACTTCTAGCCCTTTGGTCATCTGTTTCTACTTCCAAGTTTTGAACAATTGGGCTAGTTTTCTAAAGTGGTCAATATTCTGTTCTTTGCATCGGAGTGCATATTTGGACAGTGGTTTCAGGGTGGATTTTTTATCCTCTCAACCACAAAGATGCAACTGTATCCAATGGAGCCAGTGGTTTTTGACTCCAGTCTTCTGACAACCTTTCAATGTATGATGCGTGACAGTGGCCCGAGTCTAGGGCCAAAGAATAAAGATGAGGAAATTCGGAGGCTTGCACTTTTTAATGATCAAAGGTGCAACACTTGGAGGTGACCTAGCCCGTATGACACATCACCTTCCCAATTCCTGTTCATCAGAAGCATTTCTGCTGCTTGCTTGTATGGTTTCCGTACTCCAATACAGAGGTTTGCAAGACAAATTCCCATACATGTTAATGGAATCATGACATCCTCAGTCTGCTGCACACAGACCTGACTCCCAAGGTTTGCA
Source organism: Pterocles orientalis (assembly GCA_011057875.1). Classification (NCBI taxonomy): domain Eukaryota; kingdom Metazoa; phylum Chordata; class Aves; order Pterocliformes; family Pteroclidae; genus Pterocles; species Pterocles orientalis. Next base: position 1,837 of record WKFP01013347.1, on the reverse strand, counting down.
GTGTTTGGTTTTCACACGAAAGCTAGTGCAAGACTCTACCAAAACCAAGGTACAATCCACAGCCCTTTTCCCAGAGTCACCTGAAGCACAAACATAAACACAAACATAGTGGAGCAACACTTCCTACCAATCTGTTAAGACACCAATGGCATAAGCAGACTGATTAAATTCTCTTGGAAACAAGCAGAAATGATAATAATAAAAAAGCATTCATACAAAAGAAAATAGAAGAAAAGGAATAAGTTCTTGAAGTACTCATCACTGTTTTAAATTCTTGTCCTTCCAAAAACATTATACAAACTCCCACTGATTCCAACAGGTGTGTAGGCTGGCCAATCCTGACTTGCCTTTGAAAATCTTACCCAAATTTGGTGACAAAACACGTGATTCAAACCAGCATCTCTGTTCAGCAACAAGAACGCATGGGCCATTTCAGCTGCTGCACTGCAAAACTGAGAGAGAAAACTTACCAGCATGAGCCTTGAGTATATGGGTTTTCAGGCGGCTATTATAAGAGGACTTGAATGGGCACAGTTTGCAACGGAATGGCTTATGGTGTCCATGATGAGTCTGCATATGACGATCCAGACTTGAAAAGAGAAAGACAGAAAAGGGAAACACAAAAGAGTAAATAATTTCAACAATTGCTTCAAATGCAAAGCAAAACACTTAATAGAAATAATAAATTAAATACGAAGCAGAACGGGCTCAACAATCCTTTCCCATATTGTCTTGTAAAATTCAATAGGTCTGTTTACAGAATAAAGTAGAATCTAATCTGAAAAGGAGCAGAAGTTGACACCAATTCTGTTACGCAGAAAGTAAGTCACTTAAATAAACTTACAGGGCAAGATTAGTATAAATTAAATTATACCTGATCCAGACTTAAAGGACCAGTTGAAGAAACAAGAGACAGACAAGAACAGTAAAATTATCATAACAGAATTTTTCTCCTGGCAAACATTTTTGTGGCAATATGCCTTTTGTCCTGTTGATGAAGCAGGGGGGAGGGCAAGCTTTACTGAGGCAGCCTTCTTTTGGTTACAGCAGCAAAAGCAGATTAGAGATCCTGCTCTGGGGAGGGTGCCAGCAGGCTGCAGCTGATGAGTTCTAGGATTAAAAGGCAGCAGAGTTTCAGAAGTAACAGTGTGGGAGATTCTTCATGAAGATCAACAAGAGAAGGGGTGGCAAAGACCAGCCTCTACTTTCCTCAGGAAAACTGGAAGCCACTGACAAACTGAATACTGGGGGGTGATCAGAACCTGCTCTCTCTCCACAGTTTCTCATAACAGCTTAGTAAAGTTTGGAAGTGAAAAAAAGGATGTTTTCCACATTTTTTTAACAGAAGAGCAAATTCATTCTATCTGAGCGAGTCCTGCAGAGCTCTGCAGTTCTTACGCCATGGCTGACAGCCATGAATTCAGAGTCTCCAGGTGGCAGGCAGGTAGCTGCAGCTTGGGCTGTAAACACTTCCAGTACAGCCTCTTCTTTGGACACATTCATGCTTTGTGATCTAGTCTTAGTTTGGGTCATCATATGCAAGGTAATCAAACAACAGGGCAGACACCGCACACTGGAGGAGTGGCAATTTGCCAAAACTACCCCCCACCTGCCACCTTAATTCTAGATTTCTTATTTCCTAAATAATTCTGTTCTTTTTTTACTGAATATCAACACGTAGATCAAGTGCCAGTTGTTCCAGCCCTCTCACACTACACAAGATTGTCACGGGATCTTTAGTCCCACACTGAGAAGAGCTTGAGCCAGAAAATCCCTGTTTACAAGAGCTAACACTGAAGTCTGTGTATTCAAAGATCTGATGACAGGAAAAAAAAAA
>WKFP01013346.1:81246-110589 GCA_011057875.1 Pterocles orientalis | reverse complement strand
CCCTGGTGCTGTTAATTGCCATTAGGAAATATTTGGCCATATAGCTCTGTAACGTAACCTGTGACACTAATCCTGCAGAGGATCATCGCTGGGGGTCGGTATATCTGCTGCTGTATTTTTTTGGCCGCAGTTATGTTGTGTTTCTGTCATCAAGAAATCTGACTAATATTTACCTGTATTGCTTTATAAACTTTGTCTCTAGAGGGACCTCTTCTCTGAATGTATATTTGAGTCAGGTTCAGGTAGATAATGGAAAAAATGTTTAACCAATGAGCTGAGTTGACAGCTTATGAGTTTAAACGTTCATGTGGCAGATCCTCGTCTCTGTGGGACTTTGCTGGCTTCCCGAGCCAAAGAGCTAATTGTTTGGTCTGCCCTTTGCTCTTTTTCTCACGTTTCTAATTTAGGGGCTTCTGCGCAGAGAGAAAAAGCACTGCTGAAGTGGATCTGTCCGTTTCTCTTCTTCTCCTTTGGCAAGCTGTCTGCGCTGGGAATGGTAAAACTATGCCATTAACACTAATCATTGTTAATGTACTGGTACTATGGCACTAAAATTATTGTTTATCATGAGCATCGCTTTCCCAGAGTACTTGGATCTAGACCTTATTGCAAATGAAGTTTTACAGGTCGAACGCAAGTGTTGGAGGTATACTGCTAGCAGCAACCAGAGCTTGGCACTTCTGTGCATCATGAGATGAAATTTCCAGTCTCTTCTTGGGAGCATTTTAAATCTACTGAAGGGGTGGCAAGTAAATTCCCTGTGGTTATTGCTGCTCTTAAAATAATATCACTTGTATCATTTTGGGTTTTTTTAAGCAGTTATACCGGCAAAAAGCAGAGTTTTACGGAAGTGCCCTTAGAGAAGGCTGAATTCCTTTGGCATTCACAATCGGTAGTCGTTGGGCAGGCTGCCCTTGCCTCTGTTCCTAGGGAATATACACACAGATGAGAAATGGTCTGGGGTGATGGTGGGTGGTAAGCAGGCCAGAGTGCCACGTAAGGGAAATACAGAATGCTTGGTGTCAGTGTGTGTTGACTGTATATTGCAGGATCCAGCTGATGCCCAAGAGAGTATTGATGCTGCAAGGCAAGGGGAAAACACATTTTATATTCTGCCAGTAGGTAGTTAGCAGTAAATACAGTGTAGTGTGCCTGCAGGCTTGTGTAGCTTATGTGTTTGTGTCTGGCTGGGCAGTGTACCAGCCTGCACCCTAGCAGCTTGCAGGCAGCTGGTGAAGTGAGCACTTTGTCTCACTTGGTTTGAAGAAGTGCTTGGTGCCCGAGGAGCTAGTGAGAGCAGAAATGTGAACACCCGTGTGTGCGTTGAAGTAACGGAGCTGAGAGAAGATTAGTGGGTGTTGTGCTTTACCATTGCTCTGCAGGAAGAACACATCAGAGTGAACAGGCACATTAGTGGATGAAATAAAGACATTAAACCTGTTAAATCAGCACCTAGGGGGAAAAAAATTATAACACTAATGGGGATGCCACTGTGTGTGACATTGCTCTTAGATCTTTTTTTTTTTTTTTTTTTTTTTAAACTAAAATACCGCTAACTCACCTGGCTCAAAGATGGCTTTCTGGCACTTTTGGAAAAGGACGCAAAAGAACGAGCTAAACGAAGGAAGAGAAACGAGCACTTAGCAAATGGTAAATACTAAAGGCTTTTCTAGCTAATGCCTTCAAAAACTACTTAGCAGGAACTGGGCTGATTTAAGAGGCTATCGAGCGACTTTACTATTGCCATTCTGAGCAGCGCTTCTCTTGTCTGAGACCAACGATCTTGTCTGCAGCGTTGATAAGGTGGATATAACAGGGTTATAGAATCTGCAGAGTTGTTGCAGCCCCTTCTTCTCCTGCCCTCCTTTATGATAAGGGCTTGGGATGGAGGGAGGGAGTTTGAGCATTTCGGAGCTGGGCAAAGACAAATGCTCAGTTTTCCCTCTGAGAGAGGGGTAGGGATCATGTGCACTGAACAGCTCAGGAGTCCCTTGCAAAGAATGGCTGCGGTGGAGATGGACTGGAATTTTGATGATTATTCCAGCCGCTTGTTTCCTCAGTCACCGTTTGGGGAAATGAAAAGCAAATGTTATATTGAATACATGTCTGTTGTTTTGCAGCTCTGAAGGAGAAGGGAAACGATGCCTTCAGGAAAGGAGACTATGTCGTAGCCATTCAGAAATACACTGAAGGTCTGGACAAACTGAAAGATAAGCAGGAGCTTTACACAAACAGAGCACAGGTCAGCACGTGGAAATGAGCTACCACTAGACTGCTTTTAGTGGTACTTTGCCAGGATAGAACCTAAAAAGGATTGTTCTATTCTATAAATGGATTTCATAAAAAGGTTGCATCACAGAGAGGCTTAGAAAAGGGAGCAAACAATTTTTCCTGGCTGTCCACCACAACCAGGAATTAATGAGTTCCGCTTTGCTGCCACGTTACCAGCAGGTCATTTTGACTGTGTCTAGAGGCTAACAGCAAGACATTGCAGACTAAAGATTTTTTACAAACTTAATGAAAGAGTTGCACAAAGAACATTGTTAGAGGTGGAAATTCTTCCCTCTTGATCGATGTGTCTGAATGCCTCGGAAGCTTTAGCTAGTCCCTCCAGAGGGAATGTTTATGCCTCCTCCCCCTTCGATGTGGCACAGGTGAACCCCTCTCCTCCAGAATAGGTGGAAAAAAAAAAAAAAGTCTTTCTAGTTCATAGTTTTATTTAGATGCACTGAGGTCTGGGGTTTTTTTTAGGGATCACCTTTATGACTGTAGAATGTTTTTATTTGCTTTGCATTCTTTGTCTTGTATAATCCATATGTGTATTGAATTTTGTTTTATTAAATTTATTCTAAATTACAAAACTCCAATTAGATGGAAGACAAGTTAAGAAATAGCTGATAATTATCCTGCAAAATCAATGGCCAGACAAATCAGCAGTCTGGTTTTTTTTATTTTTTAAGTAGCTCGTGATTGTGCAATAGTGGAAGTTGTTTGAAGTATTCTAATTCTTCTGCCTGGACTCTCTCGGTTTTATTTCAGGCATACCTGAAGATGCATGAGTATGAAAAAGCCATTGGTGACTGTGAATGGGCATTAAAGGTAACTTCAGGATTCTGTCTTTTATGATCAGGTCAAGTGCTCCTGGAAGGCAGATTCATGTGTAACTAGCTGACGATACGGAGACAGCTTGCTAATGGAAATAAAAGAATGTGGTGGTATTACAGAGATTCCTGCCTCCTGAGTTAACCTGAACAGAATAGAGCAGTTAATATTTCTGTGCAGAAACTTGTCTAGCCCTTAAGAGCTTTTAATTAAAAAGTTTGTTGTGACACTAAGCTATTAACTGCACACACTGGCACACAATATTTCACCCATCCTTCTGAAAGGGGAAAGAGACTCTTTAAGCTCACAAAGATCAGTTCTGCTGGGAAAAGTCAAGATTATACAACGTGCCAAAGAGCTGAATCCAGATTTAGTTGTGTTACATCAGTGATGCCCACACAACACAATGAATTAATAACATTGGCAGCATCATTTCAAGAAATAATTTTTTTTGATACATGATTGAACTGGAGAAGATTGCTTTATCTGTTAGTGTTGAGCTAGATGTTTCGGGGTTTTTTTGTGTGTGTACAGCTAATGAAAATTTCTTTTCTAACACAGTGCAATGAAAAATGTATTAAAGCCTATTTTCTAATGGGGAAAGCTCACCTGGCACTTAAGCACTACAGTGAGGTAAGCTGACTAAATCTTGTGGCCATGGGACCATGTTTTGTTCTGTTAGATGTCGTGTTGTGCGTAAGAGGGAGAAACGTGGGGTCTTAAGAATCAGACAAATGAAAGTATGTTGAGCCTTTAGACTTAAGAGAAATTTTCTGTGCTTTACAAAGACTCATAATGGTGAAATCAAGTCTACTTTCCACAACTTAGTAAAACAGCCTGGATCCTTTCCGTTGGTTGACACAAGATGTAGGAGGACGCTTGTGTGTAGCTGTGTCGGTTTGATCAACCTGAAAAGGATGAGGATGTGGTTTATCTGGTGGGAATCTGGCACCACTCGGCTGTCAGACACCACGATAGCAGGCTTTACCCCGGGTGAATGTTTGGGGGGTCTGCAAGGACAGTGTATATGCTCAGAGAATCCCATGTTTGGCACTTCTGTTCAAGTACTTCAAGACCGATATTAGCAACGTGTGCTCAGGGATGTGGTAGTGCTGGAAGTGCCATCGTTCAGCTCAGGTGAGGATCAGAATGAGGGACCTGATGGAGGCATAAATACTGTTCAAATAATGGAATGTCCTATTATCAAATGCTTAAGTTTGAAATAAACTGATAGATATTTTAATAAAACCCTGGCCCTTCATCTTCAAAAATAGTAAAGTGCCTGAAGAGAAGAGCAGGCAAGCTAGAAAGTATTTCTGATGCTGTCAGAAGTCACTAGAAATAACTGTAGAGCCTGGACAATACAAGGCTGCATGAAATCCACCTTGAGGGATCCTTAGAAGCTTGATCTGTGAAAAAGTTTCTTCTCTGTTGCAAGCTTGGTGATCAGTCTAATTCCGAGCACGTGCTCAAGATAGAGAAAATGCACAAATAGAAGGTAAAGATACAAGATGCACATCTGATCGCTCTGATAGAGTTCCTGCAGGTTTAATACTCTGCTTCATTTTCTGTTTTCTCATGGGAACTTTGCTTTTTTGTTCCTTCTGGTATGTTCCTAGGTTTGTACTTGAAATTTTCCTTTTAATTTTACATAGCAGGCAGATACAGGGACTGAGAATAATATTCAACTTAAACCTTTAATTCTGAAAGTTTTGACTTGTGTGTATCCATAAATTTTATTTTTCATGCTTACTAAGTGCAGTGGCCCAAGAACTTTGGAGCTTAAATAGGATATAATTTTTCTCATCTTCCCATTTGTATCTTAAATTGAGAGACCCTTTATTTTTCCGTTAAGTCCAGGCAGTGTTATGAGAAGATCTTACAGATAGATCCTCGAAAGGAAAGCCTGTTTAAAGGTAAGACAGAGATTTCTACACCGTCATCCCTTGTTTTCTGATCACGATGGAACTCAATCGAAACCACTGTTCAGCTCTCCAGGACTTCAGAAGGAGTCTCTTCATGCAGCTTGTGACCATATCAGAACATTGAGCTGGCATGCTTTGTTTTCTTTTTATTTCCAAGATTGTATGAACGAGGTAAACTTGGAGGAAAAAAGAATGAAAGATGAAGAGAGAGCAATGAAGGAAGTTCAATCTGGAAAACTTGCCGCTCTGTCCATAAAAGAACTGCTGCAGAAACTCGATAGACCTGACCAGAATATCCTCTACTACACAGGAGGGATCAGGCTTCTGACAGGAGCCGTGAAAGATTGTAAGTCTTGGATGGCAAAAGTTGTGGATCATGGGAGCTGTAATCCAAGCAGATGAATACAAATGGAGTAGTTTTTAAAGGAACAGAAAAACTCGTCCTATATTTAAAAGATAAAATCAGCAATGTTTGATATTTCAGAATTTATGGCCAGTAGATATTTACAGATATTTTTCAGAACCAGACCAATGTTGTAGCTGAGCTGTTAAAATTTCTTATGGATGGGTCTCTTTAAGAGCTGTTTCATTTGTTTAGGAGTGTTTTTGCAATTCTCTGTTAAAGCATATTGATCTGCAAAGCCAGTCTCGTGTTTCAATCTTCCCAAAAACCTTTAACTTGAAGTCAATTGTTCTTTGCAGCGCTGGGCATGAATTAGAGCAGTCTTCAGCTTCAAAGCTGCTTCTCCTTCAAGTAGCATTCTTGGAGTTTTTCCCCTCTTCTAACGATGTTCTTTCCCCAAAGCCATTGATCCAGTGACCTTTTCTTTTAACGCTGTGTTATAGAAGAGCAGGATCTGCCTTCACAATGATGTATCAGCCAGATGGATCATAGGGCTGATTTGTTTATCCCTGAATTTTTCAGGCACTGGGCAAACTTTATTTAGAACAAACAATGGATTCAGTATCCTCGAAGACAACGAGATTGTAAGACGGTAAGAGCTCTCCAAAGGAAAACAGGAGGGTGTTACAGCATGAGGAGATGAAAATACTGTTTTCAAGAAACACAATCACCTCTTGAAATGCAGATGAAAGGATCAAAAGATAATGTAATAACAGATTTGAATGTCTGAATGGGCTGACTTATATCTAACTCTTCTACAAACAGTGCTCTCTTAGATGCAGTGAACAGAATTGATGACTTTCTGCTTCTGTTTCCTACTTTTGTACAGTTATCCTATCTCTCATGGTGAGAGCAGGTTTGTAAAAGAAGCTTAAAGAACTTATGAAAGCACTCAGTTGCTTTAAGTATACCCGTCTAGACTCCCTGGTGCTGTTAATTGCCATTAGGAAATATTTGGCCATATAGCTCTGTAACGTAACCTGTGACACTAATCCTGCAGAGGATCATCGCTGGGGGTCGGTATATCTGCTGCTGTATTTTTTTGGCCACAGTTATGTTGTGTTTCTGTAATCAAGAAATCTGACTAATATTTACCTGTATTGTTTTATAAACTTTGTCTCTAGAGGGACCTCTTCTCTGAATGTATATTTGAGTCAGGTTCAGGTAGATAATGGAAAAAATGTTTAACCAATGAGCTGAGTTGACAGCTTATGAGTTTAAACGTTCATGTGGCAGATCCTCGTCTCTGTGGGACTTTGCTGGCTTCCCGAGCCGAAGAGCTAATTGTTTGGTCTGTCCTCTGCTCTTTTTACAAGCTCACGTTTCTCATTTAGGGGCTTCTGCGCAGAGAGAAAAAGCACTGCTGAAGTGGATCTGTCTGTTTCTCTTCTTCTCCTTTGGCAAGCTGTCTGTGCTGGGAACGGTAAAACTATGCCATCAACACTAATCATTAATGTACCGGTACTATGGCACTTACTGTGTCTAAAATTGTTTATCATGAGCATCACTTTCCTAGAGTACTTGGATCTAGACCTTATTGCAAATGAAGTTTTACAGGTCGAACGCAAGTGTTGGAGGTATACTACTAGCAGCAACCAGAGCTTGGCACTTCTGTGCATCATGAGATGAAATTTCCAGTCTCTTCTTGGGAGCATTTTAAATCTACTGAAGGGGTGGGAAGTAAACTCCCTGTGGTTATTGCTGCTCACTTGTATCATTTTGGGTTTTTTTAAGCAGTTACACGGGCAAAAAGCAGAGTTTTACACAAGTGCCATTAGAGAAGGCTGAATTCCTTTGGCATTCACAATCGGTAGTCGTTGGGCAGGCTGCCCTTGCCTCTGTTCCTAGGGAATATACACACAGATGAGAAATGGTCTGGGGTGGTGGTGGGTGGTAAGCGGGCCAGAGTGCCACGTAAGGGAAATACAGAATGCTTGGTGTCAGTGTGTGTTGACTGTATAGCTGATGCCCAAGAGAGTATTGATGCTGCAAGGCAAGGGGAAAACGCATTTTATATTATGCCAGTAGGTAGTTAGCAGTAAATACAGTGTAGTGTGCCTGCAGGCTTGTGTAGCTTACGTGTTTGTGTCTGGCTGGGCAGCGTACCAGCCTGCACCCTAGCAGCTTGCAGGCAGCTGGTGAAGTGAGCACTTTGTCTCACTTGGTTTGAAGAAGTGCTTGGTGCCTGAGGAGCTAGTGAGAGCAGAAATTCGAACACCCGTGTGTGCGTTGAAGTAACGGAGCTGAGAGAAGATTAGTGGGTGTTGTGCTTTACCATTGCTCTGCAGGAAGAACACATCAGAGTGAACAGGCACATTAGTGGATGAAATAAAGACATTAAACCTGTTAAATCAGCACCTAGGGGGAAAAAAAATATAACACTAATGGGGATGCCACTGTGCGTGACATTGCTCTTAGATCTTTTTTTTTTTTTTTTCCAGAAGAAAATCAGCGTCTTCTGTTGACTCACCCTGTTGTGAATGCACAGCTGCCAAAACTGCTTTCTTATGGGGTATCAGAGATCCAAAAGGAGACGTTGGCACTAATTTCTCTTTACTCAGAGAATGAGAATGGGAGGAGACTGCTGGTCAGGCACCAGGACCTAACCAAGTAATAAAGCACTACTATACCCCAGAAAAATGTCCTTCATGCCTGGGTTCAGAGGTGTTCAGAACTCATTCCCCTAGCACCAAGGTGACAGGCTTTCGGAAAGGAACGCAATGACATTGAGACTTCTGTCCTTGAGGGATAGCTAAGGCAAAAGTAAAAGTGTCTGGGGAAAGCTCTAGTAAACTTTGTATCTGAAGAGGGCTGTGAAACTAAGTAGAAGGGGCTTATTCCTGAGGATTTTCATGTAATTTTGAGGCATAGTTACCTTTTTTAAGGCAGTGTGTGTTTGTCTAGCACTCAGTTAGGAGCTTACACTGTTGTGTCTTAATAGGTCATGGTTTCAAGCTGTGGTCTCTCCTCATTTGGTAATTGGTTTTTATGATTACTCAGTGTTGCAATGACTCACTGAGAGGAGAAACAACAGTCGATTACCTTTATCCTATTATCCTGCAATTTCCTTCTAGAGTTAGTAATGGATGAACAGAAAAGATTCTCCGAGAGTTGTACACACTTCATTATATTACATACATTAATCCAGAGACTTTTTCCTTGGAGGAGAGGTTAAAGAAATGAGCTGCATCTGGGAGGATGCTCAAAAAAGGCAGATAATATGACTGTGGCTTGAAATATCAGGAGCCTGAAAAATCTTTCAATATCTGAAAGAGATCCTGGGCCTGATAGCTTGAAAGATTAGTGTGTTACAAAGCTGGAGACAGAGAATTTCAGCTCAGCAGAGGAGCATGTGGAAACCCCAACACAAGCCTGCAGATGTACTTATTCTTCAGCAGAGCTTATGGGTTCGCAGTCTGAAGTCCTGTGAATTGCAGGCAGTTCAAATCCCACAGCCAGAAGCTCACGCTATTCCAAAAGCTCAAAAGGTGAATGGTATGGTGCTCTTTTTATTCAGGCAGGAGATGAATTTTTTCTTTGTCACTATAAAGCTTTTTAGTTGTACCCCTCCAAAGGCTGCTGGGTTTGCTCAGCATGTCCTTTAAAGCCATGCAAGCATCAACGCAGTCTGTTGAAGCTGCTCAGTACTGGGTGATGCTGGTGGTGTTCTCGCTCCTGACTGTTGCATTCTTCTTGTCTGTCCCCAGGATGTTCGCCAGCAGCAAAGCACCTTAGCTTCAAATGTCCATGAAGCTTACATGCTGGTGAAATGTCTAATGCTGACAAATTGGTCCATGTGTTAAAATTGGTGGACATGTGCAAAGAGGGACAATATTGCAAGAGAAGCTAGTGCCAAAATATTGTTCTAATGGTGGTTAAATGACTGTTTGGAGGGTCTAGTGTATCCAGCTTGGTCAAAACCCTACTGACCACAGAGGAGTTTTAGATCGTAAATCGTGTTGGTGCACTTAAAATACAAATTTGATCTTTAATAATTACACCAAAGCTGACATAAATTATTTTTTTTAATAACAGTTGGCTGCAGATTTTGATGACATTTGTCAACAGCACTGATGCCAGGGCTAGCAGTGCCATGAACATACTATCTGATTTGACTGAAGAGGAAAGGTAACGTGCATTTCTTCATTCATTTTGATAAAGTTGTACTTTGAAATGTACTAAATCAACTAGTGATAGAGGCTGTTGGCCTTCCTTCCTGCGAGGGTAGGTTGCTGACTGATGTGTACCTCGTCTTTACGTTGCTGTTGTGTTGCCTTTATGTGTGATTTTTGTCTAAAGTTTTAAGTGTCCAAATACGGCTTGCTTTATCCCCCAACAGGTTCAAAACCCAGTGTCGTGCCATGCTTTCCACGGGTGTTCTACCTTTATTCACTCAGTTGCTGGTATGAAAGATGTCAGTTCCTGTGTTTCGGGTTCACTTTCGTGTAACTTGCCTTATGACAGCTCTTTCTAGACAGAACCCCTCTGGGGTAGCACTACAGTAGTTTCCACATCTCTAGTTCTGCAGGCGTGAGAAATAGTTTTCTCATACACTTTCCTCCAGTACTTAGTGCTTGGTTTCTGCCCTCAGGAAGAGGGAAGATGATAGGGAAGTATGGAAAATAAAATACTTCTGCTTCTCCAAATGAGCACCAAGACAATGCAATAATTGCAGCATTTCTGCGTTGCTTGTTGCTCTCTCCTTTTGAACGTACCTCACTGGACTTAGAGCTGCAGCAGGGGCTGTTCTGTGACCGAAGTGATGGTAGGCAATATTCATAGTCTGAGGTTAGGGACCGCAGAATCCAGTCACTTTTTCCCAAGACTCTTAAAATGTCATCGGAAGATGCACTGTGAAAATGAGGGTCATTTGCAAACATTGAACACTTGGGATTTAACATAGGCGAGAGATTCTGGAATCCCATTTTCCATTGCCAGAAGGATAGGAACACATATTTGTTGTTTCCTTGTCATTTGTTCTTAATTTGTTGTTCCACTCTTCTGTTTTTAGACCTCTGCCAAGCTGGTGAACCAGGCAGCCCTTGCCCGTTGCATTGGCATCATGGGGAATCTGTGTGCAGATGGAGTCATTCGAATGCAGATGGCCGAGTGCGAAGAGTGCTGGCAAGCTTGCTTAAAACTTGTGGTAAAGAAACTTGATGGCTCCCTAGAGCAGTGCTTTCAGCCCTTTCTCCTGTGGGAATACCACTTGTGTGATCATGGTCGTCTGCCTCCCCTAGTAGCTCTGAAGCCTTGACTGAGATCTTTCAGATCTGGTAGTTGGATAAAGGTCTCAAAGCCATCCATTGTTCACGTAAGACGTGGATCAATAGGTGAGTGGAGGAGAGCGAGTGGTCCCTCGTGAGCGGCCACTTCCAGGGTAAGGATGTGGTACGAACTCAGTCCTCAGAAACTAAAGAATTCAGAGGGTGGGAAAGGATCCTGTTAACTGCCTAAACATCAGAAGTTTGGAGGGTGCAGCTTTAGGTACCAGAGTGAAACAAACACAAGAACAAACCTGTATCAAAAAGGCATCATTAGCCCTGGTGCTCACAGGACTTTTTCTTCCTTCTGAGTTCATGGTGCATCAGGGCAACACTGATGCTCTATGTGCCCAGCACACAGAAGACTGATGAAGGGTCTATTCTGAACCTCTGAATGGAGTGGACTCTTCTCTCCTTTGTACACAGGATGAATGCCTTGATGTCAGCACACCCAGATACCAGGAGTGTTTGTTTGCAGTGCTGGGCCTAATGATGAACTTACTGCTTGAATCAAACGCCATCATCCAGGTATACAAGATCTGTGGGTGTTCTTTGGTAGTGGCGTTCTTGTAATCACTTCCTCAGAGATTCAGAATTGCTTGAGCAGCTAGAGCATCCTCCTCCCTCATTGCTGTAAGTGGGCCTGATGGAAGTCACTGTAGTCATGCCCTTTCCAAAATTATTTAAAACTAGGGATTCCATCAAGAAGGAAGAATTTCTCAAGTTACATCTGGGCACTGAGTGTTAGTAACTTACTGCCATGCGCGCCCTGATCTCCGTTGGATTCTTTGTTGTGAAGTACTTTGTCTATTAACCCATTTCTGCTTTAACGCTTCCCAGCAATCAGCTGGACCTGAGGTTTTTCCACACTGTTGTTTCAGTACTTTGCTGTGGACATAAGTGGCAGGTGCATGGCTCTCCTCGGGGATAAGGACGGAAGGATTGTGACAGTAAGTGGCATAGCTACAGACTAACAAAAGATTGAATTAACTGACCTGAACACTTCAGTGCAAATGCTGCCCTATGCAAGTCTGTACATTCGGCTTTGAAGCCTAAAACATTCACAATTAGTAGTAGTAAAGAAATAATATAACACTTATTCAGGTTTTTTATATTGTTTGATGCAAGAGGTCCTCGGTGTTCTCTTGAAATCTACCTAATAGAAGCTCTTACAAATAATTTCATCCTTAGGATGGTTTTCAATATAAAACTCTTAAAAATCAATCTAGAAGCAAAGGAGCAAGAACAATTTGGGTGTTTAGCAGCTGTTTCTTTTTACAATTCTTGTATGTCAATCACAGCTAGGAATTGCACGCCCATTAATGGTGTGTAACTCCCCCAAGTAGCTGTTACTCAAGGCAAGTGGGTAGGAGCAGGTGTGGACTCAGAGTCTGTTCCCCTCTCTGAACTCACGTGGTTTGTTCTGATCTGGTTTACTTGACTCAATACCAGCAGTGCTGGACTGGTTTTGACTAAGAATTTGTTTCAATAAATAAACATACAGGGAGTTGTACTGATCTCCATTTGGCCTCACCTCTCTCTCCACTGAATCTTTAGAAGCTGTGCTGAGTTCAGTGTCCAGGAAGCAATGAAAAAGCCATGTCCGCAAGGTGTTCTTCGTTACATTTCTGTAAATTTCTCCCTTTATCACTTTAATTACTTTGGGTTTATTCTGCAAAAACAAAAAAATTTGAAAACTCCTTAAAGCTGTCTGGACAAATAACTTTTATTTTTCTTCTCTCACACTGTTTTCTAATTAAGAGAGCCATTGGAGTGCTAAGTCGCGTCCTGCCAGCATCATCCTTGGCGGTAGAAGAAGTAGTGAAAGGAGGAGTGGTGAAGAAAATGATAAAATTCTTGAAAGTAAATTAATTTAACAAAATTCCCTTTCTTTCTGCTTGTATTGTCCCTTAAGAAAACCCTGGCTGCCCCTGTGTTTAACCTCCCTTTCCTAGGAGAAAGACCTGTGCAGTCGCTCTGGCTGTGTGTCTCCATCTGTGTTGTCCGCTCTAACAGTGCTCTCAAGTTTAATTTTAAGCCAGTTTGGAGGCTAGACTGCCTTCTGTAGTGCATGACCCCGATTTTTCAGCTGTTCCTGTATGAGCCAGATGCCTGTGCACAGCTCTGCAGAGACCTGCAAATTCAGGAATCATAGAATCATAGAATGGTTTGGGTTGGAAAGGACCTTAAAGATCATCAAGCAGGTCCAGTTGGGGGGATTAAAGCTTAAAATTGCTGAGATCTAATTTGGCCCACTGAAAAGCAGTGGAGCCCTTTCCACTGGTTATCAGAGAGTGCTCAGTCAAGCTTGGGAACGATTTTTCCCTAAATAACACCTATGTTAATCCGTAGATACTGCTTGGCTGCATATCTGTGTATCTGTCTGAATGTATATCCACCCAGCCTAGTGTGGATTCTGCAGGTTTGCTATCCTGCAGGTAAAATTAGTCTGGAAAAAATTTGTGGCACTCAGCTTGGCTATTGTAACTAGCAAGCATCAGAGGAGTTAGTAGTTTCAAAGGAAGTGGGCTGCAGAGATTCAGGGAATTTATTATGTTCGTTGCTGGCAGGAAGGAGGTGGTTCTTGTGTCATTTGCAGCCTGGGCTCATCTTGAGACATGCACTCTGCAAAGGTCTTAATTTGGTGTTTGGGCTTAAGCATAAGGAATACCTAACGATCTCCGTAGTACCTAGGCTGTTCTGTAACCTTGCATAAGTTGGGGGGTGAGCTGTGTGTTAATGTACTCGTTATTCTCATCAAATCTAGGCTGGAGGACAGATCACATCCAATTATGGTATAAAGACCCTTGCCATCTGCACCAGAGCTAACAGACAAGCTCAGGAGGACCTGGTGAAGTCAGACAAAAGTAAGTGACAACTTCACTAAAAGACTGAATGCAGAGATGTAATCTTGGTGTCATCCAATTGCTTTTTCCCCCTCTAGAAGAGGACTGAACACTGGGTTTTACTCTTGCAATGCTTTAGCCATGTTTTCTGAGTAATGTGCTGGTTTGCCTCTTGAAATAGTGCTTAATGAGCCTTAGGTCTGTGTGTGGATGGAAACAGGCACAGCAGATAACGAGCCTGAGTTAGAGAAACTGCACTTTACTGTAGTAAAATGGCTTGATATGCTTTTTCAGGGCCAGAAGGATGTATATATTGAAAAGAGCTTGTAAACTGTAGCTGAATTGGGTTGTATTTCCTGAAGCTAGTGGCTGAAATAAGAAATTTCATTTAGACATCTGATTTCCAGAGGTTGAGGCTATCTATAGTTTCTTTCCATTTCCATGTGGATATTTGGCATGATATTGAAAGGAAATGGAGGCAAAGTGACGATATCAGACCAGGTGTCTCAGGGTATTTTTGAGTATATTTGCTCTAGTGGTATAACACTGCTTAGATTGCTTTAAAACCCAGGTTCAATTAATGCTAACGTAACTACAACAGAGAACACTTCGGTTTTATCTAAATGGCTGAACGTGTCAGGAAACTGTCAGCTCATGTAGTTCGACTTGAACCCTAAGGATTTCCTCTCATTAGAAGCCTCTCAGAGCATCATCTTCCTTTTTTACACCCCATATTAGCTTCACTGTCATCAGTAGATGAAGCTTTCATTTCCTCAAATTAGCAATAACACTTCACTCTCGTTCTTTCCACCAAAACTCTGGGTATTCATCTTGTGAGAAGTCACTATTTCTTATTTTTATCATCTTTGTTTGCCAACCCAGCCATTGCCCTCTTGCTAGGAGCCTGCTGGAATCTAGCTATAGTCCTATGACACTGAATTACTTCCAGCTGGGCCACTTAGTTCAGCTTCTGCACCAAGCACTGGTGCTGTCTGGAGCAGCTCTGCCTTTTCAGAAGATATTGTTGCAGCAGAAAAGGTAGGATGTGATGTAGAAGAACAGATGGGACCATGAAAGAAAATCAAAGCAAACTTATGTAACCCCCAAGGAAACTTCATGCATGTGAAAGCCACAGCTGTGTTTTATTTAGAAAGTGGTCCGTCTAAATGTTTCTGTGGCCTGAGATGTTGCTGCTGCTTACAGATGCCAGCAAGAGCTACACAACTCTGTGTCGAGAGTAGAGACAAAATACTCTGCTGCTGCACAGTAGCATAGGTTACAGAAGTAGATGAGCTGAGCTGCTTTTTTAGCCAAGAATATACAGAAAGCTTTTTTATGTTCCTTTTTTTCAGCTATTCTTTCCACAATAGTGTTTCTGTCTGAATGCATTTAGCTCCAAGTGCTCTACTCTGCGCTTGCCCTGCTAGGATGGTGGGGTGAGAGGCCAGTGCAAGATCCTGCAAGCAGCAAAGGTGGCACGTTCAGTTTAGAGAAATATTAAACAAGTGCAGAAGCACAGGCTCCATGCTAGAGAACTTCTCAGAGCGTAGGTTCAGTTTTGTGAGAAAGGTACCTAGGCAGGTGAAGCTGAGACAGCATCCTGGATCCTGAACCTTGCTATGAAATTGCCTTATTCCTCAGGTTTTCTAGAAAAACGCCTGACCCAGAACAATGTTCTCTTTCTCCCAGGGTTCAGTGTGCTGCTGAAACTCTTGGATTCGGCGAATGAAATGATTGTGGGAAATGCTGCTTTCTGCCTTGGCCAGTGCCTTGCAGTTCCTGGAGCAGCAACGTCCTTACTGAATTCCAATGTTGTGATGATTTTGTTGAAACATGCTGGTGGTGATGCTACGAGAACTTCAGTGCAGGAGAATGCAGCAATTGCTCTGGGGAAGCTTTGTGTCGCTGAACCAAGGTATTGGAAAAAAGGCTATTTTTCTCCACACCACCCGGTTGTTACTAGGTGATAATTCTTGAAAAACTGAACAGTCTAAGTCAATTCTATTCATAGAGCGAGCAGGCACAGGGCAGATGATTAGTTTATATAAATACTCCATGAAATCGATCACCCTGCCTCCAACTAGAATTCCCACTTGTGGTGCTGTCCCCACAGCTCTGCTTTAAGGTGCCTGTGCTGTTAGTTCTCTGTCTTAATGTGTTTCAAGGAGCTCAGTTTGCATTGCTTTCTGATGTTACCTGTGCTGAAGAAGGAGGAGGACTGATGCTGTAAGTTTGTAAAGGTCAGAGGAATAATGAGAGAAAAAACAAAAGTATAAATGTCTGCAAAGATTGTCGGCTGCTTCCTGCCGAGATCATGCCAAACTCCAGGTAGCTGCAAACTGTCAACTGGATCTCAAACTGCATTCCAGATGGAGGAACTGAGTTCAACTTATTAGTATTAGAACCACTGCAGAAAATAAGGGTTAATACTTAGGTTCCAAAAGTTGAAGTACCTTGCTTCAGCTGGAGATCCCAAGTAAGGAACAGAGAAAATATCTGCTCTGAGGTTGGCAAAACACGCCAGAGATGTAAAAGGGAATCACATTGTTTTCTCTGTTAATTTGAAATGTCACCTGTTTGAACAATTGTCAAGTATTATTTAGAACTTTCATTTTCCTTTCTGTGGGGAACAATAATCTAGAAACTCTTTCTCATGCGGTGTTAGGAGGAGTTTATCAAATGTAGCGTTAAACATCCTTGACAGTTTGAGCATGGGGTATAGCAGAGCAGTGGAAGCTTAAAACTTTTCTTGTTGGTCATCTTGTATTCCCAACCTTGCTGTTGTCTTTTCAGACATATTTTTCAGCTGCGGAAACTCAATGGACTGGCCATCCTGAACTCCTCTATGAAACACATGCATAGCATCTGAAGTCTTCAGGAGAGCTTCAAAATGTGCTGTTAGTAACTTGCTTGCTGTTGAGTATTTTCTCCTTTTCTTGAACAAAAGTAACTCGAAGCACATCAACTTTTCAGTCCCTTTTCAGAGTGTTTTTCGGTCCTCCACAGAACCAGTGAAACAATATCAGTGTAAGTATCAGGAGAAAGAAGATAGTTCGTTACCTAGGCTAACAACTGAAATAACAGCTTGCATTGAACTTGTCTTTGCTTTAATAAATGGTGTTGTTCTTCCTTACTGGTGAATTCTTTGCTGTCTAATCATTGACCAATGGCTCTACTTTCTAGTTTGGGTTCAGTACCCAGAGTTTTAGAAGAAAATATAAATAAATGGTGAGTTGTGACTTGGAAGAATCCTTTTTTCCCCCCATGTGCTCTGCTCTGGTGGCTGGATTATGGTTCAGTATCACATGTGTGATATCCTCCCACACTTTGCTTAAACCTTAAACTTCGTACTTACCTGCTTAAATAGGTTGGCCTTAATTTCACTGAGTGCTCAATCTTAGTGGTAACTTATGGCAACGGGGTTTGTGTGTGAGTTTATTTTAGTTTATTTTAGACCTCACTATCAGCTTTGTGAAGGCAAGAGCAGGCAGTGGTTGGACTGTCAGGCAGCGGAAGAAGCAGAACACAAGCTGGAGGTGTGGAACTTCTGGAAACAGCCTTCTTCAATGTGTTTAATGTGTCGGCTAATGTGACAGGTTACTGGGTGCTGGTTTTGGGTAGAGGCAGCGACTAAAACTAGGGTTCTGTGTGCCAGCTGCTGTAGAAATGCCAGTCGGGATAATTTTCTTTCCCAGAAAACTTACAGAGTGGGAAAAAAGATGAAATGACCTGACCTTGGTTAGCACATTCAGGTGAGTGACATGGCTAGGGCTGGAAATCCTATCTGTCAGCACCTAATCTGTTGTATTATCTACCAGGCTACACTTTATCAGTCTGCTGAATGACGGACAATGGTTTATTGTTATTTCTCTCAAGAGCAATCACCTTGTCCTTGGTCTCTTTTGCAGTGCTTTTCTGAGCTGTCATTATGCTACTTATCTGACTTTTGCTCATTATTTTTTTTTACATATTATTTCCACTGCACTTGCAACAGTCTTGGCTACGTAATGATGTTCTCTCTTACCTCCTTAACCCGCATTGCTCTACCTTTCCTGTCTCCAAGAGCTTCACTCGCTGTTTGTGTGTGTGCAGGTGCCTGGCACTAAAAAGCTGCCTGAGGTGTGCTGCTGACTATCTTCAGGGGAATATTTGCAAGGACACTAGGGCCTTATGGTTAAAGGTGAAAGGGATGTAACTGCCTCTGGTCTCGTCTTTGGTTATATTGAAAGTTTATATTGTGTGCTTGTTAAGCATTTGTTGTGCTTGTTCTTTCACTGTTCTTTTCTCACTGGAATGTTAGTTCAGGCTGCTCTCAGCTAGATGGGGTTCATTGCTGTACTGTAATCTGCTTTTCTTCAGCTCTTCTCCGCATCTCTTGAATTATGAACACACCTTGTCAATGCTTGTAGGCGTAGGGAAGAAAATATTCCTCAGGCTTGATAAAATGATATCTGTCACGGGGAGAGAATGTCCATCTTATCTGGGCTCACAGGGCCTCGCACCGAATGCTTTGGTGAAGTGTCTCCATCTGGGATGCAGACTGTGTATATTTGTCTCAGCACAAACTGGGAAAACCTTCTGACCCTTTTTGGGTAGAGTTATAGAATAGTTCAGTTGGAAAGGACCTACAACAATCATCTAGTCCAGCTGCCTGTCCACTCCAGGGCTGGCCAAAAGTTAAAGCACGTTATGAAGGACATTGTCCAAATGCTTCTAGACAAGCCCAAAGCCCTCAGCCGCTCCTCAGAGGACCTGCCTTCCCGCCTTCTCACCAGCTTTGTTGCCCTCCTCTGGATGCATTCAAGAACCTTCACATCCTTTAAAAATGTTGGGGCACAGAACTGCACACAGCTGTCAAGGAAGCATTTTAACAGAGAGCTGCCTTGCATGGGCAACCTCTCCTGTTTACGATCACGTTTTCTATCTTTGCCACAAACGTGAACACACTCTCTTTTGTTAAGAATCAATTGATTCCAATTGGTGGTGCAGGCATTTTTTTTAAAAAAAGGAAAAAACCACAGATTATTGGTTGCTGTCTGGCCTAAGCTCTTATAAAGTAACCCAATACTGTGCCCTTCCAGCACAGACACAGCAAATGCCCATTGCTAAGAGGCAGCAGTGACTCCTTGGCAAGCTGTTTCCTCTCTGAGTATATTGTTATTGGGGTGATTAAGGAGCTGCTTCACAAGATGCAGGAAAAATTCCCCATCTTTATTGTGATTGCAGCTGGACTATTGGATTTATCTGGTGAGTTAAGTGTTTTGTTCTAATCTCAATTGCTGTCTTTCTGCCTTCTTTTCCTCTATTATCAGTAAGCAGAAAAACTGTTAAATACTGTACCATCAGTCTCAGGTACCCTCTCTCTGTGCAGCTGTGCTGTAAGGCTGAGGATTTGGTTTAAATGGGTTTTATTGTGGGAGCATTAGTGGCCCCAAATCGAGACACAGGTTGGGTAAGTAGTACATCTAAGAGAAAGTCCATTCCCCAAGGAAAATATTGTCCCCTTCTGGTGGGGAGGACCAAAGGACAAACAGTCACTTTTCACAGAGGAGGTCTGAGGATCAAACTCGTGTCTGCTGAAGCCTTGTTCAGAATATGCTTTTCCAGGCACCACTGTTTATAACATTAATCATGGGCTCCCCTCTTCACCCTGCACAAATGAATTGTTCTGCATTTTATTTGGGATTGGCTGTCCTGCCAAATATTTCTGACAGTGTGAAATCAGGTATGAGTTTGTAATGCTGTCATGCCTCAAATGAGTTCCCAGGGCTGCTGTCCCTCATTGCAGGGAACTAGTCAGCCTTTGCTTTCTCCCTCTTACTGTATGCCTGTGAGCATACTCTGCAAGTGTGCATAAAATTAACTAGGCTAATTAAAATATTATATATTCTCTTCAGGAAAGATAAACTTGGGGGGGTGGTGTAATCCTATTGGCGTTGTGGGTTTTGTTTTGTTGGTTGGGGTTTTTTTTGTTTGTTTGTTTGTTTGTTTTTTAAATTACCTTTTCCCCCTTTTTATTTTTTTATACAAAACCACAATTAAAAATATTTTATAGATTTAACATACCAGTCTCCATCATCCATTAACTTCAATTTCTTTTTTTAGCAATATATCAGCTTTTTGGGTTCCCTTATATCACTGTTGACTGAAAGTAGTGCTGATTCTCCAGATGACCACAGAGAAGTTGCAGAGACACTACACTTGGATGCCAATGCCAGGGATTTCATCTGAAGTGAAACTGCTAAACTTTTGCTTTGCCCATGTCAAAACCCCCCTATTTAAATGCATAACACTTAATGCAGAATCACTTTTTAGCTTTTAGATACATGTATTTGCTGGCAGGTGTCTAAGGGAAAATGCTTAAAGATTTTTGAGAGGAAAGTACATTAATATTTTATCCATGGTTTGGAAAGTATACTTGGGAATGTCAACCTAAATGTGAAGGCAGAAAAAAGTAAAATGCGTGGATAAAACACCACCCTGTTAAACTCTAGGTCTGCCTCTTTAAATGACAAAGTGGTTTTGATTTGAGAATCTGAAAGTAGAAAAGTTATTGTGCTCTGTGTCAGTTTCTGCAAAACAAACCAGCTTTGTCCTGCCCTCACCCAGTAGGAATCAGGAAACTCATCATAGGACTGGGATACTGGGGGAGGAAGAGTGGTTAAGGAGTGAGTGAGCTCATCCATGTAGAGATCAATCTTGCCTTACTATTAAAGAACTACCCGTCTGTCCTCTGGCAACCCGAGGGTTTCATTCTCCCTGCATCTTTGGCTGTCATTTGCACGCTTGTACAATTAAGAGAACAGGTTCCTCTCTGGCTGGTTAGTGCTTTGCATCAGTATGGCAGGAGTATGAAGGGTCATCTGGCATATGACACTGAACATAAACAGCAGCAGATCAGATCTATAGCAGCTGGCTGCACGAATGGCAGTGCCAGAGCTGCCCATCCTCCCTCCTGTGTGGTTCTGAGTGGAGCCGGTGGCCGCTTAACTTTCTGCTTCCCACTTGAGCCGTTGCAAAGTGCTGCTGCAAGCTGTTAAAAGTTCATGTACAGCTGAATAGGCAAACAGATTGTTCTCTGTTCACTAGGTGCCTCCAGGAATGAACATCATGTTAGCGAAGCATTAGGAATGAGCTTTCCTGGAGAAGCCCAACCAAGAGCTGAGAGCAGCCCAGTGCCCAGCGAAGTGTTTTCTATTACAGAAGAGAACTCGGATGAGGTGACCTTTAATTTTCAGAGTCCAGCAGTTGATCCTACCAATGAAACAACAGCTGAATTCATTCCTGTCCATACAGAGACAGCTGTAAAAAGAACAACCTGTGCCTACGGACTTGGTTAGGAACTTGGAGGTTCCTGAGCAACGGCACACAGACGCAGCAGCTTTCAGACTCCAGGATGGACACACATTTCCTAGCAAGATCTTCAGTAGCATAAGCATCCCTGTCTCCACACAAGCATCACAGGCTACCACACATCTGGAACAGCCAGACAGGTCACCGCAAGGAAAACGGGAAAATATCAGTGAGGCTGGTTTCAGTCCTACCAGCTCTAGTGCTGGGCTGCCCCAGCCCATTCTCAGTGGAGGGGCACATCAAGAGTCTCCTGAGTTTGCAGTTGTCTCTTCCATTCCTATTGTCAAGCAGATGGAGGTGCCAAGTCCTAAAACATCTCTTATGACTTCAATGGTAAATTTTCATCCTCCAGGAAAAGAAATAGCAGCATCTCCATTTCCCACCAGAGTTAAGATGGCTCTTCAAAGTGGTCAGTTACCAACAGGAATGCCTCCCACTAGCAAAAGGCCAAAAGACACAAATCCACAAGTCCAGCCCGACAGCAAAGCTGGTGTGACACCTGCACGCCTGAAGAAGACTCAGACTATGGGTGCTAAAGTTGTAACTTTTGCATTCCTACAAAAGCCAGCTTCAGGGGTTCTCGGTGCAGTCTCTTCCAGAGTGACACAGACAAGTACTATTCCGTTTTCCCCCATTTTCTCTCTGAAGCAAGAAACAACACGTGGTAAAGCCAGAAACTCAACAACAGCTGTAATAACTGGTTCTAGGCACCCAACCCAGTTGCCTGTTCTTCAGAATCTGCCACAACGTAACATACATTCCTCATCATTGATGCACCTGGAAGCTCCAGTTCATGATGGTTTACTTCTATCTCCATTTCAAGGGCCCGTGAGCACAACTGATAGACAGCAGCCCCTCTCTTTGTCCCAGACCCTCAACTGTACTAAAGAACATGTTTCCCAAGAAACCCACAGGAGGTCTCAAGGAATCTCAGTTCTAGCTTTGCAAAGAGATACTGATCATCAAATGACAACAAGTAAACCTGAGAAAGCCAGATCCTCTGAGAGCCCACGGGCTTCTGCTAATTCATCCCCATCAAGCCAACCATGGATTTCCACGTTAAAACCTTCCCGAACTACTAAAGAGCTAAAAGGAGTAATATCTTCACACTCTCCAGGTCCATCTACCTTTGAGAACGCAGCCCTTCACCCCATGACCACTTTGGATTCTGTTAATGCAGGGCTTCAGCCACCAGGTACAACTTCTCCTCCTTATGTGGGATTGCAGCTCATGGGCATCCCCACCTCTGCTGAGAAAGGAATTCACATACCAACTTCATCCATGTCTACAGGTTCTGGGTTTCAGGTTCAAGGCATTTCTGCCCATGTTGTATCTCGGGAAGCCTTCCCTATGATGCTGCAGATGAGCACAGTGGAAGACTCTAAGAGAAAGAAAAGCCTCCCACAACAGAGAGGTGAAACTGGTCCTCCCCCACTGCCTGCACACGCAAGCCCAGTCCCCAGCCCCTCTGGACTGTATGATGATGGGCACCAGAAAGTTCCTCTTCACAGGTTTGTCCCTTCAGCCTCCCAGATCCAGCAAGCTGGCAGCCTGGCAGCTTTCGCTTCAAAAGTGGCCTCACTCAGTGCTCAGGGAAGCCAGTCCAGCTCAACAACAGCACATCCTGCATCCACAGTGCCCAGTGCTTCTGATGAGATCCCAGCATATCTGGCACAAGCACTAGTGCAGCCGTTTGGCATGGCACGTGATGCAGCTACCAACAACCTCAGTGCTTTTAGAGCTGATCAACTTACAGTGCTGCCATCGTCTCCATTCTTGTCCTTTCTGCTTAAAAACTCTAACGGTATGATATGCCTGCAGCCCACACAAGATTCCTCTCTACTTACAAAATTCCCAAATACCAGTGTTGGGGGGCTGATTTCCATTCAGCAAATCCTGGCAGCATCAAATTCTTCAGTGCTGGGTCTTGCAAACTTACAAAATCTGAGTCCTTCTAGCTTAATCCTGGTTAAGCCTGTATTTATCCTTTTGCCCACCGACAGACCAGATTTACAGGTGGTGCCCTCTCCTGAGAGTGACGATGACCACAAAACTGCCCTCTTGTTCACCAACAAGCAAGATGCGAATTTGGGTACCCCTGAAAGCAGCCATGATATCCCAATGACAACTAGGTCCTTGCATCCCACTAGTAAGTCTTGGATGCCTGAAACAACCCTTTCCACTGCATCTAACCAGCAAGGAGCAAAAACAAAAGTAACTTCTCAGCCAGTGCAAACTACTCCTAATTATACAGCCATTGCTAGTTTGTTTCAAGCTGTTACCGCAGCATCAAATCATTCGCTGGAGCCACAGATGAGGATTAGCACCACAGCGCAAGCCATGCATCTGCACGGGCTCCCTGAAGAGGTGCAAGGACCTGCTCCCAGTTCCCAAGAGTCTAAGAGGCCTGATTTGCTTTTACCTAACGGTGTGTTAGCAGAGCCTCTCACCTCCACTCCGCCACCATTAGCTGTGTCTGCCCAGCATAGCCCCCGTATTTCCCCCAAAGTATTTTTCACTGCTGAAAAAACACAGTCTTCTTCTGTAATTCCTTTACTGTCAGCAAAGGGTCTCTCTGATTTTCAACCGCGTGCCCAGCCTCCCTTTGCTATCACAGGGGCTGCAGATCAGGTTCAGCACAGCAAGAGACTAACGCTGCAAACTACCAGCCATGGCCAAGGCTTGGTGAGCACTCCTTCCTCTGTCCGCACACACTGCAGAGAGTGTTTGACCTTGCGCCCAGCCAGAACCGTAAAATACCCATTAAAGGTGTTCACAAGCGTCGTGCCTTTACAGTCCACATCGCAAAGTCTCCTAAGTACTGAGTCACTTCAAAGGCTGCCACAACAAGTTCAGTTGGGACCCAGCACATCGTCAGCTTTCTCTGCATTTGCAGCTGGAAATTATAGCAAAGAGTCAGCAGCGGGCAGCACAGCCTGTTCGGGAAGAGTCACTGCGCATAGTAAAGCAGCACAAACCCGTGCCACTCCCATAAAACCTGATCTTACTAAACATTGGGAATCTACTCCCCTTGTGCCTAAGCCCCTTTTAATGACAGAGAGGCCAATGAGAGCACTAGCATATACTTTGTTTCCAACAAAGGTCCAAATGGAAACAGCAGTTTCTGGGAAATTTTTGGCTGCAGTTACCCGTCCAAGGATGTATACCAACTCTCCTGCAAGCTCACCTTCACCTGTGCCTACACACGTTCCCCCACTATCAGCCATGAAACGTGACCAAATCCGTCATGTCCCCACTGAACTGTTCTCACAGGCCAACACGGGAGAAAATACAAAGCCAACTGAAATCAGCACAAGTGCAAGGGAAGTAGGAACTGGTAAAGTCTTGGGAAGAAGAGTGTCTCTGTCAGCTACGTTGAACACAAGGACACAGCAACCCCCCACAGCAGTTCTTGGCCATAAGGTTGTTTTAACCCCAGTACAACCATTTGTGTCTGCAGGATATATTATTGCTCTTGAGAGACAGCATAAATTGACACAGATCACATCACAGTCTTCATTAGCAATGACTTCTCCCTCTGCAACTAGAAATGATTATATCACCGCTTCACTTACAAACAAGAAAGT
Organism: Pterocles orientalis; assembly: GCA_011057875.1. Lineage (NCBI taxonomy): Eukaryota > Metazoa > Chordata > Aves > Pterocliformes > Pteroclidae > Pterocles > Pterocles orientalis. Next base: position 86,109 of record WKFP01013346.1, on the reverse strand, counting down.
GCTTCTCCTGCCAACATCAGCTATCCCATCTGATCCAAACATGGTGCTGCCTACAATTGCCAGAGTGAACAAATCAACTGTGGTCTCTACATCAACGGGGAAGAGTGAGGATGTGTTGGGGAAGGGAGATGCAGCCACTGCTAGCCAGCTGCCCGCTCAGGCACCCCTGTCTTCGTCACACCAGGCAGCAGCAAGACACCCCTTGGAGAAGGTACCACTGGAGGAGAACAGTGAACATGAGACTGGTCACTCCAGCCCTGACGCTGTTACGCACACCACTGGGCCATCTACAAGAAAAGCATCTTCTGTCTCCGCTACTGGGCTTGTAAATAAGATTACTAGTCAGTCAGCTGTCAGTAAAGTAGCTGTCAATGATGCTGAGGTGCTTCTAGACAGAGATCTAATGAGGTTCCTTCCAACCCCAGAGAGCCCCTTGTACTCTTCTCAGAGCCTGAGAGCGCTTACACCGCAGGGGAATTCCTTGCTGGGCGTTGCAAACACTGGACAGTCTGAGAGGCTGCTCTTGAACACAGAGGCAGAGGAGGCGGCTGGAACAAATGAAGTAACAGAAGAAGCAGACGAAGGCTTACCAACTGTTGTAACACGGCTGGATCCAGAGCCCAGTGCCCTGCGGAGTGAATCACATCAGAGGAGGGGTTTGCAGCCAGATGCTGCCATTCTGAACGGGTAATTATCTCAGCGTAGCCACTGCTGGGTATTTACGCTGTGTGAGTTAAGGAGGAGGGGTTAATATCCGAATTGCTTCATGGGCTCAGTAACATGGGTGTGCTGCACTATTTTAAAAACTGTTTGTTCAGCAGTGACATCACATTTAAAAAAGGGTCTTTTCACATTTCAGATATTAATACTGTCCTTCAGACCTAGTTTGTTTTTTTTTTCACAACAGCCTTTGACTCTCTGCCTCTCCTCCCAAAACCAATCTATGTGCAGTTTGGCAAGTGGGAACATTTGATATTTCTCAAGTGACCAAACATGCTAGCAAAGAAGGTCAATATTGCTACACAGTAAAACACTTCTAAGTTCCCCTCAGTTCAAATAATTTGACTGTGCAGAGAGGCAGGAGGTGGTTCAGGTCATGGGAGGCTCTGTCATGCCAGGGTCTACATGTTGTTCATTTGTTTGCACTTACTCTTTGGTTTCACCAAGGAAACTCACCCTAATGCTGTTTTGTTCCTAAAGGGCTGTGAAAGCCTGGCTGGTCCTCAGCTTTTTTTCTTTCTTTCCCTAAAGCCTTGCAGTTGTGAGTGACGATGTCTGTGGCTCCGGTAACTACACGGTGCAGATGAGCCTGCGTCCTGCTGCAGAAGCAGACCCTGAGATCGAAGGGTCAGTGCCTTCCCAGGAGACTTTCCTGGCTTTGATCACGGTGCAGAGTAACAGCAGCCAGCCTGTGCTCCAGATCCGGTCGTGCTGCGTGACACCGTCCGCCAGCCCAGGGGGACCAGGCGCGATGTGCTGCCTGTTCCGCAGGTCAGACACGATGCTGCAGGGATGGGCGTAGCTTCGCATGGCTCCTTGGGTCTGGGCTGGGAATGGGCTGAGCCTCAGAGGAGACCCTGTGGCTGCAGTCTGATCTCTTTGGAGTTCAGAGTAAGCTCAAAGCAGTGAGAATGAGTCCAGGAGTGCTCCGGTCCATTCGTCATCATTAGAAAAGCTTTCTGATTTGGCCGTATTTGCTATAGCGGGAGATCACCTCTGTAGTGCTTCTGAATTTGTCTAGGTCAGGGAATGATAATCACACTGCAGCAGCCTTTTTAATGGTTGTAGCAAAATCAGCCTCCAAGAAACAATTCTGCTGCTCTAGGACTGTGGCCTCTACAACCTGAGACGCTGACATTTTGTGGATTTTGGTTTAACTCTGAGTCTGTCGATGCAGGTACCTGGCTTAGAACGTGTGCACACCTGTGCCAGCAGATACCCCTCTTCCCTGCCCTTAGTCAGCAAGAGCTGGAGTTTGAAACGTTTGCTGTTTGTCCTTGCCAGGTTGCCATTTGAATGCACGCACATCCAGCTACTGCAGAACAGTAAGTCCAGAGCTGCTAGCTTCACCATCCAGCTGTTCCAGATGCTGAATCACTCAGTGGCCTATTTGCACTGCGAGCTTAATGTCTGTCTGCATGGCAAAACAGGGTGTGAGCAGGTACGTGGGACAGGCCCACCCTCACCGATCTAAGGAACTTTTGGGAAGATTTTGTGCTTCCAGCAAGTGCAGTCGATTCAGTAAAGAATCTTGGTGGACGATTATAGAACTCCACCTTCTTCCAGCTCATACAGTTCTTTCTTTACCTCCTGCATACTGTGCTTCTCCTAAAGCCCCAGATGAATTTCTACTCTCGATTGAGCTAAGCTCACAGTTAGTGCTTTATTTTCACTTTACGATGGCAAACAATTTACTCTTGCTTTGTGTAAGCAGCATATCAACAAATAAGCAAGTAGCAACCTTCTAGGAGAATCCCACGGAAAAGGCTCGGCAGAGCTATGTAGGGCTATGAAAGGGCTCAAATCTGCTCTATATTGGCTTGTCCTGGGTCTGGGATATGGAAGGTTTCCGGCTTCTGCAAGCTTGGAGGGCTCAGGGATGAGGCACCCGGGAAACACTTGGCACAGTGTCTTGTACTTAGCCATAGGAGATGCTGTGGATTTAAAAGGCACAGAACTACAGAAGTAATGCAAAGAAGTGTATGAAACGGTAGCAATAGGTTAATTCCTAGGGAAAAGGAATTAAGGGACAGAGATCTATACATGGGCTAGTCCAAGCATTAGGCAACTCACTTTTTGGGATGTGAGCAGAGCTGGACAAAGTGAATCTGAGGAGACGTGCTCTGATCAGCACGGCGGTTGCTGTGGGCAGTCACTAGTGCAGGAGCTTCTGTTCAGGTGCTGCCAGTACGCTTTCAGATGTTTTCCATCTGTCTTTCCCAGGACTGCTTTGAAAGTGTGGAGCCACTTCTCCAGCCAAGTGACAGGAACAGCTACGGAAACATGCACAACCTGATCTCATTTGGTCCAGTTTTGAGAATGAACAACAGGTTTCTATATAAACCTGTGGAAGGTGGGTCTCCTGTTGTTTCTTCTCTCTGACTCTGTCTTGCAGAGCTTCTGTTCAACTGTTCCTGCTGTGAGAAAAACACTACACTTTTAACAACTTTCCTGGCAGCCGCCTGGTATGACTAGATTATATCCCAGCAACTCCTCACCTTCCTAAGTCCCAGACATGATGGTTAATCAGTATCAGATCTGACAGACTTTCAGACAGGGGACACAGCCACATGTATTCTATGCAGGAACTGAAGCTTTAGAAGGAGGAGAGGGGAGAAAAATAAGCCAGAAAGTCCTCTAACTGAAAAGAATTTTCCTGCATGTTGCGGTATTTTGTTGAAACATGTTGACTGAGGATGAGGAATGTCATTAAAATAACTGTGAAATATCCACTAAGTCTTTTCTTCATGTGTCTGGGTTTTAGGTGAGCTGAGATGGGCAGAATCAGGGTATAGGGACCCCTTTTAAAGTATTTTTCCGTTGCCTTTGCAGCTTTTAGAATGAAAAAGCAAAGTGGTCATTTTTTTTTACTGAGTTTAGGGAAGACTGTAACATTGGAACATTAGGTGCAGAATGAGGCTGGTCATGAGTCAGGAGCATTTTCTTTTTTCTTTCTGTTCATAGGTGAAATACAACAGCTGGTTAATGTTAATTAGATGTTGTCCAGCTATTAGAAAGGAGTGATGCTGAACCTGGCACATCATTCGCATGAGAGACTTCTTAAATCCACTGGCACCATCCCTGGGATTCTTGTGTCTTTACTGGTTTATGCAAATAATAGTTACTGCTGGGATCTTATGGCAAAGAAGGTAGTGTGTTTGGAAAGGCACTACCCGTTCAGACTACTCTACAGAAAGAAACTTACCCGTACCTGCTTGACATCCTATAAAGAGGAATGGGAGTTTAACCTTCTCTTCTTTCTCCCTCCCTTTCTCAATGCTATTCACCATTTGATTACTTCTTTCTTTATTTCCAGGTCCTGACTCTGCCATGCTGGTACCCATTCTCCTGGGATCCCTTACCGGCTTTGTTGTCTTGGGCAGTGCTTTCATAAGCCTTTGGCTGCGTCATAGACAGAAAACCAAAAACATACGCTCTCCAGAACTTGGAGAAATCCACGGCCTGTGAACTACGTGCAGCTGACTGGTCCTGCAGATCCCACACCACTGCTACAATGATCAGAAAAGCAATTGATTTTGCTGTGCACACTGTATTGCTTTTGTAGAGCTTATGCTGACCCTGGGAGCAAGATGTCCAACCTCTGCTTCAAGCATGTCTCTCCTTCCTTTCTTTCCTCCTGCATGAGCGAGTCCACACAGTGCAGAGTAGAGAAAGAATTGTAGTAGCGGTCCAGCTATAAGGGAGAGCAGAGCTTAAAATGCAGCATGTGAGCTGCCAGGAGGTGGCAGAGATGCAGCTGCTCTTGCGGCAGGAAAGAAGCCAAGGCTTGCATGTAACCCTTCGGTAGAACGTTGTGTGTTGTTTTCAGGTGCTCGAGCAGCCTCTGCGCTTGTTGTGGATCTGGAAAACGTGCCCTACAGTTGGAGCTAACACCGTGTGTTACTGCAGTGCCTCTTACAAAGGCGGGCTGGATGTCAAGCGCCTGCACACCTTCTAAATGTGTCCATTCCTATTAATGAAGACCAAGCACCTTCCTGCTCTGCGTGTGTGTAATGAAACCTCATTGGAAAAAGTGGAGCCTTTCTTTGCTAGGGACCTGGGAGACTGGAGTTCATCTCCTTACTGGTGCCAGTTCCCTGTTCCTGCTCTCGCTTGTGTTGGCCTAGCAGCCCATACTGGGGG
>WKFP01013346.1:35248-81226 GCA_011057875.1 Pterocles orientalis | reverse complement strand
TGCACACTGTATTGCTTTTGTAGAGCTTATGCTGACCCTGGGAGCAAGATGTCCAACCTCTGCTTCAAGCATGTCTCTCCTTCCTTTCTTTCCTCCTGCATGAGCGAGTCCACACAGTGCAGAGTAGAGAAAGAATTGTAGTAGCGGTCCAGCTATAAGGGAGAGCAGAGCTTAAAATGCAGCATGTGAGCTGCCAGGAGGTGGCAGAGATGCAGCTGCTCTTGCGGAGGGAAATAAGCCAACGCTTGCACGTAACCCTTCGGTAGAACGTTGTGTGTTGTTTTCAGGTGCTCGAGCAGCCTCTGCGCTTGTTGTGGATCAGGAAAACGTGCCCTACAGTTGGAGCTAACACCGTGTGTTACTGCAGTGCCTCTTACAAAGGCGGGCTGGATGTCAAGCACCTGCACACCTTCTAAATGTGTCCATTCCTATTAATGAAGACCAAGCACCTTCCTGCTCTGCGTGTGTGTAATGGAACCTCATTGGAAAAAGTGGAGCCTTTCTTTGCTAGGGACCTGGGAGACTGGAGTTCATCTCCTTACTGGTGCCAGTTCCCTGTTCCTGCTCTCGCTTGTGTTGGCCTAGCAGCCCATACTGGGGGGACTGTGTCAAGCACATCAAAAGAGGGCGGATCTCACTGCTTCCAAAGGGCTGGGTGCAGCTGGAGCACGGAAAGCTCTGCCCAGGTGCTCAGCCCCCATGGGAGGGTGCTGTGTGCTGGGCTGCCCCGTGCAGTGCTAATGGCTTCAGCAGCTCCACCTGCTCCTGGACTCTGCAGAGTTACACTGGGAGAAGGGATCAAAAGCAGGCAGATAGGCACGGGTCTCGCTTTTAACAAGGGTTAAAGGCTATAAGAGCTGAGGTGGGTGCTAACCCTGCAGCCGCTCCCAGGCTGGCTGCCGCAGACACGGAGCAGCACCAGCACACAGGTCTGGTCACTCTTGTACCAGCAGGTGCATCTGCCGGGAGAAAAGTGCTCCTGAATCCCAACAGCGGGGTCCCCCAGAGTCTTGGGGAACGAAATAAAACTCTCCCGGCCGTAAGCGCAGGGGAGGGCGGGGTAGAAACTGATGAACCTCATCAGTTGCCGACAGACTCGCGTGTGCCAGCAGCGCTGCGTCCCCGCGGGGCCGAGCCGTCGGGGCGCGTCGCTCCCACGGTCCCCGCTGCGCGACGGGGGCTGCGGCGGGGGTCGGGGCCGCCCGGGGAGGGTCAGCGATCGCCTCGGGGCAACCGGGAGGGCGGGGGTCGGCCATCGCCTCCCCGGGGGGGGCTGCGAGCGCCGCGGGAAGGGCTGGGGTCCTGGTGCGATCAGCCATCGCCGCAGGGGGAGCGGAGGAGCCCCCCCTGTCCTGGGGCTGGCCCCCGGCCCCCCGGCATTCAGCCGTGAAGCTCCAGTGCCTGGCTGTTGAGGCTCGTTCCTGTGGCTGTGGAGGTTCCTGATTCCAAGCCCAGCTCCTGCCCCGGCTGGAGCTCCGCAGGCGTCAGCGGTGGCGCTAGGGGGAGCACCGAAGCACCAAACCGGTGAGAAAAGTCCATCTGCGGGGTTTTTTCCGGGGGGGCGGGCCGGTTGTGGAGAGATCCCTCCGGGGGCTGGCCCGGCGTCCCTCTGTCCTCCAGGCGGGGACGCAGGGGTTTCTCGGTCCTGAGCGCGTCCTCCTGCCTTTGTATCAGCTGCAAGTGGAGAAGAAAGAAGAGGCGTCCGTCGTGTGTGGAAGGAATGGCGAGGAGAGAGCGAGCGAGATGAGATGCAGCGGGCTGAAGGGGCAGGAGGACGGCACTTCTGGGAAGGGCATCTCCCTGTCTTTGGGGTGTGGTCATCTAAAGCATCCCTGGCCTTTTGGGGATGTTTTCTGTGCCTTTTGAGTAGGTACACTGTGCAGACACCCAAAGAGTCCTTTGAGGTTGTGTGCATTCTGGGGGATGAGGTTAGCGCAGGGATTTTGCGTGGTTTCACCTGTTGGGAATGCTGCTCTTTCATCCCCTGCCCAGGGGAGGAAGCTGCTGGACCTCAGCCTCTGCAAGAGCATGGCTGTCCTCTGTCCCAAAAGAGCTCCTGTCGCTGCCCTTTTCCTGGGTCTTCAGTCCTGGGGGTACTCAATAAAATGCTTTTTCCATCTGTGTCTTTTGCATTTAGCTACTTTCAGCCCAACTCTGCTTTAGCTGATGCCAGCCCACTTGCAGCACACCTGTGATTTTCACCTTCAGCAGCCACTGGAATTCTTGCTGTGTGTGTTGGACCTGGCTGCTTGCAAGGGGAGTCTTGGGGAGATCAAGTGGCAGTTTCCAGAGTTGGGTGGTGGGGAATTGTCATGATTTAAGGCCCAGGCAGTACTGAGTACCACGCAGCTGTTCGCTCAGCTCTCCCCACAGTGGGCTGGGGAGGAGGATTGGAAGAACAAAATATCTCATGAGTTAAGGACAGATTTAATAGTACAACACAAGAAAAGAGAAGAAATAATAACAATAATACTAATAAGAAAATAATATGTATATAATGAGTGATGCACAATGTAGTTGCTCATGACTGGAACCAGATGCTCAGACTGTTTTGAGCTGCAAATGTCTCTTTTCCCCCAGCCCGCTCCTCCAGTTTTTTACTGAGCATGAGGTCAGCATGGTATGGAGTATCCCCTTAGCTGGTTTGGGTCAGCTACTCTGGCTCTGCCCCCTCCCAGCTTCTCGTAAAAGTTAACCCTATCCCAGCTGAGCCCAGGACAGGCGGTATTGCTGTAGGAGTGAGTGCCAGCAAGCAGGAGTGAAGGTGGCTGGGGATGGTACCTGGGCCAGAAGCATCACACTTGCTGGGCAATTCCCAGGGAGTGGCAGAGAATCAGCAACAATCACATGTCAGACTAATGCTTTTCTTTCCCCTAAAAGGCTGCAGAGCCTGGCTGGCTTTTTTTTCTTTTCCTTCTTTCCCTAAAGCCTTGCAGTTGTGATTGATGGGCTGCTGCCAGAGCACCCCATGTCAAAGGAAGCAGAGAAGATCTGATATGTAGCTAAAAATTCCAGGTTAGGACTTCATGGCAATTACCCTTCAGAAATACTATTTGTATCAGTAGCACTGTGGAAACCAGCACCATGTTGTAGTTGACATTGACTTATTTACAGAGGTAGTCTCTGAGCTAAGTCATTAAAGACTCACAGGCACAAGACCCAGACGAGTGTCATTAAACCATTTTTCCAGCTGGGGAGTCAAGGCAGAAAGCAACTAGAAGCAGGCACGTCACTAGTGCTCACATGGTGATGGTTAAGCTGCTCAGACCAGCTCTTCAGTATTCTCTTGTTTCTTCAAATGCTCCTTGCAGGCATTTGACAGCATCCTTTATTCCTGAGGTAGGCACTGTGGCTCTCCATGTTTGTTGTGTATCTTTTATTTTCTCAGATTCATACACTCATGTTCACCACATGCTAGTTCTGGGGTCTTTTCTGTTCTGTATCTTTTTGGAGTATTTTCCACTTTTTTTTTTCTTTGTCTAGCTAGCACAAGCAACGCTGCACAGAAGCCTTGTGGATTTCTGTGTAAGCGCTGCCTTCCCTTCCACCCTGGTCTGCCTCACTTTCACCCAGCACATCCTGATGCCCAGGGTGGGGAAGCCCATAGCATAGTGCGATTGCTAAAGGATTGTCGCACTGCACCACTTTGGATCTTGTATTCTTTCAGCATTTCCCTGCTCAGTGCTCCGTAGGAGAGAGAAGGGCAGCCCTATGGAGATGTAGATCTATAGCCAGCCTGGCCGCGCACTGGCCTGGCAGGAGTGCCTGCGGTTCAGTGATGCAGCTCCTCTGCATACCAAAGGAGAGTGACGCTTAGGATCCACCTCTTGGCAGTAATATGGCTCACCTCGGGTAACTCCCTACTCCTGATGCAAGTCCCGAGTAGGAAGAGCTCCGTCATTCTTCTCTGATAGCGCCAGAGCAGGAGGCAGCCAGGCAGGCTGCCTTGTCTGTCATGACTTCGGAGAGAGACCAGCAACTGGGCAGCTTAACTGTCTTTACTAAGGAGGATTTTGAAGAAGACTGGATTAAAGTGGCCAGCGGAGGCTTTGGGCATGTGTACCAAGTGAAGCACAAGAGGTGGAGAACAGTTTATGCGGTGAAATGCTCTCCGTACCTGCTGCAGGACTCCAGCGTGGAGAGGTAACTGTGCGGTCTCTTCTAGCTGAACACTTCGAGCGATCTGTGGCAATTTGGTGCTAAAACTGAAGGAAATGTTCACATGGCTTCTTCTCCCTGGGAAACCAAGTTTTTGGTACGCAAAGGGAGTGGAAAAAACAGTAGTGATCTGGAGTTCTTCCTCTCTTTCTTTCTTAACGCCTGTATGTGCATGTGCAAGCAGGAAAGAAACACTTGTTCAGAACAATTAGCGCTGAAATCTGGAGGCTGAAGTAGGCACCTTAAACTGACGTGGGCATGTGGATAACAGCAGCCTCATTACTTATTTGCAGCTTTCACTGGACATTGGGACTAATGGGTATCTATTAAACTAAATTAGTTATTAAAATCACCAGGTTTCAAGCTGAGGGACGGGTAATTTCCAGCTGGTTTTGCTGGGTTTGCAAAGCGCTCTGCTCCCTCATTTGCCTTACCCTCCAGACATGCTCTTCTCTCCTGATGGTGCACCTGCACCTTCAGTTTTCTTTTTGCACTCTCACCTCCAGAGACTATCCTGCTGACTGCCTTAAGTCTGGAGATAGAACAGAGCCAGGTCATCGCAACTGCTGCTGGTTCCACATACAGTATAGGCAGTGCTGGTGAAAAAACAACTGAATCAGTGAAATTATTCTGTTTGAGTTGGAAAGATCCTGCCTGGTTAAAAATCACATGCTTATTTGGCTCTTCTTGTCATGTTACTGACAACAATCAAGATGGTTCAGCATGAGCAGTGACTGTCCTCTTTAGTTTGCAATGCTTACGCTCTTCTGATGTTATGTTTGCATTTCGTTCTGGTTTGGGGAAAAAAAAAAGATTAGTCAAGTTAATCAGTATTCAGCCTGCATATATCAATTCTAGTAAATTTAATTGTATGGCTTTCATGGATTATCTCAACTCCCAGTGTACACTCCAGAAGAATAGTTTTATGGGAACAGAAATATGTGCTGATTTAAAAAAAACCTAACCTATTTCTGCAATCACCAGGATTTGAAAAACTGAATCTGAAAATCTGGGTTTGGGGAAAAATATCTAACAGTACATGTTAGAGCCTTTAATAGTTACTGTACTGGTCTCTTAGGGACTGAAATTATACTGTTTTGCCATTAAAAGAACTTTGTACTCCAATGTAGTGTTTAAAAGGCTTTTCCTCCCCTTAAATATGTTCAAACAGCCTTGAGGCTGCTCTGACTTCTTTCATACTTTTCAGTAACCCCTGTGAGTCCCAGATTACAAGGCAAAACCGTGCTGTCCTGCACTGTGACTGTGCCAAAAAGCCTTCCTTTCCATGGGGGCTGTAAGAAGGGCCAGGATTGCTCCTGCAGTCCCGCGTGTCTGGAGGGTGTTGTTCAGTGGCTATTTCCACTTGCTTTAGCAGGTTTCCACATTTATGAAAGGCAGACCTCCGGTGTGTGCAGTTTGTCTAACGCACACGTACCCCCAGAGAACCTCTGTGCATGGCCGTGATGCATAACCAACCGCTTCACAGCATCCCTTCAAAATGATGGAGCAAATTGACAGCAAGTTTGTTAACCTTGGGTGGTTTTGCTTGTCAGGAGAAGACAGGAGATGGATTTTGTGTGATGATGGAAGACATCCCTGTGGGCACATGAAAGCAAGGTGGGCAGGTGCTCAGTGAGTGCCGCTCCATTCGTGTGTCATCCGAGAGAAGGAAAGAGGTTCTGGAAGATGACTCTTGCCTCAGCTCCCCTCAGCTGCAAAAGCTTGTGGTGTGCAGATCTGTTGAGGCTGAGGAGACCAGGGGACCCCCAGAAGAGGAGAATACAGCCACAGATGCAGTCATAGTGTTTCCCAAAGGGCTGAAGCACTCAGGTTCTTCTATGGGAATTGCTTTGGGGCTCTAGCTTTTCTCCTTTACCAGCCTCATTTCTTGGGGCTCCCCCTGCTTGCCCAACATCCACCTTCCTGCTGTACCTTCTCGCGTATCTAATGGTGCAAAAGCCTCTTCCTGGGCTAACCTCACTCCCTCTGTTACTCCTCACAACGCTGGTCTGCCGCAGGATCCAGCCTAAACTGGGTCAGCCCTCACCAGCCCCTGGGGTGCCAGAGAGGGAGGCAGACAGGGGCTGGGCCCAGTGATTCTGTCCCAGGAAGGGAACCAAAAATTGCGGTGGTCACTTCTTTCTCCATGCCCATCATTTTCCTGGGAGGGAGAAGAATCAGTCTGCAACCTCTGCTGCAGGTTGCAAGTGTCTTCCTGGGTTGAACCTTTCTTCCACAGTGAGGAAGACAATACCTGAGATTCCTCAATACAGAGGGAGGTTTTCCTGTGGGGAGCCTGCTAGAGGAAGTCTGGCAGGAAGATTTGCTTAGCTGAATTATGTTTAGATCTGTTAGTGGTCTGGCATAATGTTGTTGCAAGCTCAGAGTCATTCCCAGGGTGTGTGCTTTTTAAATGCACTCGTGGCACTTTACTGCTTGGCTGCTGGGCACCCCAACTCGTTCAGCAGGTTGGGAAATGTAAAGATTTAGTGAAACAGGTCTGCCAAAACTGGCAAGAATGGACAGACATGTCTAGACTCCCTTTGGGACCAGATTCGCCGTGCTCACAGACAGAAAGCTGCAGGCAGAGGCACAGATAGAGGTATGGCCAAGGCGTGCCGGCTGGCCGTGCAAGTCACCGTAGACTCCAGCTCAGCAGGTTGGTGTGTCATCGGACCCTGGCTGCCTGCAAGCAGTGCGCAGGCTGTCACTGAGGCTGCCCTGTGGGTATGCACTGTATGCAAAAAGCACGGTTCCCCATGCTGTGCCTGCTCCCGATATCATGCTTTCAGGAAAGCATCGTTTGGGAATTTCACCCCAGTGTGAAAACAAGCACATGCTCAAGGCTCTCTGTATCACTGAAGGGGATCTTTCTGTGTTAGATTTTAGTCTGCAAAAGCTCACGGTGTGGTTGCATTATCACCAATTCAAGGGGCAAATTGGAATGAATCCCTTTTGGGGTAGGCAGGGCTGTTTGAAAGGGCAGGTATCAGTAAGTTACTATACAGTAACAGCTTGTGAATTATTTTTTTTTTCCTTCTTCCCAGGACCAGTATGAACTGTCTAATGGAAGAGGCAACCAAGATGGAGAAAATCAAATTCCAGCACATTGTCACTATCTATGGGGTCTGCAACAGCCCTTTGGGGATAGTGATGGAATATATGGCAAGAGGGTCCTTGGAGAAAATTCTTCCCACCCACAAAATGTCATGGCAGCTCAAATTCCGGGTTATCCATGAGATGGGCTTGGCTATGAATTTCTTGCACAGCATGTCACCTCCTTTGCTGCACTTAGATCTAAAGCCAGGGAACATTCTCCTAGATGGGAATATGCATGTCAAGGTATGACCTTAATGTTGTGCTTATATGGTTATTTCTCAAATAAGAGAAAGCTTATTTTTGTCAAATGTGTGCAGAATAGTAGTAAGTTGGGTTCTCAGGAATACTCAATGAAAGACTGACCAGTGGGGCTTATAAGAAGCAACTGGTAAACAAATTACATGGTGTTCTCAAGAGGATACAGCCAGTCTGTGCCAGAACAGGGAATCAGGGCTCCAGCTTAAGAAGAAATACCGATCAGCTGGACTCAGGGAAAAGCACTGACTACAGTTTTACCAGGGTTTTATCAAGTTCAGCTGCTAGGCACCTCCTCTTATGAGGAGGTCAGGAAGCACGGCGGTAGCTCCCAGTTAATATAAGGAGGGATGAGATGTGGAGTAGATGGTTCTCATTTTTTCTGCTTGCAGATCTCAGACTTTGGGCTCTCAAAATGGATGGAGCAGTCTAGCCGAATGCAATATATTGAAAGCTCTGCTTTGAGAGGTACTTTGAGTTACATCCCCCCAGAAATGTTTCTCCAGAACAGCAAGCCCCCAGGAATCAAGTATGACGTGTACAGGTAAGGGCTGTCTTCTGTTCAGAGGTCACCCAGGGTTTCCACCTAGAGCAAGAGAGACTGGCGCCTTGCTTCATTGCATTTGTATTCTTCGTCTCTGCCTTGCATAATGTCCTTGGTGGGGAACATACCGGGAGAGACACGTGGTCCTCCAGCTAGTTCCTACTAGTAACTGTTGGTTAGATTTATTTAGTTTTTAAAACAACTGTAATATCGCTTGTCTACTGTTGTGTTCAGCTTCATTTTGGTCAGTAAGAGGTAGAGAAAGATTTTAACTTCACTACTTTTCCTTTTGGCCAAAGTGCTTTGCAGCCCACTTGCACAAGTTACATACATACATCCTGGAGATCTGTCAGCTGCCTAGCCACTGCATTGCACTAATAACCCAAGGCGCGAAGCAAAGGAGGATTTGCATGGCCACGTGAACCTGCGGTAGACACAGGCTCTAAAACCCAAAGTGAAAAACAGGCACTGAGAGCCTGACTTTCATGGGAAATGCTCTAAATCACTCATCCACTACACCAACCCTTGTGCTGAGGCGTCAGAGATGTATGTGGTGATTCGTAAGATCTTGTAGTTCTGGTATGGGGGATGAAATCCTTCCATCCTGAAGAACTTCTTTCCTAATTTTCTTATTTCTCAAGAAGATGAAAGTAATAAGTGAATTTTATGTTTGTGCACATATGGGAGTGAGTGCTCATCATCTCTCCTTGCCTGCAGCTTTGGAATTGTCATTTGGGAGGTACTTATGCAGAAGAAACCTTATGCAGGTAAATATGAATGCTTCTTACATGCTCTGCACTTATTAAATGTTTATTACACCCATCCTCACAGAGATAAAGCCCAGTGCATGGTGCTCTTTTCCAGGAGCCAACATGATGGCCATTATAGTCAAGGTTGCAGCAGGAAAGAGGCCCTGCCTAGAACCCGTCAGCGATGACTGGCCCGGGGAATGCCAGCAAATGGTTGACTTGATGAAGAGGTGTTGGGACCAAGACCCTAAGCAACGGCCCAGCTTTACAGGTGTAGTACCTGATTGTCATATGGATTAGCCAAGGGTCAGCTCTACAGTTAACACGTGTCAGATGAGCTTGCGTGTAACTCTGCCAGTTAAGTCCCCTGTTGCCTTGGAAATGCTTGGTACCCATTTGCTGTCGATGCATCTTCTTTCTCCCTCTTTCCTTCCTCCCCACGTGGAGGGTATGTGGAAAACTTCCACAACCTTGGCTACTGACTGGGTTCTGAACATCTGGGGAGTCTGCACATCTAACAGGTGTTTTTTTTGATCTGGTAGATATCCCTGTGGAAACAGACATGCTGCTGTCGCTGATACAAAGCCTTGTAGTAGATCCAGAGAATGAGCGCCTTGTTAGGAAGATGTCCCACAAGCCTGCCATCTCCGGGAACCAGCAGGTGAGGAAGGCTTCCCTGTACCACCCAGGAAATTCCAGAGTCTTCTCCCTGTTTTTACCGTTCTTGACAATGTGTTTCCTCTCTCGTTACCGTTTATCATCAGACAACAAGGGCACCTCAGCAACCTTTGCACAGTGCGTTTGCATAGGTTGTATTATTCATTTATGGGGATAGGAATCTTGCAAATAAATTTAGCAGTCACGGGGATTCTGCTCATGGAACTGGCAGATGTGCTCAGATGACCGTTTTGCAGCTCCGTGGGACTGAGAACATTCTAGTTTAAACAACTCTCATAGAAGAAAAATAAGTTTTAAATCCCTGTGTTTCTCTGATGAAGAAAAAGATCAGGTTTCGGGATAGTCATAACTTTAGCCCAGCTACTGGAGTGTAATTGTGCCTAGAAGTCAGCTTCATACAGGGAGAAGTAGCAGGTGAGAGCTATTGCTATTTTGAGATTTTGCCTAGTTGTGCAGTTGGAGAGAAACAAATGTGCCTGAGTATAAAGGATTGAGGAGGTGGGGGTGTCTGGGCTGCCTCTCCAACAAAGCGCATGACTAGCTGGGATGCTGCCATGGGCACGTGCTGCAATAAGGAAGCCGAATATATGTGTGTTTGGGAGCAAATGAGTAAGAGGAGGAAAATCTCATTGATATCCAAGAGATCATTTTCAGGCCCCCACATTCGTGTTCGTGTCATGATTTGCTCTGCTGAGTTTTGGATGCAGTAACAGGATTGGATAAAAGCCACGTGAGTGACAATACTGAATTCTAGAGCAGTAGCAAAGAAAAACTCTGCAAACATTACAGAATGCAAATAAGCAACTTTGTCTTATGGCTTCTTCTTTTCCCCTTCCTGAAAATGAGAGTGACAAAGAAGAGTTTACCCTCCCTCAAGACACCAGAAGTGGTGGTAAGTAGGGGATTTTCTTTATAATTCAAAAATAACAAAGGGGAAACCTACAGATAAATAGCCTGGTTTTGCTGCCTCTCCAGTGACAAGGATGTGGCTCAAGAAAGTTTTCCACTAAGATGTAGCAGCCTTGCCTCATTTCATATTCTCTACCTCTAACCTCTAAAATGCCATTTATTTCATTTCATACTATGAAGATTCACATGCTCTCCCTCCCATCTTGTGCACACCAAACTGTTTCACTTGGTCTTTCTCTCTTTCTCCTATTTTGTTTCCCCTGCCTTTAGAAACTGATAATCAGGAGGTTCGTATCCCACCCTCTTACAGTGAGGTTGAAAGTCCGGAAGACGTCCTGTCTGAGGAAATCTGTAGAGTCCATGAAAATGGCCTCACTTTGCTTCACCTCGTGGTGATCCAGGGAAATGCAGAGAAGGTGAAGTTTCTCCTGAGCTGTAAAGCCAACGTGAACAGCCGGGTGGTCTGTGGCTACACCCCGCTCATTATGGCTGTTCAGAAGAGGTCACCAGAGATCTGCTCCATCCTGATAGAGCACGATGCAGACGTCAATATGCCTGACGATGACGGTTGGACACCTCTTCACTTTGCGGCTCAGAATGGGGATGACAGAATTGTACGCCTCTTGCTGGACCACCAGGCGCAGGTAAATGCTCAGGAGCATGACGGGTGGACCCCTCTGCACTTGGCATCACAGAACAACTTTGAGAACGTGGCCCGAGTGCTGCTCTCTCGCCAGGCTGACTCCAACACCCAGGAGGTTGATGGGAAAACTGCCCTCCACGTGGCAGCTTGCTTTGGACACGTCAGCTTGGTGAAGCTGCTTGCCAGTCAAGGAGCGGACCTGGAGAAAAAGCAGAAGAACCATAGAACCCCACTTCACGTTGCTGTGGAGAGGGGGAAGTTCAGGGTCGTCCATTATTTGCTGAAGAACGGGACTTCGGTCAACAGCCTGGATCAAAATCATTACAGCGCCCTGCACCTGGCTGTGGTGAGGGGCAAGTACCTCATCTGTGAGAAACTCATCAAGTACGGAGCCAACGTGGAGCTGAGGACAGACAAAGGTTGGACTCCCCTGCACCTGGCTGCTTTCAAAGGACACATTGAAATCATCCACCTGCTAAAAGACAGCCACGCCAAACTGAATGCCAAAGGGAGCATGGACTGGACACCACTTCACTTGGCTACTCGCTACAGCGATGAGCCGGTAGTCTGCGAGCTATTGAGATGTGGGGCAGATCCCAACATCGCAGAGAAGTCAGAGTGGGCCCCCCTCCATTTTGCAGTCCAGCGGGGCTCCTTTTTGACCGTCATCAATCTTCTGGAGTGCAAGGCAGATGTCAACGCTAAGAACAAGGTGGGTTGGACACCCTTGCATCTCGCCGTCCTCAAGGGCAATATGGCCATTATAAAGACCTTGATTAAGGCTGGGGCTCTGCTTGACGTGGAGGATATCACTGGCTGTACAGCCCTCCAGTTGGCAGTCAGACATCAGAGAGAAAACATCATTACGCTGCTTCAAGGCAAGGACTCGTTGATGAATAACTCGGGGAATAGGACTCTGGTGGATGATGCTAAGATTTCAAGACCCACGTTTGTTTCAGGAAGGACAGATTTGTAGATTCTTCAAGTCTGGCATTTATGACTTGAGTTTTCCAACATCAGGGGCTATGCCTTAAAGCACCATATCCTGACACCTGGTGATTACAGGAACATTTTGTTTTGGTTTTTTGTGGAAGTTTCTCAGCATGAACACTAGACGAGTAGAAGAAAATGGAGCTGCAGAAGGAAGCCGACAAATTATTTTCCAGAGACTGACCAATTTTTTTGGCTTTGCGATACTGACTGTAGGCAATGCTTTCCTGTTCTCATGCTTACTGTGCAGGGATGGAAGTGTACAGATGTACTCCCTTTTCATATGGGCAATGCTGAAACTGTGCACAGCAACCCACGTATACACAGATTTTATTGCTTTTATTCCATGTTTTCCTACAGAGCAGATTGGTGTAAAATGGCCTTGGCACAGGTGGGAATTGAATCATGAGATTCTCACCTGCTGCTGGAAATAGACACCAAGCATATGGAACAGCAATGTGTCAGATTTTCTGAAATCTCATTTTTGTAACAAAACTTTTATTAAAAATAAAACAAGGAAAAGAGAAAAATCACTAGTAGAAAGTATTTAAATGGATGCAACACAGAGAAAAGAAATTACAGAATTATTCTACTCCATCCCTTCAGCAAAAAAAAAAAAAAGAGCCAAGAGTGTTTATCCTAAGCATTCAAATTACTTATTGACCACCTCCACACTTCAGACTTTAAACGCTGAGGCTGTCGTTAGAAAGATGGCTCTGAGGATAAGCCAGAAAGTGGGTGCAGTTCTGATTTCTGTTCCCTGCCATGAGGGCTACCAATAACCTCCAGTCCTAACAACAAAATGCTGCTGTGGGAGTTTCACAGACTGGTTGAAAGAGTTCCTACTTAGAAAAGCAGGATCTAATTCTGTTTACCCCAAGTTCTCCTAGGTTTTTTTTGGTTGGGGTTTTTTTTTTTAAGAGCACTGAGCAGCTGGGAAAACTAGCAGGTATTTACTCTGTGAAAGGGGATAGGTGGGGCTTTAACAGCTACCTACAGCTGTAGGTATTTTCTTAAAAGGCAATCTCTAAGAGCCTTCCTGGTGCCCTTGAGGAGATGGGGTCTTCTGGAAAGCTGTTCTTAAGGTATTGTGTTCAATTCCTTAAGTTCAATCTTTGCTGCTGAAAATATGCCTCTGTGTATGTTTCTGTGAATAAGTAAAAGAGACTTTATGACTCTAGTGCTTTAAGCAAGGAGCTGTCGAGGTTATGAATTCGAATGCTGGTAAGGTTTTATTTTACAGGGAGCTTAAAAATGCACCCTTTCGCAACAACACTACACTTGAGGTAATCAGAAATTCCATGAGAATGGAAATAGCATTTGCCTACCTGCTCATGCTGTCTGCCTTCCAGAGTCAGCTTAGGATGAGAGTCTTCAGAGGGATGGAGGAGGAAGGAGAACACACAGAGTGGGATTAGAGGCCCCCTAACTGAGGCGAAGGAGTTGTGTAGCTTCTACCCATCACACAATACAGAGTGAGCTTTCCATCACCCGTGCTAATATCTCCTTAGTTTCCTTCCTTTCTTTCCCCAGTTGCATCTCCCCCAGGGAAACCTCATGTGATGTAAAGATTGCATATGCATAAACTGGATTATTTCAGACAGCTCCCAGTTTAGTTCTTGTTTATGAGTGATGTTTAATTTTGTAAGAACGGAGCATTACGCACAGAGAGAGCATCTGCAGAATTGCCCTTCAGATGACGGGGGAGTGTCACTTGCTCAGTACGGTCCCCGTTCTTTTTTCAGCCATTATAGTATTTCCCTGCCAAAGAGCTAAAGCCATCTGTTTAGCTTCGAAACCTAGCTCTGAAATCCAGAGCTGCTTCCCAGTGCTGGCTGCTGGATGTGCCCTGTCTTCAGTCCAGGGCATGGCCACAGGCAAGGGTTTGAAAGAGGCCATTCTGCTGCTAGTGCTTTTTCTTACTCACCGGTTGAGGTGGAAGAGAGGAAGGATGATGGCATCTTTTGCATTAAGTCAATGCCCAAGGAATGGAGAGAAGGCAGCTAATTGAAGAGGAATTTCCAAGGTCCCAAGTGACTCTCAGAATGGCATCCTCCTCCAATGGACCTTTCACACATGGATGCCTGGGGGGGGTTATCCTTTTCTTGTTGAAACAGTTTGTGATGGTTTTGTGCCATGGGAAAATGAAAAGAGCAATACCTTTGCCACATGTTGCTGATGTTATAGTACCTTCTCGGAGCCTGTGGCATGCCAAAGGCAAATTGCATTACATGTCACTAGCTTTGCAGTAAAGATTAAGCTGATCCTAAACTTGACCTGCTGCCGGCAGTGGTTCCTGTGTGGGGTGGAAGAGAGGTGATTTCACCCCAGTAGCACTGTCCGCAGCAGTGCCGGGGGCTCTGGTGGGAAGAGCAGGACTCTGACCCACACAGCCACTGCTGATGCCATGTGCTGTGCTGCAGAAACAGCGCTCCTCCTGCTTAGCCTCAGACAGAGGGGTGTTTGTGGCACATCGGAAGCTTCGCCTCTAATTAAAATGTCATACTTCTCACACGCCGAGAGCCTGGAAATCTCTTGCTGAGACCTAAGCTGTTTAGCTGTTGTTAAGCTGTCAAAGGCGTAACGCTACAGAAGCGTGAGGCATAGACAGCTAGCTCTCCCTTGGTGTGACATTTTTACTCCAATATCACTTTGAAGATGTTTTTCTGAGCAGTGATGCTTGAAATTCTGCAAGATGATGGATGTGACTGGCAGCAGGAATACTGGTCTCCCTGTACTAGTAGTGTCTTAAAAAAAGAAAAAATCCAAGAGCCCAAGTAACAACCCAAAACCTCAGCGGTAGCTGAAGTCCCGGGAGAGGTTTTGTGGTTTTGGGTTTTTGGGGTTTTTTTAAATGTGTGCTCTCAAGGGCCCAACTTTGTGACAGGAACCTCTGATGTTCATTTTACACCCTTCAATCTCCAGATAGCAGATGTGGGGTGGGGAAGAAATCTGGACTCGGCTGTGAGCGCTGAGCTTTTGCAGAACTTCTGGCTTTGCTGTGTCAGTGGCCCCACCAGCTGCTTGTCAGACAGGACCACAGGCAGCCATTCTGACCTGTTGCTTGGTTAAAGTGGAAAACTGGGGCGGGGGGCAGAGCAGAGATTTGTTTTTCACACAGGACAGCCTAGATCCTGCTTGAGGAACTCTGCATGGTAATATAAATGGTAATGTTAATAATATCTGTTTTCAGGGATAATTTGAGTAACTTGGGACTCTGGTCATTTTGTAACTTGATAAATTTTATCCAATAGTGTCAAGTAACTGTATGAAATGAGCAGAATGGTAGAAACAGAGAATTAGCCTAGAATACATCTTCTCTTTAAAATTTGTAAAGGGAAAACCAAAACAAGAAGCGTCCCATTCAGGTTATGTTCAGTTGGAGCATCATACAGCCTGTGTTGCTTTGGTAACCAGCCCCCAGTAAAACAAAGAGGACACTCAGAAGAGTCCTCCCTGGAATAATAATATCTCGCAATGAGGGCCAGCACAGAAAGACAAAACTATCAAAAGGAGGTGGTGTTCAGCTGTGCTCTCATCTGGGGAGGATCCTTAAATGCTAATTGCCCAACAAAGGGTAGGATCTTCTTCCGGATTTATTTCTGCTGTGCAGCTTGATGCATTGGAAGCTTTGGCCCTAGAGCTGCTTGTATTTACCTGATTTGTGCAGAGATAATCTGCTCTTCAGATGTTCTGCAAACTGGCAGCTGCGGGTCGTCCGGAGGAGGGGAGGACTGGCTGGAAGGCATGCTTCAGGCGCTCTGGCCCTTTCTGTACAGCTCGTTCTCGAACATCCGCTGTATTGATTCAGCTGGGGAAGGTGGATGTCTCCACTGCTTAATATCATTTGAAATATTTACACAGAAAAAAAATAAATCCAATTGCTACATAATTCAGCAGCTCATTTTCTGTCATCGCTCTGACAGAACAACAAAACTCGGCTCGTATGTCATAGAATGTTCTCTAGAAGAGCTTAATTAAATTTATAATGAAAATAACAGGGGATTAAGAAGACACAAGGGAAATACATTTCTCTTGCAGAGCATTAGAGAGGTGATAGAAGCAATTTGCAGAGAAAATTACCTGTTTGCTGCTCAGTTTCTATAGAAATTAAATGAGCCTTTACAAACTCTGGAAAACTGCATTCCAGCCTCCGCTTTGTGACTGTGCAGCTTGCAGCTTGTTATTTCTAAAATTAATCTTAGGTCTCCGTCCCCCCCGTTTTCCCTTGTTCAAATACATTTTAGTCTTTTGTCCCTGCTGATAAATATACTGATGATTATATCATGTTCTTAGCCAAGAGCTGCCAACGCTGACAGCCAAGGCAGCACGTGCCAGCGGTGTCTTTCGAAGGGAGTGGGACCAGGACATGAGTCTTCTCAACAGCTTGTTTCTTGAGTGCGCTCTTCAGACTCTTCAGAAGAGCAGAGTTGTTGACCCTTAAGCCTCATGAAAATCATGTCTTCAAGGTCTCCCGAGCCGCTTGGCTGAACAGTGGTGTTCCTTACTTTGCCCTTGACCTCACTCAGGAAGGCAAGTGTAAGTGCTTCTCCAGCATGAGATGTTTCGTCTCTTGTCAGCGTTTGCAGTGTCTCTCGGAGTCTCGAGTGGACTGACAGGACAGCCTATAGCCTCGAACCACAGGGATGGCTCTGAGCATTGCCTACACTGCTCCGAACTCAGGGTGAAAGGCAGCCAGACATGCTGAGGGTCCTTGCTTGCCCGTGTTTGGGGCATTTGTACGGCTGCTTCAGCAGGGGATTCTCAGCACTCAAAGCTTATATGTAAAAACAACATAAAAACTCACATTAATCCCCTTGTAGCAAGTCTAATTTTCTGCATTGTTGCAATATTTGAATTTATTCCAGAAGAGAGCTGTAGAATGTATCTGGCTCGAGGAGGGTTCATTTTAATGTATGACTAGCATGCACCAAGAGACAAGTCTTGAACAGGGTTAGAGGAAAGGACAATATCTCTCCAAAACAGGGGGGGAAAAAAATCACGTAAGAGATTGTGCTGCAAACTAAGGACTGCCATCACTCACAAGTACATGATTTACGGTTCTCTAGCAGTTCTGCAATTTATCCCTCTTAATTCATTGATCAAAATGGCTCTTTGGGAAATAGCATTAAAAGAAAAAGGACAGGCTTGAATACGGATAAACACAGTCTTTCTGGGGAAAATATTCCCGATAGATCTCACTGCAGCAGACATCTGTTCATCTTCTGCTGGCCTTTGGATTTTCTTGTACTGTTTTTGATGTTGATGCTTGTGAGGGATTGGCTTCCACGGTGGAGAGCAGATGCTGAAGTCGCTGTGTGCTGGATGCTGAACGGCAGCAGTGCTTCTTCCCCTGAGGCAACGTCGGTCTAAACAGACAACCCAGTGGAAGTGGGAAGGGGTGAGCAATTGCTCCTGCTAGGAGGAGAAACTGCTCATCTGAAGATGGTGTTTCTCTTTGGCTGTCCTTTTTATTTACAGCTGTATCAATCAGTTGCTCCTTTCTTTTAGCCTGGAAGAAAAGAGCATAGTTTGGTATTCTCTGCAGCCCTGGGAAGTAGTCAAGCCTCACAGCCGGCACTTTGCAACAGCTAGAATGAAATCTCTAGGATTTCAAGGTTTCTCAGCTTTTTAGTCCAGGTCCAGCCCTAGGAAACTGTCTTCCCAGCATCCCATCGTCCTCTTGAGTTTCATTTGCGAAGTCATTCATAACAAAAGACACAAGGATGAAAGGATTTCAGTGCTTCTTGCCCTTCAGGTCATTCAGTTTGCTGCATAGCCTGGTAGGAGGATGGTCCAGAGAGGGTGAGGGAAAGAGAAATCTCCCCCAGTAAGAGACATCTGCATTAATTCATTGTTGGCAGGTGGATGTCATGCTCAGGGAAGGAATCAAAGAGTTCTAGTGCTTTCTCAGCACGAATCCATCCTGGTATTACCTGCATGCCCAGTGACATCTCACTTGCAGAACGATCTCTTCTGTTGGCGTGAATCCGGTCACAAGCTCATATGGTCATAGCAGAGCGTCATTGAAACGGCACCTCCCTCTTGGGATCCCGTGTGTCTGCTGGTAAATGCACACTGCTTTTCTTCTCTGTTGTCTGTTGCTCTCTTCCTGTTTTTAAAAATTACCTTCATTAAAACTCAGACTCTTTAATCTTTCTCCTGTCTCCACCCTGGTGTAGGACCTCAGAGCTTCCAGCTAACCCAAATTTGTCTGAACCTTGACCTTTCTATTTTCTGCTGTCTCCAAATTGCTTGAGGTACTTTATCATATAAATGGATCTTCAAAGCCTCTGTGTCGGTGTGATGCTGCTTTGTATTTCTGCTTCAGGTCAAGCAGCATTCAACTCTATAGGCAGTTCTGCTGTTTCGCCTGAAGTTTTTCTGCAGCAGCCTGTTTTCAGAACAGAAACCTCTTGAAGTCTCTCTTCTGGGTGTGTTCCCAGTGCCTGCTTCTCGCAGCAGTGGGGACTCTGAAGGGGGAAATACTCCTGCGTCCCAGTGACTGCAATTTGTTTGTTTGGCAGTGCTGGAGTTATGCAGACATGAGACTAAATTAAAATTCAGATAATCCTACATTTTGGTGGAAAAACAGATCTGCATAAATACAGCTTGGAGAAAAGTCTATTTTTAACAGAACCGCTTGTTTTTTCCCATGGCCCTTTAGGTGTGGAGAATCAAGATGTTCCTGACAGCAATGATGTGAATGTAGGAGGGGGTGATTTTAATGTAAGAAGAAATAGTGAATTCTGTGTGTTTCTTTTTATTACAAGGAGGTGGTTGTAGGATCTGTACTGGATCAGACGTCAGTGTAAGACATGCCTTACTCCCTTCACAGGCTTTTCATGCCCTGACATAATTATTCCTGCCTCTCTTTCCAGACCATCCAGCACTCAACTGTGCTACTCCCCAGCTTTAGGGAGTATATTCATCCCCTTCCTTTGAAATCAAACCATGTATCACTTCAGAAAGCAGCTCTCCACCCATAGCAGGCAGGTGTGAGCTAACTTCCATTAGAGTAATGGAAAAAAGTGCCCGACTGGGTATCAAGGAGCACTCGCTGTTTTCTCCTGCCAGGCGTTTCATCCCCAGCAAGTTTAACATCTTTTGATCCTTTCAGCAGCTGCTACTTTCCTTTTTTTTCTGAGTTAGAGCACAGCATGAAACCCTTGTCTTCTGCAATTTGCTACTGTCCTGGTTACCACCCCTCTTTCTCTTATTTTGGAAAAAAACAAACCATGTCAGCAAGCCCTGGATCGTGGGCCAAACTCTGTTGCATAGGAGATTTACAAATAGAATAAAATCCTACAAAAATAGAATTAATCCCGTAATGATGCAGAGAGGCAGTTGCTCATTGTATCCGTGGGGAAAAGGTGTATTCCCTTTGGTTAGCAGGAAAGACTGCTGAGGCTTTCATGAGTTGCTAAGCACTGCTGCCTGTAACAAATTGCTCTGCTCTTGCAAGGACACGACACAGTCGCTTTTCTCTAAGCAAGTCTCTCACATTTACCCAACGGAGTTGGAATTTCTGGACACGGATTACCAGACTGGAATTTTGGGTCCCAAACCTGCAAATGTGCAACTATTTAATGAATTAACCTGTATTTACGCTTTAAGCCCAATTCTGATGTTATTACAACTCCCTTCTGTCTAATGCCACTTATTAAGGGGGACACACATGAACTCCTGGAATAAATATCACCAGGCTTTTGGGGTCAATTACCTCTAGAATGGGAATACCCCTTTGTGATACACTGAGTTGCATGAGTACAATTCAGTTAACAGAGGCAATCCATTAATGACATAACTAACGTGAAGCTATCATGAAGTATCACTTCTTTAATGACTAGGTGCTTCATTTCTGTTTAAAAAAAAATCTTAATGAAAAATCAAGAATATAAAAGATGAAAATCATGCAGCGGACAGAAAGCTCAGCCAGCCCCCAGAGAACAGGGCTTAACTCTCCATCCTAGAGATAAGTGGTAACTGTGATTCTGAATTAAAAAAGAAAAAAAAACAAAAAACCCAAACCAAAACAAAAAAAAAACACCCAGAAAAAACACAAACTAAAAAAGCCCAACAACAACAAAACCCCAACCTTACTGGTTAGAAAATATCCCATTAAATTTTCCTTCTCCATCTGGAGCAATTAGAGAGAGGAAGATTAGGCCAGGGTCAACAATAAAGAGATACAGTAATTAGCTGCAATAAAAAAAAATGAAATGAGCTTTTGTTCGCTGCTGTTAGTCCTGTGGTACAGTGCCGTTACTTTAGAAAAAGAGAAACATGGATACTGATGGAATTGAGCTTTGAGGGAATTTAAGTTTGGGGCATGTCTGGACTCATTCCATGGCACTTTTACTGCTCTTCAGCACAAGTTTATTTCTTAGTAAGGCAGAGGAGTGTTCTTATCACCATGAAGATTGTATTGCTATTCTTTAAAAAAATCTTTTCTGTCTGCTCCAAGGAGGAAGAAAAAAGTCTTTATAAAGAGTTCAGGGAATAAATCTGTCTTTTAGAAGAGACTTCAGACTGCCAAAAGGTTTTGCTGAGACCAACCTGCCTTTATTTTGAAGACATTGTTGTTGTTTAATGCCCAGCGTGATTTCTCCCAGGAGAGCTGAGTAAGTCTATTTGCTGGCCAATATGTCGCTCCTTTTGACTGAACACAGTTGTGTTCTGTTTGTGGCTTGTCCCTAGAGACTCCAGTGAACGCAGGAAAATGTCACAGGACATGAACCCACTGAGACTTTTTTTTTTTACAAGTAGCAGGAAGAACAACAACCACCACCATGAAATAATCAAACAAATGAAAACAGAGAAAAGGTGCAACTCATCCAAAATGTAGCTGAGCACCAGAAGTGGGGTTTGATCCAGAGAATGCCGTTACTCAAGGGAACAGGCAATCGGATGAGGAAGATGAGTGCACTGGTTTCCAGGATTTTAGAGTAGGGGGCGTAAGATCAGCTCATTTCATAGCAAGACCTGGGGTCAACGGGCTCTGTCACTGCGACGCTGCTTTTCCAGACACTGACTGGCAGCTCCTTGGAAGGTGAAACCTTCCGTATCCGACTTTACTTGGAGACTTTCTGCTTTGAGGAATGATCAAACGAGGAGGGGTTTCCATGAAAGGTCTAAATAACCAGAGGGACGGGGTTTTGTTTGGTTTTGCTCAGACCTGGGCTGTCAGTTTCTTCCACTATTAGTCTTCCAAAAGCCAAACAAAAAGAGCAGAAAACCTGAAGTGTTTTCTATACAGATCCCAAAAGAAACAAAACAAAAAAAAAAAAACAAACAAAAGCCATGCTGCTGCTTGGACTGCGTTACCCTGGGTGCTGCACGAACACGAGCTGGTCTCCCTTCTGGGCTGTGGCTTGGCCTGACTGTGTGTAGACAGGGGTGAAAATTTCAAATCCACTTTATTATGCCTAAAACGTAAGCATGGACTTCAGACTTCTGGGGAGCCCAGAGTTAGGGTGAAAAGACAGCTGGAGGACAAGTCTGATTGCAAAAATATTTTTTACACTGATGAATTTACGTGCACAAGCATGCTGGACAGGTTCACACGTGCATACGGTCTTGCAGGCAGTAAATGTACTTCCCAAGGCCTCTGCTGTCACCTCTAGCACAAGAACGTGCCAGGATCAGCCCCCTGTGAATGGGGGTGCCCTGCCCCACCGCTGGTGCCGCTTTGCAGCGATCGGTACCGAAGGGTGACAGCTTTATTCCAAGCCTTTTGGTTCTAAATATCTGTTTCCGAGCACCTTGCTTTATTTAGACAGCCTGTCTTTGTTAGACTGGCTGAGCGAGGAAGAGTGTCTCAAAATTAGTCTGCTTCATGGAAAACTTCCCTTTGCTTTTTTTTAATTAAGAAGAAGGTAGAATTTACTATCCTTTTCCCTTTCACTGATATCTCTGAATCACATTCCAGTTCCTCGTATTTCACTCTCTGTAATCTTCTTGAGTGATTCTGGTTTCATCTTTGAAATAATTTACTGAGCTTGTTTATTAAAAATGCAATCAGACAATCGTGTTCCTTACAAGATTCCCTGAGAACTGCCACACAGACCTGAGTATTTCCTTTGACGGGTGGGCTCAGACGCGCAGGCACGTCTCCATGGCTAAGCAGGTGCATGCATTAACTGAGCCCCAGTAAATCACTCTTTGCATCATCTTAACTCATAGCAAGTGCAAGGTAGGCATGCTAATGTAAATATAATGAAGGAATGTAACCTAGAGCATTTTACTGTACGTCTGCCACCAGCTGAGAACATGCACAAACTCCATTACCATCGCACGGTAAATTGCCAAGCCCCGATAATTCGGTCATAAATCTACATCCCCAGGTTAATTGGGTGTGACTTTTGCATCTAGCCTCCAGCCTTCACATACACTGCAGACGCTGATTCCCTCTTGCTCTGCGCTTGTACTGTCATTTGTAGCAAAATCGAGTGCAAAGAGGGAGTACAGTGCTACAAACGCATTGACATTTTTCCTGATGTCTGCTTTTAGCCAGCCTACTCATTGGATTTAGACTCCGTGGCCTGTTTCCAAACCCACCGGTTTTGTTTTGGGTCACACCTTTCCATTCTCTATCATTATCTGTACTATTCCCTGCTGCTGAGCCAGCCCACAGCCCACAGGGAGGTTAAGCAGTAGTTCAGCTTTTTAGTATCAGCTCCCTGTGTCATTCAATTATCTCATGCAATGAATTCAATCCAGACCAGACACAGGCAGGTAAGTGTTTCTGCCCCACTAGCCAGAGCATGACACCACATTTCTGTCACCTTCCGACCAGGCATTGGCTGTCCCCTGCTGTGAGCAAAGTCATGCCATTACACCTGAAGTCTCTCTAGAGAATCATACCAGCTGCTTTACAATCTTACTGCTTTTTTTTCCAGCAAACTAGAAGAATTATGCCTGATCACAGTCACTTTTATTTTTGACTAAAGCTGTCCCAAAGGGAGGGAGGTATTCTGAAAGAGATGTACAAGCACATTTGTTTAGACTAGCACTGACTGTTTCTTCAAACAGACAAACTCTCAGCTCGTAACTTGTCTCGTTCCATCATATTTTCAGCTCCTGGGTTTTCCTCTGTAGCCTTGTACATTTTCCAGCTGAGGGTTTGACAGAGATCTTTAAGCTCACGCTCAGGAGATCTGCACAGAGACGTTCTTAGTCACTATTTCCTCCTGTGTTGCTGTTATTGTTTGGAGGCAAGACTAGATTTCTCACTAATGTTAATTTTGAGTTTGTTTGCTTTTTGCCGTGGTCTGAAAATAAAATCAGCTTCACGGCTGCATTGTGAAATAAACATTAGCAATGCTTATTATGAAATATTTGATGCAGTTACAGAGCCTGAAGTTATGACCTGATTTTCTCCCAAATGAGGTTGGTTTGTTTATGCAGCTCCGTGTCCTCTGCTTGCTCGGAGCCTGGGGTCTGTTTATTTTGCAAAGCAGCGTGACTTGCTGTGGTCAGCAATCTGTTGTACCTTAAGACACTCCCTGTCTCACCTCTGTCAGTGGGACAGGCTCCAGGTAGAAAGCGATATGGCATCTGTCCCCTGCCCCAGGATGAGCGAGTGGCACTGGCTGGAGAGGGGCTGGGCAGTGCAGCCCCCCGGGGCGTGCTGGGGAGAAGCTAAAGCAAGGAGGATGCTGCTGAAATGGGTGTGCACGAAGTGATGGAGGGGAGAGGGCAGAAGGTTTGCACTGCGGGCGCAGCGCGTTGCTGAAGAGTTTCACAGCCACCTCTCACCACCAACGGCTGGAGTAGGCAGCAGGCATGCGGACTCCTGCCCGCTTGGGCTTCTCCCAGTTAAAGCTGATGAATCTCTTGCATCTGAGACAGGGCAGTGGGCCTGAGAGGCTGGTTTACCTCTCTGGTCTATGTTGAGGAGACTCTCCAGTGAAGCGATAGCAGCTGAAATCCGCTGTCACCCTGTGGAGCCTGTTTTAATCAGCTCTCTGGGGACTTGTGGCTTCTGTTTTGCTTTACTTTTATAAAACTTGTGCTCATATAAAACGCCGTATTCCTGTTACATGTTACAAACTCCCCTAGCAGTGTGTTAACATCTCTGCAGTGGCTTGGCTAAAGCAGGGGTGATAGCTTCTAATGTAGAGCAAGCACAAAACCTTTCTGCTGTTTGCTTGCTTCCCTTCAGTAAGTCTGGCATAAAATCCTGCAGCTGAGGTTTAAGTGATGTAATCTTTGCAGTCTCATCAAAGCCATGGATGCAGTTGATTGCATGCAGCAGGGAAGCAGTGCTAAGCTTGGTTAAATGTGCTCACCTGTCTTCATTATCCCACTTTTTTTCATGGGCCCAGCATGGCAGCTTGTGAATGCAGAATGTTTTTCCTCGTCTAAAAGGTATGGGGTTTTGCTTTGCGTCTTAAGTCTCTTTAGATGCATTTGTAGGTCTGTTAATTATTCATTATGCCTTAGTTATATTTAGTCCACCATCATCACTCTTTCTTTGGTGAAGAAAGTTGTTATTTATGAGCAAAAGCTACTTATGAAGCAGCCAGTGTGGTATTGTCACAAAGAGGCCAGAGGAGGGCATGAAGATGGTCAGAGGCTGGAGCACCTCCCATGTGAGGACAGGCTGAGAGAGGTGGGCTTGTTCAGCCTGGAGAAGAGAAGGCTCCGGGGAGACCTAACAACAGCCTCCCAGTGCTGAAAGGGGACTACGGGAGAGATGGGGAGGCACTCTTTATCTGATGGGACAAGTGGTAACAGTTATAAGCTGCAAAAGGACAGATTTAGATGAGATGTTAGGAAGAAACTCTTCACTGTGCAGGTGGTGAGACACTGGAACAGGTTGCCCAGAGAAGCTGTGGGTGCCCCATCCCCGGAGGTGTTCAAGGCCAGGCTGGATGAGGCTTTGGGCAACCTGGGCTAGTGGGAGGTGTCCCTGCCCATGGCAGGGGGTGGGACTGGATGATCTTTAAGGTCCTTTCTAACCCTAACTGTTCTATGATTATGTGAAATACCCCAGAAGAAGGATGAGTAAATTTTATTTCGTTTGAATGGTGTGAACAGTGCTTGCTGGCAGTGGTTGCTGGGGTTGTTTTGGAGCCCATAGGCTTGCTGCAAGGGAGAACCTCATAGTAGCTGACCTTCTATCCTGGCAGGCTGGGGCTAGACACACTAAAAATAATCTGGTGTGTCCCCTGCTGTTTCATCTTGGAATATCACTTACTCTGGTGTGTTAGCATGGGGGTTTTGTTAGAGCACCTAATTTTCCATCAGTCGCAGTGGCATTGGGTTGGGTCATACAGCAAGGAGAATCAAGCATCGGTTGAACTTAGTAGCTTTGGGGAGACCTGTCCGCAAACCCCAATTTTGTGGCAGCCTGAGCTGAGGTTTTATTGTTGTGCTGACTAAGCCTGGCTGAGGTTCACGTACATCTATCGGATGAGTTTGTGCATAAATGCCAAATGTTTCAGCGGTTAGCTTGAGGAAACAGTGCAACAGTGAGTGCAACTTAAATGTAAATATTCCTAAATGAAATAATGAAGTTCTCCAGCATGAAAGTCGAGTGAAACGCAGAAGGAAAAAAACACCGTGTGTCCAATTACTTAACCTTGACATAAGCTCAGCTGCAGGGTGCCCTCTGTGCTGCTAGACCCACACAGTGTCTTCACCAAAACCTTTCGTATGAGACTAAATGATAGAAGTGGACAGCTGAAATAGTCCCGCTGATGGGAGTCCTTGTATTACATGTGCTTAGCCAAGTGAAGCCCATATTTATTCTTTTGGGGCATAACAACTTCTGCATAAAATACAGTGTTAAAAATATTGTACTACAAACTGTCTGCAGTGGTCTGACAAATTCTGTTGTTTTTTTTTTTTCCTCCATGCAGAGAGATTGTGAGTTTGTAGGTTTCACACAACTGTTTACTGTTGCCAACCAAACTCATACAGGTTAGTACTTATGTTATACTTGTGTGTATTTGTCTCCCTCAACTTCTACAACTCAGGTAGACAAGGGATGTCCCAGGGAGAGCAGTGGCTTTCAACCCCATCTCGAACCTGTACTGCTGTGGGCCAGATGTGAATGAGTGGTGCCAAAAAGTAAATAAGGCAGCTGTTGTGATGCCAGAAGTACAAGCATGACTGCTCTTGGCTAGGTACTTATCTGTTTTTCATCCCTTCTTCTTCCAAATCCTCCCCAGTCTGCTTCTGTCTAGAAGAGAGATGGAGAAATTCAAGAACATTTTCCTTTCTGTCTGTCTCTGTCTGCACCTTTTCTTTCCCATGTCTGATTCTCTGAGCTTCATTCTAGTCAAAAGCTGGAATTCCTAAGGATAGACTGAGATAAGGTAGAAAAATTAAAAATGCAATTTAATCTGAAAAGCAAGTCAGAAAAAATACAAGAGCTCATCTGAAGGCTGTCTTTTCCCGTTACCTGTTTGTACGACGTATAGCATAATCGTAGGTCCCTAGAGTCTGACCCCTTACAGCCACGCACCATTGTTGCTGCTCCTGGCAAAAAGAACAAAATAATCATATCACATCAGGGTAGCTTGTGCAAGTCTCTATTTAATTACAGTGCTGCATGGAGACATTTGTTGGTGTCACATGTACTTGTGATGGGTATCGTACATTCTTGACTCTTCAGGGAGTCATGTTTTCACTGGAGATTTTCACCACAGAGGTAGCGGCTTTTTTTCCCTGTTTTTATTTCAGCAGGATTTAATAAGTAGGATTTAGACCTACTGTAATTATTTTACTCTTCAATCAGGAAGATGAACAGTCCCATGACTGGAGTGGGAGCAAGCAGGCAAGCGCCAAATGCGGTGGAGGCAGGATTCACTAGCTTCTGAATTCAAACCTGCTCGGGGGTGCAGAGCGCCACATGGGCTTCAGCGAGCTGTGAGTCGCAGGGAGGACAAGCAGGAACAGGAAGACTCAATAAGCAGAACTAAAGCTTCAGTTACAAATAATGAATCGCAAAATAGGGACTAGAGCAAGGGTCTTAAGTTCTTCTTCAGGAACGAAGAAATGAAATCTTCTCACTTATGTGTTTTTAAAATCGTATTGTACCATCGTCGGCATGTTCCCCAATCTGATGTCCGTGGGAAAGCAGTATTTATCCCAGAGTGGAAGTAACACTGAGGACTCTCTGCCAGTTGCTGGGCTGTGGGCAAGAGGCCTGTGTCCTGTATGATGCAACTGATGGCTTCTTGTAGTTTTCAGAAGTTTCTACAAACACCTTCCATCACGACTGTGGGCTGGTTGTCATTGTGCCAAGTGCTGTACAAACGGATTGCAGAGACTGTCCTTGCTCTTGGCATTAGTTTATTCTTTGTAAAGCCAGAGGTGATGATATATTTTGGTCCTCTCTCGAAAAGAGTTAGGAAGGCTTGATCCATGGGTGGAAAATGCTTTAGTTTATTGTCTTTAAGTGGAGATGTTTTATAGGAAAGGAAAACCTGCTGCAGAGGAGATGAACAGACAAGGCATTACCACCTTTTCAAGGATAATGGAGATATTCCCACAAGATGTCTTTATGTCTGGAGTGTTAGAAACAAGTGTCTTAAACTGTCATTGGGATGAATGATGGGCTGCAGGTAATTTCTCCCAACAAATACTTAATCTCTAGAAAAATCACACCTTGGGTTTTTTTGGTCCGGGTTAGCAAGTGTGTAAATGATATAGGCCCTTTTTCAGCAGCTCTTTTCCTCCACGATGTTTTGGAAGTTTTTCATCTAGTAGTTCAGCTGAGTTGAGCTATAAGGTTCTGCACTGAGATTCAAAAACAAAATTTTTGAACAAGGTACACAGTACTGAAGAAGATGATTTTGTCCTGGGTTAACACTGAACACAAAATAAAATTATGGCACAAAGTTAAGACATTATTCACATTCTGCTTATTTGGAGGGCTCACACCAGGTTTTAGTACAGGGCAAATTTCACCGATGGCAACTCCCAAATACTTTAAAGCTTTTTTTTTTTTCCTATATGCATATTATTTTCTGTTTTGATTCAGCTCTCCACCTGTTCATTCACTAAGTCAAATGGCACATTTGTGATTGTGATTATAAATATGTTAGAAAATTGAGCAGAAGCCTGTTGTATTTTTCTGCCCGAAAAACTACTGAATTTACATTATTCTGTGAATCTTTTACTTAAACAAGTCTGAGTTTATTCCCACCACTGAACAAACTTGCTTGATTAAAATTTGAAAAAAGAACAAATAAAGTCTGCCTGAAATCTCTTCGGTTAGTCTTTCCAGTTTTCTGATTAAAAGGGGGTTGGAAAGTTTCCTGTGTTTCTGTAAGAATTGTTTTTTCCCTTGCCTATAATCCTATTAATGTACAGAGCTTCCCTAGCTGTGCATTACAATGCTGAGACAGAAGAATATCAGGCTCCATCTTGCATGTTGACAACATTTTTGTTCTGACAGCATCATTAACACCTGGTTCAGGTCACTTCTCATTTAAGTTTCTAGCTATGAATGGACCTTGAAGAGCCACGTCCAATGTTACACAAGTCCATGGGATAGATACTAATAACTGGTTATCGGCCTCTTCCAGGAACAGAGGGGTTAGAATGGAAACCTTTGGATCAAGGTGGGACTCCTGTTTCCATTTCAGAGAGCAGCTGAGAGCATCCTCTTGATACAGGGCTGGAACACATTCTGCCAGCACAGTCCATCCCCCCGGAAAATGCTTTGTTAGCAAGACAGGAAAACCAGAGAATAAAAGAAACCCCCCCCCTTGGCAGCAGTCCTTGTCTGGTCTGAAGCAGAAACTCTGTGAATATTCCACAAACTGCATAGAGAGAAAACATGATATTGCTCTCTGGGTTGTGTTTTAACATCTTTAGAAAACAGCAGATCACTAGAATTTGGGAGCCTGCCTCTGCGTATGGCTCTTGTAATCATCTCCAGATCCCACATTAATTTCTAGCCAGACCTATTTCTGTGTCATTTTATTCATCTTACTGTATTTATTTACAGAGATATTACAAAATATATTGTGAATTGAGTACAATTAGTAAGTACAGTGTGGATTTGGCAATGCCAGAGTCAGCGTGGTGAAGTTATGTGGTTATGGGTTCTCAATTATTTTAATCCTTGAAAGACAGATATCGGAGAGTAAGGGATGCTGGAAACATCCAGACCCTTCCAGAGTCCAACTTAGACACAGGAGCAGGTCCAGCTAGGGACTTTCTTGGGCTTTTATTCTGGCTTTTTCCAAAACACACAGTTTTATCGCATTTGCTGTTAATTTCAATTAGGCACGATATTATTCTGCACTCTCTCTACTGAGAGACATAGGCAAGTCGTATCTGAGGTGGTGCTTGGCTTCATGGCACCCTGACGTTAGGTGAGAAGAACGGGACTGAACTTAGCTGGCTTGTTCAAGTTGGCATCTGAGACAGACGTGGCTGCAGATGCCTCACCCGGCACACTGTCTCTGTGTTTCAGCACGCTAACACTCCTCATCTAGTTCTGTGACTTCTTGTAAAAGACTGGAGATGAAATGCTGGTGGGCAGAAATTGCTGTTGGGCTGGCTGATGATGGTAAACCATGCAGTACAAGGTATCACTTCTTTAGTTTCTCTCCATCTATTTTTTGGCTTGGGCTTCTGTTCGGTTCATCCCGTTTATTCGTATTTACACTGATGTAGTGGTCCCACATGAGACTTATGCTCCCCCTCTTCCCTCTGCCCACTCCTTGGAGGCCCACGTTGTTGCAGGGATTGGATCTGTAGGTGGTAGAACCTTCTTAGCCTGCTTGAGGACCTCTTACAGTTTTTTCTCAAGGCTTCAGCAGTTTAATACTGGTTAAGTCAGCTCGAGGTGAAGGCAAAGCTATTGCACGGAGTTTCCGCAAGCTCTGTCTGGCTCCTATTGCAAAGCAGAAAAGATGGTCTTGTCTTTGGTGAGAGTTGTATCGCTGACGTATCACGCAAGCCAGTAGTGGCAGTGACCTATCACGACCTTCACGTGGCTCTGTAACTGTCTGTTTAATGCACTCAAGGTTAGATGGCCACAGGCAAGAATCAAGTGAGTGTGTCTTGATTCTTGCTTCCACTTTAAACACAGTGTGAGGGTAGCTCTGAAAAGTGCCCTTGGGATTGGTGTCCCAGCGTCCAAAGGTCACCTTGAGGGATGAGAGAACCCCTCACGTGAAGGTCCTCGTTACATCCCCACCAGGAGGTGCATGGGCACAGCACTGTCGTAACACTGTGGGCCTCATGCCACATACAAGAGCTCGAGACCTCCCCATGGCTGCCCATCTGTGTGCGTGAATGGCATTGGTTCCTTTTTTCTCATTCTTAAAAATGTGGTTGCTGTTTTCACTTTTAACAGTGGAGGATTTTCATGAAAGCCTTGCGAAATTCAATGTTGAAGGTGGTGTAAATAATGGGGTTGACAGCACTGTTGACATATCCAAGCCACGTAAAGGCGCTGTACATTGCTGGGGGAATGTTGCAGTCACAGTGCATGTTCAGGATGTGAGTGATGAAGAATGGGAGCCAGCAGATGATGAAAACACCTGGGGGGAAAGGAGAGAGACAGATTTTGAGACTATGAGAAGAGTAGGGTTCTTTTGGGTATAAAAGCAAAATGTTTCCCTGAGGAATAAGCCTTCTGTTTGTCTCTTAAATCTCATAATCTATATTCTGAGTATCCAGATACTAAAGAACTTCTTTGCTGATGTAATTAGACCAGTTAGATTAAAAAAATCTGGCCTTCAGAGGTGCCAGTTTCTTGCTGAGCTTTTTGTGTTCTAGAAAGCCCGTGAGTTCTCTTGCCCCTGCACCCAGCTGTCTTTTGGCAGTCCCAAGACCCCACAGATGGACAGCTTTCTGAGCCTTTTGTACAGAGCTCTGAACTGTTCCTAGCTGGGAAGGAGGCAGCCTTCCTATTGGCAACCTCTTGCCTACATATTCTCTAACATATCCAGTGGAATTATTTCTGCGGAGGCCTGGAAAGCCAGTCTACACTGCACACTCAGATGTGGGTGGCTAATCCTAGACAACTGTTGGTTTTCTGCAGACACACAAGAGGAAGCCAATGCATGCTCTCACCAAGTACAATGGCTAGCATCTGAGTGGCTTTCTTTTCCTTCTGTTGTGACAGTTTCCTCCTGCTCACAGTCTTGAGAGACGTCCTTGTCTTGCCGTTGGGCATAGACTGGATCTCAAAGACCTTGGCTGCGTGGGGTGTTTCTTTGGCATGTCCATTCTTCTCTATTTTCGCAGGGCTGCTCAAGGGTGCCCGCAGGGTTGAGTTGGTGCGCTGAGTAGAAGCAACTGGCACAACCAACTGATGGTTGCTTGGTGCTGCTGGTTTGATGGTGGTTTTCTCAGGGGGACTGGTACTGGACACCATCTCCATTTCCATCTCTTCTATATGACTTTCCACCTCCTGGACAAGAATCAAATGGCCACAACACAAAGACAGATAAATATATAGAGAGGAGCAATGAACATTCTTTACAGAGTAAAGCTGGATGATGTTGAAGAGCAATCAATCCCTCTTCTCCTTCTCTTATGTTTTCAGTAGATGCTTGGAGAAAGGGCTGTAAAGTGTTTACAGATGAGAATACTTTGTGGTAGATGGGATTGACAGAACTGCAGTGAATGATTCCCTTTTACTGCACAAAGAGGCTAAGAAATAGGAGAGACCCCGTCTAGATTTTATTTGGGTTTTCTGAATATAACCAAATGAAAATGAAACCAACAAGCAAAACTGAACACAGCCAAAGCAGTCCAAGATCTCAAATAAATAACAGAGAGGAGAAGGCAATCAAAGACACAAAATGTTAAAATGTCATGGCTTTTATAGATGATCTTTAGGTGAGCTTAGTCTGGCTTTTTGAGCTCTGTGATCTTAAACCCCCTGCTTCACTCTAAGGAATGGGAAGAATATTTAAATTTTGAGATGAAATGGTAACCTTTGTTCTTAAGCTTATTTTTCTCCCACCCTACACCAATTCATTTTGCATCCTGAGAGTAGAAAGCTAAATGCTCTGAAAAGCTACCACTTCTCTGTGACACTCACCACTTTGCGCTTATTAACTTGGAAGCTCCCATTGGACTTCACAATAACTGTGCAGAGCTTGACGTCTTCTGGATGAGTG
The DNA here is from genome assembly GCA_011057875.1 of Pterocles orientalis. Lineage (NCBI taxonomy): Eukaryota > Metazoa > Chordata > Aves > Pterocliformes > Pteroclidae > Pterocles > Pterocles orientalis. Next base: position 49,096 of record WKFP01013346.1, on the reverse strand, counting down.
CATTTGTCCTAAGGGGCAAGGACCAGCTCAGAGGTTACACAAGCAGATAGTAATGGGGAAGAGAAGCTGGCAAGGGAGGCACGTGGAAATACAAACACAGGGCATGGAGCAGAAATTGATCAGTATGAGTGAAGTGCCAAGAATGATGGAAAACTACTCTGAAGAAGCAGTAATGGAGGCAAGCATCCCTTGTGCTTTTCACTAAAGGAAGGAAACCACCAAGAGATCTGCTTGTGTTTCAGTCTATCCCCATCTCACTGCCTTCTTTGCTTGACATAGCACTGGCCTCTGAGGCAATGCAGTTTGGAGGTAGCGCCTCTGGCACTATACATTCCTGCTGTTATTTTGCATGTGCTGCAAGAGTAGCGTTTTGATAAGTGGTCTCGGACTTAACACGCTCAGCTGGACTCCACTTAAATACATATCTCACGCTTTGAGAGGCTGTTTTCACTGCAGAGGCATCATTACCAGTGGTGTAGTTTGCACCCCAGCAGTGCAAACAATTTCCATTGAACTTCTTTGCCACAACAGCAGGACCCACTCAGAAAGTCCTATAGCCTGTAGTCTCAGGTACCCCAGCCCAAACTCAGCAGAGCCAAAGGAAACGCAGTCTGGTTAATGAAGCAGCTCCTAATGCAGATCTACTGATGAAACACCCCCTGAGAGCCAGGGAGGCCCGTGAAGAACCAGCCAGTGACCTGACAATCCAGAGTGTGCAGCTGGGACTCCAGAACGGCACAGGACACAGCATTCACCTTTGTGATCCGGTATTTCACCTAGTCCAGACAGGGTCATTTGGGGGAAGAAGAAAGCGCTTTGGGGGATGAAGGGGAGCAGGAAGCAGAAAGGACGGAGAGAGGGCAGAGGTCTAGTTACCTTCAGCGGGGCTCGCGCGTCTGAGTCCCGGCTGCGGCTGCTGCGCTTGGTGTTGACACGCTTCCTGCGCTTCCGGAGCACGATGTAAATCTGCACATACACCAGCAGGGTGACAATGAAGGGAACGTAGAAGGAGACGACAGAGGAATACACAACAAAGGCAGGATTGGCAATGATGCATTCATTCTCATCTGGAAGACAAAAAGTTTCAGGGTTGTTGAACCTGTTGCTAGGAGCTAGCACTGGCTTCCCTCTCTTCTCTCCCCCTTTCAGAAGGCACAGAGATACCCAGAGGCTGAGGGATTCGGGTTGTAGCAGGGACCACCACGTCAGCTGGAAGTGGCACCCCAGCAGCAAACTCACCTTGGGTCATAGGGAGTCACATATCCCACAAAGTCCCTGGCTATTGCTTGTCTCATAACTAAAAGCCTGTCAATCCCATGCTTTATACAACCCAATCTTCCTATGAAACCACTGGCTGAAAAGCCAGTTCTTTTCTCTCCCATTTCATTGCAGTTATTTCTCCAATGACTTCCCTTTTCACGTGTTTTAATATAAGAGGGATTTTGACTGTGTAGTAGACAAATATTAATGTAACAGTGATGAGTGTTGTGTAAACTTCTCCATAACCTCAGGTCTGATGTGTCTAAAACACTGGTCTGGAACAGCAGGAGATGAAACGGATCTGGAAGCAGCTGGCAGAAATAGTCTGGGACGACCCTGGGAGCAGACACCTGGGACAGGGATGGATACCTCCCAATACACCTAAAATCTGATCCCCAGGTTTGTTCCGGACTTGTAGCAGAAGACTATCTGGGGACCCAGTAAAGCCAGAAAGATGCCAATAACCAGCTAGAGGTGGTGTAACACTCACCTGTGTTGTTGAGGCCAAAGAGGAGCGGGCAGGAGATGGCAAATGAAAGCACCCAGACCACAGCAATCATAACCGTGACCCTGCGCTTGGAGCTGTAGCGAGTGTTGTACAGCATTGGCATTGCTACTGCTGTGTACCTGCAGGGGGAAGATACAAACCCAGTCCGTGGTTATTCTGCCAGTGCTGGCCAGCTTTGTGGGGAAATTACAACCAGTGTCTCTGTCTGAAAGCCTGGTCCAGCAAGAGAATATAGGGTAAGTCAGGTTTCATGAATCTGCAAGATGCCTGCATTCCTGGTTTTAGAAGGCACGGGGCTGGGGTCAGGCTTATAAAGCATTTTTCTTTCTCTGAGCTACTGCCTTCCCACTGATGTCTGCTCCACTGTTCAACTGTATAAACAGAAGGACTGAGCTAATGGGGACATATATATTTACATTCTCAAGCCCAGTGTTTCCATATCTGCTTCTGATGGAATTCCTGCTCAAACCTTATTTAGATCCTCTAAATTGCTCTTCAAAAGACATCAATAACACTAGCCCTCATCATTTTCAAGCCTCTGAGTCACAGGTAGAATGAGACCATGTAAAGAGAGCTGTGATTGCTGCTATGGGTTAGACACGACTTGCTGCCACGGAGCCCTCACCTGTCAATGCTGATGGCACAGAGGTTGAGGATACTGGCAGTGCACATCATGACATCAAGGGTTACAAAGATATCACAGTGGATCCGACTAAACCTCCACTCGCCAACCACCTGCAAAGAGGGAGAATAAGGTCAGCAGAAGAATTCAGTGAGGACATGCTATTGAGATGGTCTAAAGGGAGAATTTTGCACAAAGATACAGACCCTTGCTCGTAGCTGGAATTCTGCTGGTTCAAGAGGGATCAAAATTGTGTTTACAGAAGTTCCAGCTGGAATCGGGTCACATGCAATCAGTCACATGCTGTGTCAAGTGGGATTGTTTGCCACTGAGTGCCTTCGAGGACCTTGTCCTGTCTAGTCTAAAGGTCTCGAACGATGGCACGGCCACAAAGGAAGTACTCTGCTCCATCCAAACCATTCTTTAGCACATTCCTCTGAGGGCTGGTGTGATTTTTGTCCTTCCTGATTCCATCCTGTTATTCTGTATTGAGTTGGGCAGCCCAAACAGCAAACACAAACCTGGGCTCGTATTCCAACCACATAAGGGAGTGCAAGTCTCCTCAGAGTCCGAGTGAACTACATAGGAGCTTATACGGGTGTCTGAAGCATTGCAAAGAAGTATTAGGAAGGAAATACATCCAGTTTATATCCCGAGCAGCTCTAATTGTACTAGCAGCTTTTTATTAGATGCTTTTTTGCAATTATACCTAGCAAAGGTCAGCAGTAGAGAAGCAGGAGCTTTCCTTTTTTTCTGAATTTAAAAAATTGGGGTAGAAATTCCTTGTGCCATTTCTGAATTTAAAAAATTCCTTGTGCATTTTCTTTTTCTGAACAAAATTAATTTAATTCAGAGTGAAAAGTCTTTGGCATGCTACACGTTGTGATAAAGAGCTAATGATAACAGTCCCAGCTACCAGTAGCCTTTTGCTCTTCACTTATCTTGCTATTGAAGCTGAACTTTGCCAATTAAGTTTGAGAGCAATTATTAGGACTGCTGTATTTGACATGTGATGAAAAAAATATATATTTCCCTCTAATAAAAATAGAGTCCTTTGCATTTGAAAATAGAATTAATAAGATATCTATTCTTCAGTTATTTCTGCTCTGATATACATAACCATAGGCAGCATAAAGGAGGAAGAAAGAATGACTACATTGAAGCCTGAGTGACAGATGAATACTCGGTGATTAAAAAAGCACTTAAGAGACAGTTACATCAGTAACTTTGATGAGAATTTGCCCAAAGGCAAAGGTTTCCAGCCAGATAGAAGCCTTTGCAAAATCAGTTTCCTGGACATACAGTTTCAAGTTTATGGTGCTGCTGCACACCGCAGCAGTTCTTTTCATTAGTGCTTTCATCTGTGAAGAAGCCTCAGAAGTTGGAGGTAGATTTGTTTGCATCAAGGCTGATTTTTGAGAGCACTTTCTTTCCCCATTCATTGTTGTCTGAGCTTGTGACACAAAGCCTAACAAAAAAAAATGAAGGTATTTACAGAACAAAGGGTTCTGGCTGGTTTTGATTTGAGATTGAAGACCCAGAGAGGGACCACTGTATGCCTGACCCACGTCAGCCCAGTGGCTCCTTCTCTGTCAGCAAATGTTCCTCATGGGTTTTTTTGCTTCATGCTAGCCGTAGATTTAGCAGAGTGTGGATAAGAGCAGAAAGGGCAAAAGTAAATTTGAAAAAAAAAAAAAAAAAGTTGCTGCGATGTAGGTCCTGATTGTCCTGCTTGGTAAATTGAAGAAGCTGAGGTTCCTGACCAACTCCGTGTACACATGAGCCCAGAAAGGGGAAAGCATCCTACATCAATTGTGCCTTATTCTTCCACATTAAAATAAGAAGCGTCGGAGAGACTCTTATAGCAAGAGCTTCCCTCAGCATAAGCCCCTTCTAAAATAAGTTGTCGCAAAAAAAGGGGTATAATAGCAGAGTGTAACTAGTCCTGAAGGCATTGACTACAATCACAACCAGCCTGTGGTCATGTTACTAAGCTTTAGCAGACGCAAGATGCTTTGCCTTTTTAAACATGAAAACAATCATTAACGAGAGTGGTAATTAGTATTGTGGTTTCTCAACAGCCCATGTCACGTCAGTGGGTTTGTTTTGCTTTGCATTAATACTTAATGATTAGTTGATTATGGCTTCTTCCCCTGCTCTCTCTCTCTCTGCTTTATCATTTTCTCTCATAAAATAGTGCCTGAAAATTAATTGCAAAGTCAACATAGTTTCAGTCCTATTCTTTCTTACCACTGTTCATTCTCTCTGGGTTGTGACTGCCACCAAAGGGAGGTGCTAACAGCAGCAGTGTGAAAAGTGGCTCGCTTGTGATTCCATTCCTCTCATATATTATCACATTAAAGCTCTGAATTTACATCTTCTACAATTGCCTGTTCTTCTCAGTACTGTAATCCTTCAGAGATAGGGTTTTGATTACTATTGGATGCAGTTTAGTACTGTGACACCCATGATGTTGTTGCAAACTCATTCTTATGCTTGGGAATGTAGTTTTGAAAACAGAACTGGGGTCCTTTCGCTCTTGACCCCTCTATTTAAAGGTCAGATTTTCAAAGCAATGGGATTGTAATTTAGCCCTCTGAACAACAGTGTATTTGCAAGTCAGTCTGTCGTCTGCTCTCCCATCCATTTCCTGGAAAAACCTGATCAACTGTTAGGAAATTAAAAACACTTTTGGCCTGCAAAATTCAGGAGGACTTGAAATAGTTGATGTCCATGCTGCTAAACCCTTCCTCTCTCTACCCATCCCCAAGAAACATTCAGTACTGCAAAAAGACCTACCTCCAGATAGACCACCCAAGGCATGACCAGAGTTGCTACCAAGAGATCTGCCACTGCCAAACTCACGATCAGGTAATTAGTGGTAGTCTGAAGGGCTTTTTCCCTGGACACAGCCATACACACCAGCACGTTGCCAAAAACAATGACAAAGATGAGCAGAGTGAGCAGCATGGCATAGTAGTTATACTGAGGCTTCTGGTCCGCATTGGACTCGTTGAGTGGCTTGCTCCAGTTCCTGTCATCGATGTCACCGTGGTACCAAGAGAGGTTTAGGGGATCCATGGAGGTAAAAGCGCCAGGTTCCAGCTCCGCTCTGACACAAAGATGTTGAAAAGATAGTCGCAGGCCAACATGTAAAATAAAAAGAAGACAATTACGCAGGTGCCACCTCACTCTCAGGATTTCCTGGAGCTTGTTCCCCCTGCCCTGAGTTCCTGTGTGCAAACAGTTGACTGAGTGGAAATGCAATGACAACCCAGATGGATGGTCAGATACCTAGGCAGGGAGTTAGGAAGTTAATTTCTATTTCCAGTTCATCCCCCAGATTTCTGGGGCCGGGGATGTTAGTTACTCTGTGTTACAGCTGGTTCAGGCAGAGTATTTGGGATTTTTCTGTTGGCTCCCCTGACATTCCCTAACCACTAACTGCTCCACCTTAGGTGTGCACAGTCCAGGGCTGCCTCTGTGCTCTGCTCCTTTGCTGGGCTGTTTTCAGCACACAGCAGGGGGGCTGTCACCCAGAGACCTTCCTGGATCGGGTCCCAGGCCATTTAATTCTCTTAATAAAAGACAAAGTGAATTTGATTTATTAAACCATTATCCAGCACCATCAAAATAGCAAAACATTTGCAAATATCAAATTCACCTGGGAACAATGGTTTCTTTATGTTTCACTGAGCTTTTGTGTGCTTTTCTCATTCAAAGAGCAATTTGTATAATAATCCTTGGAAATTTGTTGCATATGGGTCCTTAATAGCTGATAATTCAAAAAGTGTCTGTCTGACAGTGCTATCAGAGGCACTTGATAGCTCTACAAATGTCGTCTTAGAAACTGTCAAAGTGTCAGAAATTAATTAAATGTTAGCTTCTGTGACTCAGAGTGAAGGGGAAAAATCAATGCTAAAAGCAGCAACGGTTTTTTTTCTTTTCTCCTGTTGCCCTTTGATAATGCAAAGCTATCTAGAGAAGGCAGAAACATGCATAAAATGCAGGATGAAAAAAAAAAGGAGGAACTTAAATAAGCATCTTAGAAGTATAAGAGGAGTGGAATGATTCGATATGTGCAAGATCAGCCCCTGGGTCCTGTTCTGGCTCCTTCTGAGCTCTGGCTGCAGTTCAAAAACCAGAATTGTGCTTCATGGAGAAAAAGCTGGAGACAAGGGTGAGTTGTGTACACAGTCATTCCAGCCCTGCTCATTTTACAGGCCATTGCAGCTCAGTGGTGGAGTCGGAGGAACCATACACAGCTAATTGCTCGTGTCCATCTACTGGGCATTTACTTGGTGGGGGTTAGGGAGGATGTAGAAGGCCCTGGATAAAGTGAGCAGCAACTCTCTTCCATTTCATTCTGCAGCTTCTGCAAGATTTAATTTTTTGTCTTTTTGTTTTTATGACAATGATTTTTGTCTTTTTGTGGAGTGTTTCTATTTTAAAAAAAAGTTTTAATTTGGGAAAATGAAACACAAAAAATTTCCAAATATTTTTCATGAAATGGGGAAACGGCAATGAAGTGTAATTAAAATGCAATTTAAATGCAATTAAAAGCTGTATCTAGTATATATACATGTGGTGCAAACCTACAATTACATGGACAACTCTGATAATTCCTCACTTGTGAAAGTTTGAGTGTTCAGTCCTAAAAATAATTTTAATTTCTCCAGGCACAGAACTGGCATCATTTGGGAGCATCATGGTGACCATTAGAGTGTCTTGTGAGTCTTTCAGTACTGCTTTCAGGAGCACTTTGTATTTTACTGCTGACAGTTTCTCAGTAGAGAAGAAAGAAGCACTTTTAAAAGCTGGCTAGAAAAGGGGTTTTTTTACTGTGTTTGTCCAGGCACTTGTATTTTCATCTGGAGGCAGAGGGAAGGGATCATAAAACACGGAAAAGGTGGTACACGTGGCACCTGGCTACGCACTGTCCCTGTGGGACCTTGCTGAGGTTCCCTGTACACTACCCCCAGAGGCAAAACAGAGTCTCGCTTTTAGCTGAGACCTTGAATGCAGATGTGGACAGAGTCCCGAAATGGCACAAATTCCTTTGTGAATTAACTGCAGTAAAGCCACTTTAATTCCCGTGCAGGGTCCACACAGATTTTTAGTATGGGTGAGCTAATCCAGATCTGGATTTACTGAGCGGTCAAGGGCAGGACAGAGCAGCAAGGTTGCAGCCTTGTGTTTGATGCCAGCATTGCCCACAGCATCTCTGCTGCTTTCCCCTTCCGTCGGATCCGGTGTGCACCTGGGTCTGTGCTAATCCTGTTCACAAGAACTTCCTCAAGTGCCCTGTTGTTTGCCATCCAGAGAAAAACAGCATCTCTCAACAAGTTCCCGTGCTTTCCAGATGTCTTTCAGCAACTGGACAGAATCTGCAGCCTGGCTGCTACTCGCTGCGGGAATTGGCAGGGAAGAGGATAGAGAACGCAGGGCTAGAGTTTTTCTCTTCTTTGTAGTTTTTTCTCTGTTTGTTTCAGAGAGCAAACTGAAAAAAATAGGTTTGTTTGCAATGCCGGTATTTCTCCTTGGTTCCTTGTGATTGATCATCTAATTACATTTGTGGCAAACAAGCGCGACACCTCCCTGGCAAATGTGTAATGTTCACAACTGGCAAAAACAAAACCGTTTGTCATTCTGGCAAGTTCCGAAACATGAAATACGTATTAAGCAGAGCAGCAGTTTGCTCTGTCATATAGGGATAGATGTACCAGGCAGCTCCCTGGGAAGCGGAGGGTAAAAGGCTCCAGCAGGAACTCGTACCTACAGCTGCTCTGTGTTTGAATATTATCCTGGGTCCACCCTACGCTCTTCTTAGTTCAGTGCTAGGTCAGAGGTGCCCTGATTCAGTGCAAATGTCTTTGTCTCAGAAATAGCAAAGGTGTAACACTCTCTTTTGTTTTTATTGTGCTTGCAAACACCCTCAGGCTTAAAATATTCACGGGCCTGATCCTGAGCTAGTGTCAGTGTCTAGCAGACACTATGGTGTGTGTCATTGCAGCACCTGGGTGCTGTTTGCTAAAGATTTGTGGCCTTCGGAGCTCATCTGGACCTGGCTGCCAAAACATGCAGTCAGCCTTTGCTTCTTCTTAAAACCGTATGAAATCCCCTGAGGTTTTGCCCCAGACATAGTGCACTTACGATGAAGTCCAGAGCTCAGCCTGGGGCAGGCTGGTAAAGGCAGGAGCTGAGGGATGCGGCTGTGGGATGCGCCTGCTCCCTGCCCCGGTGCCCGAGCAGTGGCTGAGTGGCTCCTGATGGCAGATGTTTCCACAGCAGCCTCAGAACAGTCTCTGCCTCCCTTTCCCGAGGTATTTCTTGCATGAGCTTCTTGCCAGATTGCCTATCTCCTTCGAACTGCTGCTAGCCACGTGTGCCCAGCAGATACTGGAAGTCTAGCCGAGGACTATGTGGGAAAGGTGTTTAGAGACCGATTTGCTCCACAGGCATTTTTGTTTCACAGAAATCGATGTCTTAAGTGAAATTTGCACAGTACAGTGCCTCCCTGAGTGCTGTCATTTTCCTCTGAAACTTTGGAATCAATGGGCCACAGGAAAGCTGTCAAACTGACATCCTTTCTGTCCTGAAGATGCTTCTTGATGCTGTTTACTGGGCTCCACTGAGAATGCAGTTGGGGCATTGCAATCAAGGGAAATAACATGTTCTTTTGGAGTAGGGAGGTGGTGGAAGAGAAAGAGAAGGCGACAGTGTGTTTGAGGAGCTGTTTTGTTTCATACTGTGCAAAGAAAAGCAGCTTCTGGAGTAGTCTCTTTCTTGTGTGTAAACCCAGAACTGATCATCACTACTGTGAATTCCTCGTCACGGTTCAGTGGAGACCAAGGAAGCTGTGTAACCACTAGCAGTGACCAAGAGCCTCTTCCCGTCCAGGTCTATGCAGGGGAGAGTGTCTGCAGACATAGGTCAGGCAGTAGGAAAATATTGTAAATTCTGTCTTAACCTGAGCACCATAGCACCCAGTGGCACTCCTAACGCTCAGGAAAAATCCCGGCCGCCTGCCTTGACATCTGGCACTCCACGACCAGCCGATACACTGAACACAACAGGCAAAGCCTTGGCTTTAGCTAAACCTGACCCTCCCAGGCACTGAGTAGTACATGGAAATACAGCAGGGATTTGACAGTCCTGGCTGATAAAGTCCGGGCAGAAGTTAATTTGAAGCAGTTTTGAGCACTGACTGTCTCTCTTCCGAAGGCAGTACTGGGCCAGCTTTCTACACTCCTTGCTTTTTCTCAGTGGCAAGTAAATCTCTAGTAATAAGTAGACTACACAAGCAGCGGGCTTACCTGGAGGTACAGGAATTAGAGACAAGGATCCTGACAAGGCTGGGGGGCTTTAGGGGACAGAATTTTAACTTCAGCACTGTGCAACCTTCATGTCTGTCCAGTGCAGCAGTTCTTCCCATCAGCTCCTTGCTCTTGAAAAGCCTCCTCCTCCTCTCCTGCCTTTCTGTACGGCTCCCCATTCTTCAGGTCCTTTGTTATTCGAAATACAAGTGCGAGGCATTTTAACCGCAGTTGTTGCTCACTTCTGATTCAGGAACATTGCTGCATTTCACTTGGTCTTGAGTAGTATCTAATTGGATCTTCCTACTAGAAAGCGTGCATATGTCCCCGAGTGTGTTGTAAAGCACCTAATCTAAGCACTTCCTCCTGTAAGTGCTCGGAAGTGCTATTAGCATGGGGTTTGTATATCGTACCCTCCTGCCACATAGGCTTTGAGTCACCAACTTGAGCCGTTCTTCTCGCTGATGCCACAATATTTTCTATTCACAGCGCATTACTTCTCCGTAATTGCATTTTTCAGAGCTCTCCGCACTAATTCTGTAATGTGAATCACCACCTTCCTAACAGCAGCACAGGGACAGAGGGTGAAGAGAACCCCAGCAGCCTGAGCGCCTTTCTCTGGAATGCAGAGAGTTTCCTTCCTGCAGGAGTGGGCGACAGGATGATCTCCTTGCACTAGCCTTGTAACTCAAGAGCTGCAAGGCTGATTCCTGGATTTAATGCAGACACTCTGATGCTTTTGACTTCAAGAAAGCACTTGATTTCTCAGGTCTGCATTTGTGGTATGAGCGCATTGATCATCCCTCTTTCCCTATGCTGCCATGAATTTTTGCCTGAGTTTGAAATCACATTGCAGGGAGGAGAGGGAAGAAGTTTTTTCTTTTTCCCAGAGCACTTGTCCATTATCCTTGGGTACAGTGCTGATGGAGTAAAATATTTCCCAGGACTGCTACGGTACAGGCAGAAGTGGTACAAAGGGAACAGAGTGTGTTACTGCCCTCCCCGCTGAAAACCAGCGCACACATTAGTCTGGACCATTTGGAGAGGGATGCTCTAAAACTTAATTCCACTGGGAATTGACTGCTTCCTGCTTTCACGTCCTTGGAAAATCTCACCCTTAATTAAAGGCCTGCTAGGTTTTTTTTTGCAAGTCCTAACAGAAGGGACGAGTTCAGTGGTATCTTCTCTAGAGGTTCAGAAATGCACATTTAACTTGCTTTAGCGTATCTTTCTGCTAATGAAAAGCAGATTACATTTTTTAAAAGGACTTATTTTTATTCAAGACCTGCAGCTTGTCATAGGGTTTTATCAGAAATCACTTGGAATTTTCCAATTTTAACGTTTTCTCATGCCAAAATGATAAACAGTCAAAACTAATAACTTTTGCAAGGAAAAGTTGTAGTGGGTTGGAGTTTCTTTTTCATAAATGAGGTTTTTAAGATCTATCAGGTTTTTAAACCTGTTAAAATGTGTCACATCAAAATTAGGAAAAAAAAAACCCCAAAACTGCTCTGAAATTTTAGTTACATTAAGCCATTTTCTTCGAAAAGGTCTAACTCAAAACATTTTGGCTACCCAAGTTTGGAAAGCATTTTGCTAACCTTCTTAGAAAATTCAGAACAGTTTCCCCCTCTGATCAGGTTTCTGAGACTTCTAGCATGGGCTCTTAAACCGTCACAGCAGCCATTAGAGCGTGTGGTCTCACTGCTAACCCTCCCAGGCAGTCATCTCAAACACAGAATAGCAGTTCACATCGCAAATCACTAGTTTTCTTTCCAAAATGGAAGCAGGTATAGTTTCCTCCAGCAATAATCCCCTTCCAGAAAGCACCATCACTCCTTCTGCCCACCAGAAGAGAGGTTTGACTCCTGCCTGGCAGGCTGCTGGAGTAGAGCCATTGATTCCTGTTACTCTTTAAGAATATGTGGGTACAGGGCGAGCTTTAATCTTTTGAGCATTTGGCAGATTAAGAATTTTGCAAGCTGGAGCTGCTCCAAACGCAGCCCACTTGAACAGTTCTCAGCTCGGTGGAAAGGACGGGCAGACGAGGAGTTTAAAAAATCATCTCTGACTGCATGCGTTTTCGAGTTTGGACACCCAGCCAGAAATATTACATGAATCTTGATTTTCAGTGTTTAAAGGTGAAGAATTTACGTCTTAACAACAAAGACCCATTCCCAAGTCTTAGGTTGGGCTCATTTGGAAACAAATTGTGGAAACAATCAGATCTTGCGCTGCAGCATCTATTGAAATCTGGAACAACTACAGATGAGGTTGTGGATGAATAGTGTAGGTATGGCATACCGCTTCACTCCTGCCTTCTCACATGGAGATGGCCGCTGTCAGGGACAGGTCTTCCGACTAGAAAGAGATTGGTTCTTATTAAGTATTGCGTTACTATAGACCTAACATCTTGTTCTGTGCAAATCTCCTTTATTTTTCTTTATTCTTTCATTCGTATCCTAATGCCAATTTTCTCTGACTAGATATGAGCCTCTGACTAATCTAATAAATTCCCAGCCTCATGATACTGGTGATCTATCTTCTTTTAGAATTTGTGATGTGTTTGAGATCATCCTCTAATGTCTGCAAATAACCCTTAGTAAGTAGTAGAGCTAATTGTGTTACTTCTGAGGAGTTGAAAACGTTGAATCTCCTCACTCCCCATCCCCAGTAGTTTTCTATAGAGGCAGCTGAAATTTGAACAAAATATTTACTTTTAAGTACTGGTTAAAATGTGGCAGATGTTTACTACTTTTTTTTTTTTTAAGTTATTTGGTTTTATCTGTTTAATGATCATGGTACATTTTGGTGCTTGGTATTTCAAGTGTATAACTTAATTCGATTGTGGAAATGGATGGTGTTAATTCCTTAGCTGAATAAACCTTTTCTTTCCCTCCAGTCAGGCTCTCTGTGTTTATGTAGCACCCAGCACAAGGACATTTTAGCTCTGAGTCCTTCAGCCATACTTTATTAAAAGTAAATAAGAATAATTCAGATTGAGGAGATCAAATATTGGCCCTCCACTTATGTCACCTAACATTCATTTAACATCTGCTCTTTTTGTTGCCACTCCTATCACTAAGCTTGTTTGCAAAAATGTTTGCCAAAAGAAGTGAATTCTGGAGGACATGAGAACTCTTCTTGCCCTGCCCTGCCCTTCCTCCCCTCTTTTTTCTTAGATTTTGTGAGCATTTGCCCCAAACCATACATGATGGATATTTGCCATGAAGTCTTTGTAGAAGATTTGATGAAGATGTGCCAATCTGCACAACATTCACGCAACTCCTGCTTGCTCTAAGTGCCACTTCCCTGTATTTGAAATTCCAGAAAACATTTGGAGAGTTACGGTCCTGTCCCCCATGGAGAATGAGTGCAAATACAGGCTGCCATCAGCAGAGCTGAGGCGAGGAGGCTCTGTGTATGCCTCCTGTACAGATCCGCCAGTGCTCCTCAAATTTCAAATCCTAATGATCCTTAATCATTTAATCCCTGACCCAAATAAATTCCACTGTTCAGCTTAAATCCTGACTTCCACCACCCACCTCTGTCATCTTTGCAAGCAAAATGCGAGTAGAAGGTCACATCTTTAATTCTAGACCTGTCCTTTCAAGTCTCCTCCCACAGAGAGGGCATTCAGCCCCAGGGGAATTGGGCTGGATCACCAGCTTCTGTAAATCAGTGTCTGCTACTGTGGCCATAGTGCTGGGAAGGACTTTGAGGGTCTGTGGCTCCTGCTCTGCACCATGGCCAGTCCACAATAAGTGTTTGTTTGAACTTCTTGATCGAACCTCCTTCTGTGTATGCAATATAGATTTCCTCTCCAGTTTGTCTTTCTCTTCTGGTGCTGCTGCATCATGTCCCCTCTTTGTTCCATTTAGTCTGCCCATGGAGGCAGAAGTTCACCATGCAGCAGATCTTTTTCACTGTTACTTGTGATACAAAAGCTCATGTTCTTGGAAGAATTAGTGCTCCTAGGCATTATTTTCTTCCCAATAGGAGTTTTGTCATGATTTCAAATGGATTTGGCCCTCAGCTTGTGTAGCTGAGGTAGTATATGTATTTGGATCTCAAGCAGATGTGTGCGAAAGAGCCACATGCAACGTTTCAGATAAAACTACCTTTCATTGAGAATGCCAGGG